>JADRCH010000073.1:8722725-8743665 GCA_019843965.1 Rhynchomys soricoides | reverse complement strand
CACACACACACACACACCCCACTACCACCACCACCACCACCACACACCACACACACACAGACCACACACCACAGACACATCCGGTAGAGTTTTGAAATGGCCACACCACTGATGTCTGAAGAGACATGGTGTATGTCACCTAGAAAAGAATATGTATCCCCTCTGTTATACTCTGCCGCCATCCTGCACACTGGCCACATAGCAATGATGTTGAGAAACTTGGTGATGCTCAGTGAGAGAGTACACAGGAAGGGGCTCAGACGGAGGGGGACTCATGAATGACATCGCTGGGTGCTTTGTGTCACTGTGAAAACTGCTCTCTTCACATGCATTAAACTCATTTAATCTTCCACATTTATGGAATACTGATAACTATTTCATACATTTTGAAAATTACTCATATGATGATTATTTTTTTACTCCACCAATTTAATTAATTGAGCTAGACTTTAAGGCCTCCAGAATCCTTTTCTTGTATGATTCTCGGTGTGATTTATCCCAAAGTGGAATTTGCTTGAGATATGGAAGGCAGAGGGAAAGCTCAGTCATTTTTTCTGAAGGTCATCTGGTTAAATACAGTATTGGGCAGATAGAGCGGCCAGCAGGTTCTGGATGTCTGCTTCCCTTGTCCCACACCCCGATATGCTTTTGAGACTTCAGGCCCCGTTGATCAAAGACGGCATCACCTAATGCTTGAATGTGAAACCGTCCACTGATTCTCTACCAGCTCCCTAGTAGTAATCCCATTCCACCAGCTGGACACATCTGCCTTCTAAAAGAACTAATGCGTGCCTGCCCTGATCACCCAGTACCCTCTGTAGACCTACATTTCCCAGGGGTTCCCATAGGGAGTGTCGTTTCCATCTGAACCTTGATCTAAATACACAGTAATGGCATCGGGTAAAGTAGCTTACTCAAGGTCAGTCAAGCTAACAAATGGAAAGGCAGAATGGAGGCCTTATCTACTTTCAGATCATATGTTGTTAATAACCACTGTGCAGTTTTGCCTTGAGAGAAACGAGGAGAACGAGGTAGGGAGGAACGAAAGGAACGCAGACTTGAAGACAGCACCAAAAGATGGCAGAAGCAAACAAAAAGGCAGGAAGCCGGGAGGGAGCAAGCATGGGAACAAGATAAGCCTCAACAGGGAGGAAAGACAAGGGAAGGAGCCAAAGCTAAAGACAGATGGTGTTAGCATTCTGTCTAAACTCCACCCCACAGTTACCTGGCAACAGGGTTTCTCTGTCTAGCCCTGGCTGTCCTGGAACTCACTCTGTAGACCAGGCTGGCCTCGAACTCAGAAATCCTCCTGCCTCTGCCTCCCGAGTGCTGGGATTAAAGGCGTGCGCCACCACAGCGCAGCTCCCTTGCATCTCTTATCCCTTACCTCTCCCCGTTCCCCTCTCTCCACGTGGTCATGGCCGACCTCCATTCCTCTACTCCTCTACTCTCTCCCTCTCTCTGCCTTTCTCTGCCTCTACTACCCTCTTAATTCCCCTCCCCGTGCCCTAAATTAACTCTATTCTGTACTATACCTTCCTTGTGGCTGGTCCCTCAGGGGGAAGGGATGCCTGGGCTTGGGCCTGCTGAGGCACACCCTTCCCCCACACCTCCCTACCTCCCTATACCCCCATAAAACATATCTCTTCATATTTTTATAAACACATCAGATGGGGTGTCCCACCGCCAGTCAGCTGGTTCAGTCAGCTTTGCCCTTTTAACCCCAAGGGAGCCGGTTCAGCTGGCTAGTCTATGGCACAGGCCCCAGAATGCTAGTGCCCAGTTGCCGAGAGGCTGGAGCCTCTTAGTTTTATGCTTCTAATAGAAACTTAATTTTCGTGTTTGTTCTGTTGCCTCTGACTGAGGATCTAATTTCTCTGGTTATTCGCTGTCTGAAGCCATTGTTAATCTGGTTTTCACAGCTTCACAGAAGTCAGCAATAAACTGCTTGTAAAGCAGCCACCTTTACTACATAGTTTATCTGAGTTGAGCAATCAACTATTTCTATGCAATAGGACAATGACTAATGGTTTAATTGTAGTTCACCACGATGGACTGATTAGCAATTTAACTATGTGATATTCAACATGAGGGATGTGGTAAAGTTTGCACATAATTCCAAAATAGAGGTGTGAAATATCATTTTTCCGTGTGACTACTTGCTTTACCCTAGACATTTACTATGAATAATATTACAGCTGCCAAGGAAACATAGAAATTAAAAACAAGCTAAAAATCCTGTTGAGCTTGAGGCAGCTAAGGCTCTAAAAATATCCTGTTCAGGGTACAGAAAGTGCTCTTCAAATGTCCTAGTGTGTGCAGAGACTGAAGGACTCTCAGGCCAAGGGTCTCATCCCCACAACCCCACATGACCGCCTGCCCTTGCACTGCTCTTGACTGGCTTTTAAGAGCTGGTCAGCGGGCTTTTGGCAACCATGCCAGAAGAACAGGTTTGGTGAGAAGATATCCGTAGATGTGATCACCATGCCCCAAACTGCCTCGGCCTCCTGAAGGCCTGGTCTCCTTTAAGCTCCAATTCTACAGTTCCTTGTCCAGATGTCAGGGTATCCCACTTGCTTTTACAAGGCAAGTCACCTTCTTTCTGCCTCAAGATGGAAGAGCACTTGTCCAATACACTGCTTTGCATATGGCTGTTTGGAAAGCGTACTTTTCATATAGATGCATTTCACTAGATTGCAGTGACCTTTCCCCCCAAAAGCTAGCAGATGGTCAGCATGAGATCAGAAGGCAAATACTGGACTTATTATTATTAAAAATAATACACAGTGTCACTAGTTATACTGTACTTACATTATAAGAAATACTTGGTAATTATTTATTACTGATATGAATAAGAAGAGACCGCGTTAGGCTCTGGAGACTTCAGAGGCTTGGGATGAAGCCCATCCCACTGCAGCCATCCCCACACGTAACTGAGCACAGGCAACAACAGAGTACATGTAGCAGTTGACCACATGTGATTAAGTACATAGCACACGTAACAACCCAGCACATGTAACTGAGTGCATGCAATGAATGTAATGACGGAGCACATGTAATCAGCACATGAAATGAGTACTTGCAATGAGAACATGTGACTAAACACCTAAAACAATTGAGCACATGTGACTAAGTACATGCAGTGAGCACGTCACAGGTGAGCACATGGAAGGAGCACGTGTGGGCACCAGTGTCTGGCCTGTGTCTCATACCTTTGCAGACCACTTCTCAGGTGCCTTTCCCCGTGTCTTCTGTCCTCCCAGATTCTGGTCTCCTGGTCTATTGTCCCATCTGTAATCTCAGCCAGGAAATGGTTACCAAGTCCAGAGCTGATGTCCTACTGCCCTTCTCTTCTGGAGACCCAGGTCTTATTGGTGATGGCTGGGGCCAGTTAAGACTCCTCATGAACCCAATTAAGATTGCTCCCTACTTTCCCACAGACAGTAAAGGTGGCTTAAGCTGTGGATGAATCCCAGAAGCACCTGTGGGAGGTATGACACATGCTGCCCATGGAGGGGTTCAGGAGGTGAGAATGAGCTGCACTGTTGTGTTGGTTCAGTTCTGTGCCCCCTATCAGGAATCTGGACATTTTTTTCCCACCTGGATGACTCCCTAGAAAGCATCCCTTAATGGAACCTACCTTCCCATTACCAACTGAGTCTTGGTTCTTGTGAGAAGCTTGGGTTAGGAAATATAGCTCCCTATTGCTATTATCAATTTCTATCTGGGCCATCAACATTGGCACTGACCTCTCTTCCTTTGCCTCCTGGTAAAATGGTAGCTTTGGTCTCCACTTTGCCCAAACATGGATTCTTTTATTTGTCTTAGAGTAGTCTAGAGTTAGAGACAAATGACTAAAATGAACTTTCTCTTCAACAGACAACAGGTGTGTATACTGGTTCACCAATAGACATTTCCTAGGGTTGATGAGAAGTCCAAAGAACCAGATTCAGAAACTGAGCCAGGGTGTGTGGGGTGCTCCAGAGTTGGCTCAGTGGTACTTACTTGTTGCTCTTGCAGGAAGCTTGGATTTACTTCCCTGAATCCATATGGCATCTCACAGCCATCTGTTACTCCAGTCCCAAGAGTTACGGTATCCTCTTCCGGTCTCCTTGGCACTAGGCATGTACATGGTGCACAGATAGAGACATCACAGGATGTCACTAGCCTGAGTGTGCAGCCATATACATGAAGACACATACAGTGATAATTTTAAAATAAAGAATAAAAGAAGGAAATGATCCAGAGAACTGGGCATGCACAGCTATGATCCTAGCACTTGGAAGGCAAAGACAGGAGAACTGAGAATCTGAAGCTGCAGAGTGAAACCCTATCTAAAGATAAAACACAACACGGGGAAGGGAGGAGGAATAGAAGGCAGGGATGGGAGTGAGGAAGGAAGAAGGGAATGAACACAGGAAGGAAGGAGAAGAGAGCAAGGAAAAGAAAAATAAAGAAAGGAGCCCAAGCCAAGGAAGGCCAGGAGGTTGGCACGGCCAAAGGTGCCCGGTCTTCCTGGGTCACCATAGTTACTATTTTCTGTAGTTCACAGGGTGTGCACACTACTTCAGGAACCCAGACACTGATGTCACTAACCTGAGTGTGCAGTCATGTCTCTTCTATCACAATAGGTTGTTTCTCATCTTTGCTTCTACAGTAGGTCACGTGGACACTCCCTTACTTCTAGGAATATGGAAACTGGCTTGGCATTTCATGGTAGGAGGTGGGTCCTATATCCATAAATTAATGGGGTTTCCTAAAAACCAAAAGGGGCTCAAACATTGGTCCTAAAATCAGACTATTAAGTCACTCTAATCGGATATGAAATCTCCTACTTTGGGAATCAATACCTGCTCCCAGAGAATTTCAAACCCCACTTCCACGTGGTGAACGCTCATGAGGTTCAAACTGTACCCATCTTGGTTTTCAGAGCTGACTGTGCTGTCTGAACAGCTTAGAATTACTTTTCTCCAATAGCTGTCCTGGGTCAAGCTAATTGTAATAACTGTTGTCTTGCTTAATCAGGTCAGCTCTGCCCGTAATATGCTGAGCTGAGTTAGGTTTGAAAAATAATAACTTAGCAAAGGCTCACCACATGAAGATAGATATATAGATATAGATATTCATTGATCTTGACATTATTGGAAACTCAAGTTTCGTTAAGGACTTGCTCAGGAAACTAGTAAAGCCCAAATCTAAGTTTACTCTGCTCTCTCAGGCTGTGATTTCCCCACTATGCCATGCTGCTTCACACAGGGAACTGAGCCTGCTATAGACAGGTAAGTATCTCACAGGCCAGGGCAGCTTGAAAGCAGGCAGATTTAAATCATGCCTACTGATTTTGACTCTGATGCTATGTGCATGCTTATTGTTCCTTGCTTAAGGAGTCACTTTCTCTGCGAGATTAACAGAGGAGGAAGCAGATGCAGACAGCAGGAATAGAAGAAAGACAAAATGTGTGTTGACGCCAAGTCAAGATTAACCTGAGCAGGAAGGAGACGTTAAAAAGGGAGATTATATTTACGATGCAATTAAGTTACTCACTTTTTCACGGCACTTTACAAATTATAGAAGACACTGGGAATCCACCATTTTTAAAACCCACCATGGTTTGCTAGCATTTCTTTTCTCTCCTTGTAGCTGCAATCCATGGATGCTGGATGCCATTTTTAATTCTTCATTGCCAATGCCTAACAAAAAGCTGAGGACTAGCAATAGAATAATTTAGAAAAAGAACTTAAGGGGAAACAAAGGCAAATTATTACCACCGCCGGTCCAATCCAGATTCTTCTGGTTTGTTTATGTATATAGTTTGTTCGTTGGTGATAAGTTCTCAATACATGGCCCAGGTTGGCCTCAAATTCATGATCCTCCTGCTTCAGTCTCCTGAGTGCTCAGGTTACAGGGTATGCCAACACACCTGGATCTTTTTACTCTGTAATCAATTTCTTTAACAGGACAGGAGTCTTTTCCCTAAAATTATCAAATGATACTTTAAAGAAAGTCGATTCAAATTTGGCTTACACCCTCTGAGCACTTACTATGTGTTAGACATATTCATGTACAGAATCTTATATAAAACATATTGTTTTCCACACTTATGTAAAGCAGTCACAGAGAATCAAAGATTCTAAATGCTTTGCCCAAGGTATACAGATAACCACACACACACACACACACACACACACACACACACACACACAAAGCTGTATAAGTGATGAGATTGGAAACTAGCTTAGAATATTTATATTTGCTATGACAAAATACTTGAGGTTGGGTCCTTTGTAAGGTAAAATTAGTTCACTATTTTGGAAGATAAAAGTCCAAAATTATCTTTTTATCTTGTGGTAAAGTCCCCTTTGGGTCAAAGTCATCACACGTTGGAGAAGCAAGAAAGCAAACAGCTGAGTGAGGAAGAGGGCAGAGAGTGGGCGGCCATACCTTACAACCATGCACCCTCACATGAAAGAATGGCATTAGTCCCTTGGGAGGGCCCTAAGCTCAAGACTTATCTTATTCCCACTCTCAAAAGAGTGTGCCACCTCGCAGCACTGTCAGCCCCCAGCTCCAGCAGCAGAAGCCAAGTTTGGTGTCAGAACTCAACCCCCCATCCCATTCCTCCCCCATGGTCCACCACCCAGGAACACGCCGAGTTTCAGGAGGACCTGTGACCCACCATTTTTAACATCCCCTGAAATGGGAATGAATTTTACAAATGACAGAATCTTAAGTTACATGACATTTGGTAATGGCCTCTCAAACGCTAGAGCCACTGTCCCTATCTGTCTCATTGTTCTGATCAGGAGCTGGTGCTGAGCCTCCACTCCACTGACAGTGTCAGAGGCTTAGACAGCGAGAGACTCTTAAAGACCAGGATGAAAATATGTGATTTTCAGAAACCTATTATTTTCTCTAAATGACTTTGATCACTAGCTTAATTTACAGTAATTTAATTCAATGATTTCTTCTTAACCCCAAACTGAGGTAACAAAGAGACAAAGTTGAGGTTTGACTGGTAGTTCAACCATTAAGGGGTTGAGCCATTTGAGAAGGCAATGGGGTATTTTGGAGGAAAATTAAAAGATGTCTCTGAGAAAGGCAGATCCAAAAGGCACAGTGTTACAGAGAAGAGGAAGTAAATATTTTAGGAGGGAAGCAAATTAATATATTCCAAACAGATGACCACTCATTAGAAAAATTATTCCTGGGACGGTTGCTAGCAGAAAGGTAGTCCTAAAAGCCAAAAGAACTTCCGACTGCACGTGGATAGGTAACTAATGCCTGGGGGAGGGAAGTGGTTTACAGTGTTTGCTTTAACATCAAAGCAATCGAAACTTACTGATTATTCCACTGCTGCAAAGCAATCACTGCCTTCTTATGTATGAGTACTCTATCTGCATATACACCTGTGTGCCAGTAGAGGGCATTAGATCCCATTATGGATGGTTGTGAGCCACCGTGTGGTTGCTGGGAATTGAACTCAGGACCTCTGGAAGAGCAGTCAGTGCTCTTAACTACTGAGCCATCTCTCCGCCCCCACCTTCTGTGAATATTACCCCCTCAAAGAACTCTGGAAGTTAAGTGGCTCTTGCTGAACCTGAATCCAACAGACTATGATTTTGACCATGGGTCATTGTATCCAGTTTTCCTGTCTTATTTGGTTTAACTCAGAAGCCACTGGGCAATTTTCTGATTGAGACCAAGACAAATTTTATGCTCTGCCGTATACAGAGGGATGATTGTCTCTTACTGATCTCGAGAGTCTGCATCTTAGTTTAGTGGACAAGCCAACGTGGTACATACCACATGGACAGACCCTGTCTCACTGGACTCCAGACTACATCTCTGACCATGTGTCTTTAAGCATCAGTGGCCACGTTTTATATTTCATGCCCTAACCCCATGGTTACTGTTAATGGGTCTATGTAGAGGGTATCCCCAGCCCAAAAAGAAAAAGCAAAATTTAAGTTCCTTTGAGCCTTTGAAGTAATCTGGGTCAAGAGCACTTTTAGTGATGTTCAAAATGGGCTAATTAGGTTCCATCTCTTTACCAGGATGTAGAAGTGCAGTGGTACAGGATTGTAGTCAAAGTCAACTAGCAACTGGGAAGCTGATGGGAGCGGGTGGGAGCTGATGTAGGCAGACTCACCTGAGGAGACTGGGAGAGGACAGCGAAGGCACTCCAGCCACGGAGCAGCAGATAAACTGATGGACAAGGACCCTAAGAACATTCCAGCTCTACATTCTCAGACAGCCAACTGTCCCTGCTTTTCCTGAAACTCTTATTTACTTGGATTGTCTAGAGTTTTCCTCAAATACAATGTTATTAGCCAGAAAAGGCTAAAATTTACAGTTTAACACAACACAGTTTCTTCTTTTCCTTCCATCCTTTCTTTCTTCCAGGTCCCCCACCCCCACCCCCCGTCTTTCTCCGTTCCCCTGTCCCCTTCTCTCTTAATCTGTTCCAGGCCTGGGAGATGTTTGGAGCATTTCTGCTTCTATCTAAGATCTTAGCACTGGCTTGGAAATCTCCTTCTGACTTTTAACATTTCTATTCCAAGGTAATTGGTCAGAAGTTATCACATGGGCCACTTAACTTCAAGATGTCGGTTACAAAGAAGGCTTCATAGTTAAAAGCACTTGCTACTCCTGCAGAGGACCCAGATTCAATTTCCAACACCCATGTGGCAGCCCACAATGATCTGTAACTCCAGTTCCAAAGGATATGATGCCCTCTCTGGCCTCTGAGGGCACCACATGCATGTGGTGCATATGCATACATGCAGGCAAAATATCCACATACATAAAAATAAATAAACCTTTTAAAAAACATCGCCAGGTGGTGATGGTGCACACCTTTAATCCCAGAACTTGGGAGGCTGAGGCAGGTGGATCTCTATGAGTTCAAAGCCAGCATGAGCTACAAAGTGGCTTCCAGGACAGCCAAGGCCACATAGAACCTGTCTTGAAAAACAAACAAACAAACAAACAAAAACCCCAAAAATAAAAAAACAGAGAGGGGGGATTTTTTTTTTTTCTTCAAATACTGAGAGAAATAAAACTGGAGCTACGGGTGAATTGGTAGCCAGATATGAAGTACTTTTCTATCAGCACTTTAACCTTTCCCTGGGGTCACGTTCATCGCTGTAGCCCCTCCCCCACCTCACTGAAACCCATCAGGCAATATTACATTTATGTCACAGGCTCACCTTTGTTTCACTCTAAGACACACCTAAGCATACCCCCTTGCCACTGGCGTATTTGATGTCCCACGAATGAGTAACAAAGCCGCTGTAGCAAGCAGGGACTTGTGCGGTGGAGTAGATATGCCTTTAGTCACTTCTAAAATAAGCATTGTGGCTGAAAGGGGTAGATCTGGGCAAGGGAGGAGAAAAGCAGATAATGGGAGCTGATGGGATGGATGAGCTACTGTCATTTATTCCTTGCAAGTTCTTATGGAAGGGTAAACTCAACCTAAAGAGAGACAGTCGAGAGGGAAGAAGAATTTACTAAGTATCTACTGTAGACCATCACTTTATACTGCATCATCTCATTTATTAGCTACCTGGCTGTGAACTAGATTACCCTAGTAAACTGAGGTATGAAGAAGAGTCATAACATTTTCCCAAATCACACAATTAGTATACAGTGCTGTGAGAGGCTTCCAAGTCCAGACCTTTGCATCCATACTTCTTAAAATTTTATGAAACATGAAAAGCAGCAAACCTAAAAATATAGCCAAAGAAAGATAACCCAGATTTTATGGGGCTGTTCCAAAAAGATACATGGTTCAGGAAGGACTGAACTGATTTTCGGAATACTGCCCCATGGCTTACAAAGATGGTGATCTCTCTTGCTTTCATTTACACTCTAATTCATTTAGGAGGATTTAATTAGGATAAAAATCAAACAAAGATAAAAAGATAAGACTGAAATCTTTTGTACTGGCTGGTTTCATGTCAACTTGACACAAGCTGGAGTTATCACAGAGTGCCAAGAACAGCAGCAGCAGTGGAGCACAGGCATCTGGAGCCCAGAAGACAAGGTGTGTGCTACAAAGGGCAGAGCTGGAGAAGTGATTCAAGCCCTTGGAGGAATCCAGAAGATCGTGAGTGGATCCCAGACATTGGATGGTTGCAGTTTGATTTTGCTTTTGATTGTGACTGTGTCCTGATATATTTTCCCTCCTGAAGGAAGAAGGTATTTTAGTGGAGCCCACAATTAAGAGACTTTTGATGCTAAAAAGACTTTGAATTCTAAGAGCTTGGATATCTTTAAAAAGACTGAAATTTTAATATGTAATTATTTGCAAAGACTGGGACTTTTAAAGTTATTTAGATCTCGGGGATAAGAAAGTAAGAGTTGAGGCTTAATAGTGATGTGTTTGTGTGTCAAGTTGACAAGGGGTCAATTGTACTGGCCGGTTTTGTGTCAACTTGACACAAGCTGGAGTTATCACAGAGAAAGGAGTTTCAGTTGAGAAAATGCCTCCATGAGATCCATGGGGCGTTTTCTCAATTAGTGATCAAGGGGGGAGGGCCTCTTGTGAGTGGCACCATCTGTGGGCTGGTAGTCTTGAGCTCTATAAGAAAGCCAGCTGAGCAAGCCAGGAGAAGCAATCCAGTAAGGAACATCCCTCCATGGCCTCTGCATCAGCTCCTGCTTCCCGCCCTGCTTGAGTTCCAGTCCTGACTTCCTTTGGTGATGAACAGAAGCATAGAAGTGTAAGCTGAATAAACCCTTTCCTCCCCAATTTGTATCTTGGTCATGATGTTTGTGCAGGAATAGAAACCCTGACTAAGACATCCCTCTTCTCGAGTTGCTGACTATATTTAGGCATAGATGCTTAAGTAAACAGGTAATTATGGGATAGCAGCATAGAGATGTGATGGAAATAAGCAAGTGATGCTGAGAGTGAGTGCTACCCCCATGTTGCTATCCAGTCTCTGGGAATAAAAAATCAGATCGAAATATCTGTGTGCTTGAGACTTGCTTTCGGGAAAGAAGCTGAACCTAAATGGTTCAGAAGGGCAAGTTGGGTTATAACCAGTTACAATAAACATATCATCCCTTCCTGGAAGAATTACAGAGCTAGGATGATCTGTGGACCTAATATGGTTGGGCCAAGGTGATCGGATCTTTAGCAGCTAGTCACTGCATTGGACTGCTCCTAGGAAAAAAAGTATGACCTTGAGCAATCATGACCTTGAACTTTCTTCAACAGGGGCCATCGCCAGAATGAAATGCAGCTAAAGTTAAGTGCTGACATTCCCAGCAGTCAAGGGAATAGGGGCAGCCGGTAGGGTTTAGCAGATGAGGATGAATCTAAAGGAGAAGAAGCAGACGTGGTGAGCAAACGGGACAGTGATGCTGGAATGGAATCAGAATGAGTCCAGTACTCAAACTGACAAATAGCACTAGGCAAACTAAGTAGAAAAACTGAGCACACTGAAGAAAAGCAATTGTTACGAGCATGGAAACTCTGGAGGGAAAGGGGCTAAGTGTAGGCATAAATGTTTTGCAACCTACTTTTAATAAGGGTTCAGCCTCTCCTCTAGCCCACCACCCAGCCGGAGGAGGGGGAGAGAAAATATTAGGATGTGGGGCAAGTGGACTCGGTCAGAGTAGTCCTTTGGGGCAAGCTCAGTCTTCTTTCTCAGCAGTTCAGTCCTATAGCAAACACCAAAAATGACTCAGCAGCTGCAGACAAGTCCTCTAGGCAGGCAGACACCAGGCACGAACCAGCAGCAGTAGTTCAATACTTGCCAGGCAGCCTGAGTTGAGGCTGCAGGAGCAGCAAGCTGCCTCAGGAACCTCAGGAGCAGTTCTTTGGTGAGTTTCTCTCAATGTTAGAGTTATCCCAAGTTGAGCTCAACAACACTCTGTAAGGCGAACCAATACATTCGTGTTGTTAGTGATGAATATCGAGGTGGAGCAAATTGAACCAATGCTCAGGGCTCGTCTCCCACTGTCTGTGGGGTCACATTCACACTCCTTCACCGAGCATCTTTTCACATGTCTGCCATATCCAAACATCCTTTCGCCCGTGTCTGCATCAGGAAAACAGTCTTTCCTGTGTCTGCTTTAGCAAGACACCCTTTCACCTGTGTGCCCCAGCCAAACATCATTTGACCTAAGTAACTTTCCAAAGAAACTAGAAGTCTCCACTTTAGATAAGTCTTGTTTTTATCATATGGTCTTTTTGACAGTCATGTAGAGATCTCTAGCTACTGTCCCTAGAGCTCGGAAAATAAATCTGGGTTGGACACAGAGTTGGAGTCAACCCAGGGGCAGGAGGGAGCTGCCAAAGGAGTAGATAGTATCATCAAGCAATAATGTCATGAAGATTGTGTCAGAATAAAGAGGAGACAGGAATGAGCTCTGAAGATGTCTTCAACTAATCTATCAACAAAGACAAACCGTGTGTGGTTCTGCTATATAAGGAGTAGAGGGTTGTCAAATTCGTGGAGACAGTACATGAATTGATAGTTGCCACGGCTCACAGGAAGAGGACTTGTGTTTCGTGGATGCATTTCCATTTGGGGAGTTGAAAAGGTTCCGCAGATGGAATGGGAATTAACTGTTGCACAGGAGTGTGAATGTGCTCAAGACTACAAAGTTGAACACTTACCAGGCAAGTTCTGTGTAATATACACTTATAGTACATATTTTACTGTAATAGAGAAGAGAAAGAGAACAAAGGAGGGTATGAAAATGGAAGGACCATGTAGCCCTCCCTCAAAAAGCTCGAATGGGAAAGGAGAGAAGAGTAATGGTCAAAGAGAGAAGCTGCATGCAGAGTCTGATTTTAGGAGAGCCGGTGGAGGGGCGGATCACTGTCACAGCAAAGTGACTCTATTACCTGAGCACAACAAAATGATTGCTAAGTGGTCACTGACCGCTTTGCAGGGAACACTGAGGGAGGTAGGCTGACAGGACAGAAGCAAGGGTGGTGACCACACAGACGGCAAAAGGCCTGACTCTGCCTGGTTGTAGTTCATTGTGGCAACTTAGAACAGATCGTCATGGTCCGCACAGTTGCCTACTGACTGAATTAGTCAATCATTCAAACAACGGGAAAACATACACATTGAATAGATGCAATGATATTATTTTGATATATAAATTTTTATCTTCCAATTGTTAGATAATGTTTATGTAAGGGAGGGAATTCATTTGTGAGGATCAAGCCAGTCAACATTTTAGTGTCGAGGGGGAGGGGCCCCTTACTGAGGGGCCATGGACTGCTGGAAGAGAGGCACTCAGATTTTTGTTCTTGTTTTTCAGGGTATGGTATGGCCAACTACACTGCAGTGGATGGCCCTGTACCCAGGTGTACATGGGTAGAGTGAATTGGACTAAAGTGAGTTATTAAAAAACAAAAACAAAATAAAATGTTAGGGAAGCAGAGATCAGAGGGGTCTGGGAGGGAGGGGGAGTGACATGATCACATGATCAAAACAGTGCATGAAGTTCTCAAAGAACTAATCATTATGTTTTTTAATATTTGTGAACTTTTGAAGGTCACCATCAAGTTTCAAGAAAAGAATATTGTCTAAAATTTGTATTCTTAAATATTTCTCTAATTAAATTTAAGTTTACTACATGTAATTTTGTGATGTTATTGAAAAGACCTGATAAAAATGTATTCGGGTCATAGATTTCTTTGAGTCATAAGGGAAAAATAGTAAAAAAGAGTTTACTAATTTTTTTAAGCAGAAAAAAGTTGGGGGAGGGGTGATTTCTCCTAGAAACACTGTATCTAGTTTATGTATCTAGGTCTACTCAAATGATCACTGCAAATTATCATCACTCACAAGTAATGATCCAACACCACACTGAATTGTTTCTGTCTAGACATAAAAGTTTATGAACTACAAAGATAGGAATCCGTGATACATGTACTTATGAATAGAAATGTACTAGGTGTACACTTGTTAGTCCTTGAGGAAGCTTTGGCTGTAGGACCTGATTACATGAGTTTGTATCAGTTTTAGTTTTATAAAGTACAAGACATAAACACAAACAGCAGTTCCTGGGACATTGACATTAAGTGCATTTGGAGTTTTCTAGGACAAGCTTTGAATCAGTGACTGCTAATCTTGGTTATCAATTTCACATACTCGGAAAGAGGGACTCTCTTGAAAAATTGCCTCTATCGTATTGGCCTACGGACATATTTATGGCATATTTTCTTGATTGCTGATTGATATAGGAGGACCTAGTCCACTGTGGGTAGTACTACACACACGCACACGCACACGCACGCACATGCACACACACACACACACACACACACATATACATATGTTGGGTATAAGTGTGTGATCTTGTGGTTGTCTGAATGAGGATGGTCCCCATGAGCTCTCATATTTTAATGTTTGGTTCCCAGTTGGTGAATCTATCTATAAAGGATTAGGGGGCTGGAGAAGGTGTGTCACTGGGGCGTGGGCTTCAAAGCCCAAGCCAGGTTCAGTTCTCCTCCACACTCTGTCTTCTCCCGCCTCCTGCTTGTGGGTCAGATGTGAGCTCTCAGCTATTGCTCCAATACCACGTCTTCCTGTCTCCATGTTCCCTCCCATGATTGTCATGGACTCACCCTCTGCACTGTAAGCAACCCCCCTAATATATGTCTCCTTTGATACAGAGCCACAATCGATCACGGTTAGAGCGATAGATTAGTAACTAAGACAGACCTCATTGTTAAGAGTATCAGGGTCATAAAATGACACAGGTATTGTAGTATTGAAGATAAGTACTAGGAAGGGAGGGATTGCATTGTTTCCTGAGTCTGAATTACATGAACCAATAAAAATTGTAAGAAGAAAGAAGAAAACTAAAAGATCGACCCTTTTTGAGAAGATGGAAAGCAAATAAAATCAAATCACCAATTTTGTCACGGTCTCAGCACCAGATTACAAGTGTACACCACCATACTTGGCTTTTTATGTGGCATTGGGGATCAAACTTGGGTCCTCATGCTTGTGTATTTTATTGAGTTGTCTCCTCCACCACTGTTCTAGGCTTTCAACGAATATGAAACTCACTTTTGGAAATTCTCTGATAATGCTAAAGCCATTTAGAATCAAAGAAAAAGTAAGATTTTCCTAAAAAGTCAGATTATTACACTCTGAAGTCATTTTAAAATATTAATATCAAATTAATGATTTAATGGTTTGGTTTTTTGTTTTGTTTTGTTTTGTTTTGTTTTGTTTGTTTGTTTGAGACAGGGTTTCTCTGTGTAGCCCTGGCTGTCCTGGAACTCACTCTGTAGATCAGGTTGGCCTCGAACTCAGAAATCCTCCTGCCTCTGCCTCCCGAGTGCTGGGATTAAAGGTGTGCGCCACCACTGCCCGGCTTTAATGTGGTTCTAAATGAAATACTAGACATAGAACTATTGGAGCTGGAGAGAAGGCTCAATGGTTAAAAGGCTTCCTGCTCTTCTAGAGGACCTGGTTTCCACTCCAAGCACCCATGGTGGCTCATGACTAACTCCAGTTCCAGGGAGCCCATGTCCTCTTTTAGCCTCGCCCACATACATGGTGCACATAAATTCATTCAGGAACACACATATACATAAATAAAACTGGAACTCTCTTGGAAAATCTGGTATAAATGTCTGGGAAGAAAAGAATGCTTTTTGCTTTGTTTTGTTTTGTTTTTCTCTTAAACGATATGTGTTACTTGATTCCTTTGGCTTTGTGTTTTCTTTGTTTGTTTGTTTGTTTTTAAAAGGGGTGTGTCTCATTGTGTAGCCCAGGTTGGCCTTGAACCCATAATCCTAACAAAGCCTTGGCTCCCTGAGTGCTGAGTTAAGTGCCTGTTACCTTGCCAATACTGGATGTGTCAACAATTTCTACAGTTAGCAAAATGCCTTTACCAAAACCCTTTTCCAAGGTTTGTGCCTAGTTATTACCATTTTCAGAGCACATGTCTGTGAGTCCAAATTAAGTAGTTACTACCCCCACACAGCTCCTTCAACATAAGCAGAAACGTTAGAATTATTCATCTGTTTGACTGTTGTCTGTCTACAATCATCTAACCACTTGAAAAATTATTGCTGTTTTTAAATTATCAAAAATTTGTCAAATCTCTATGCACAGCTGAGGGCTTTAAAATAACATTTATAAAAGTAATGTACAATGGACGAAAATATAGTTGTCTTGCATAGCCAAGGATTTCTTCAAAAATTCACATAAATAAGTTGAAGTAACATCTTCTGATTTCTATAGTAATATCATCTGAAAGTTTCTAAACGTTGTTGATTGATTTTAAATGATGGAAATAAAAAACATCACTCTCAAGTTGCACGGAATACAGTTTATCTTTTTCCCTTTTCATAGCTCAGACTATGAACCATGATTACCACTGTGTGGCTGGCCATCACAGAAGAAACACTACCCAAAATAGAGTTGAGCATGCATTTCAGACTCACCCAAGGTGGTGCCCTCCTTTAATACCAGCACCTGGGAAGCAGAGGCAGGCTGACCGCTGTGAGTTCGAGGCTAGCCTGCTCTACATAAAGGGTTCCTAGACACCCAGAGCTACATAGTAAGACCATCTCAAAACCAACCAACCAACCAACCAAGAAAGACATACTAAATAAGAAACCTATACTAAACTTGTCACTCTTTTCAGAAATCTTCTGCTTAGTGTGACTTTCAGTTCACGGGGGTTTGAATATTTGCTATTTGTCACAAAATTATAATCAAGTGAAATCCAATTACTTAATTTTTCTAACAGTTTGATTTATAAGTTATATTTTAAACAATTTCAAGTCATTTAAAATGTTGCTTTACTTAGAAGTGACACATAATCCAAGCTGTTATTACAGTGTGAGAGCTATTCTTGTTGGTTTCTGTGATACAAATAATGTTAACCTGTAATTAGTGTATCTATGACTTTGCAGCATAGAAATCTTTATCTAATGCTTTAGAAAAGAGGGGTTTCATGTGGGAAATCTTCTAAGACCTTAAGCTCATTCCTTTAAACCTACATTGGTTTTAAACACTTTTTTAACTTTAAAAAATATGCTTACGCATTCCCATGCTTTCTTAAACGAAGAGTCAACAAAATGTGGCAACTTCCTGGTGACTGATTGGGGCAGCCATTTCACACATTCACTATCACCCTGCTTTCTTTCCCTGCATCCAACCACAACAGCCCAGTGAGTTCTGCTGTGGGGTATTCAGGGCTGATGCTTTCTGCACGGGGGAGAATGCTTTCTAAGTGATTGTGTTTGTTGGGGGCTCTTACTGAGATGCAGGAGAACAAAAGTAAGCCTGGGTGTCAGACAGACTCGGAATCCTTCTCCAGAGCCACTCTTCACTAACCGTGCATCCGTGGAAAGTTAGTCAACTGGTTAACAACTGCCAAGGGCATGGACCTCATCACTCCAGCCCCTTCCAAGCATGCTGTACCTTGAGGTTGACTATTCTTCCCTAAAAGTGTGGGTGCTGGTAAAAATTTATATTTGAATTCGGACCCTACCACCTTTTACTGTGTGATCTTGGACAAATGACTCAATTTCTCTTATCTCAGTTTTCTCATCTAGAAAATGAGGTGAACCATATTGCCTACCTCGGAGATTTTAAGTTACCAATTCATGTAACCGTCCCTCATACAAAGCTAACGCAAATGTTAGATCCATAAAGACTGGGAAAGCATTCCCATTGCTTCTAGCCCCCTGTGATCTGGGGGATGTCAGAACCATATGTACTTAAGTAAGTTGAAATTTTCTACTAGTAAATTTTGTGAGCATTAGCTGCTGCTGCTTGTCCCCCCCCCTCCCTCCTCCTGTTCCTCTTCCTCCTCTCTTTCCCCTTTCTTCTTACTCATTATTACCAGCTCCAATGTACTCTGACTTATGGGGTCATGTTTGACTGCCGGGTAGATGGTCTCAAGACCTTTAACACCTTTACCGTATAGAACTGGAGATAACCTACCTTTTCCTCTTTGTTGTTCTTATTATGTGATTTGGCTCCATTTTCTCTGTTCCATTTAGATAGGTTTAAAGGTTTTTCTCTCAGTCAACCAGTTTTCCAGCATTATCATGTACAAACGTTTGCCATTTACTCACAAGTGGTCAATATGTCAACAGCCAGTCTAAAACTCACCCTGTTATCTGTAAAAGTTCCCAGTGGTTATGTTTATAAAGCTTAACACCATCCTTGTGTCAGACTCAAGAATATTGTAATGTATTTGTGTTGCACATTCCATTTCTTTGTGTCCAAATATCATCTATTTATCTTCAGCCATTAGCACACATCTAATCCTCCAGTTGAATAACTTATTAGAATTTAGAAACGGAGAGGAAAAACTGAGGGTCAATAGTTATGCGTCTCAACAAATTGTTTGAGAGGGTGCAATGATTTCATGAAATGGGATGCATTTGCAGCTGTGTTGAACAATTAAATCTAGAAATTGCATAAACAGACGTTTGGCTGAGCTACAAGTTATGAAAGAGCTTATTTTGTGCGTATCAGTTTCATTGCTCAATAGCTACAGGACAAGGTTCTCACTGTACTGCTCTGCTTATTTATCGAGACCTACTATGCCTACTGATTCTGACATCAACAGAATTCTAACAGTAGTTTCTGTGTCACATATAAGAAATAGGTGCACATACCACCTCCTCTAATTATCTCTTCCCGTGGGCATGTCCCCAAACTACCTGTGAGGCTGTTGGAGGCACAGACTCTTGTTAGGGTTAGGTGGCCAGGATTTAGGTGTGGCCTGCTAGAGACTAGGAAATTCAAAAGCTTTCCCACAGAGTAGATAAGAGCTTGGGGAAGAGGGTATTCTTGGCAAGATCAGAACATCCCAGAAGGCATTTGGCATTTGCTTAGTGATTACAACACAGCAGACATTTGTTCAAAGGGTGAGAGGCAACAGTGAGTACCAGCTAAGGACCATTTCCAAATCTCAGATCTGATCTTAAATTTAACATTACACACAGTCTTACTTGTCTAGCCCTTTGTTACTCTGAAGCCATACACAGGATCTGTTTCCAGAATAACTAGAATGTTCTGACTTGACTTTTTAAGTACTTGTCCATAACTCCTAGTCCAGTCTAATCCCACAGTCAAATAATCTGTTGGAATCTGGAACTGAATGAGAAAAGTAAGGAGGTACCAATGGCTGAACACTGAACAGCACAAACTGCAATAGCCAGAAAACCGTCCCGAGGGCTAAGCATGACTCAGTTACAACAATGAAACACAGAAACTGCACTAACGAAGTTCTGTCACACCTTTCTTAAATGTCGCTAAATATAGCCAGTCAGAAGTAACAATGTGAGCATTTGTTTTACAACGATCATCTAGGGTAAGTGGTTTTCTTTAGGAGAGTTTGCTTTTCAGCACATCTCCTATCTGTTTATCATTAATGTCTCTACCTAGTCTTTGGAATTCTCACATAGAGAAAAACAAACAACGAAGCCACCTAAGGAAAGGTCTCCCCCGTGAGAACGGGGAGACCCAGGCTATTGCTTAGGGCGTGTTGCTGAGGTTGTCAAGGCAGGGTCAATGCTGTATGAGGGGATCTGGTGGAGTCTCACAGGCTTCCAGGCTGCATCTCAGCATGGGGTAAAGCTGTTGTGAGTAAAGCCCAGAAGCTTCTGCTCAGATGTTTTCAGTCCAACAAGTATCTTTGGGTAGTTATCTGTCTGGAAGGAAAGCTTAAAGGTGAAAGTGAAACAAAAGTGTATTGATCCATTTGCTGTTGCCGTTGCCCAAAATAATAATAGATCTAATTCAGAGAGATGATACTCGTGGGAGGAGATGAAAATGTTAGGTGTTCTGACTTCATCACTGTGCATTGTGTAATATTCAAAGTATTGCTCCATATCCAATAAATACATATGAATATTATGAGCCAATTGTGTGTGTGTGTGTGTGTGTGTGTGTGTTGGGCCAGTGAACAACTTCAGGTGTCTTCCCTTAGGCATCTTTTTGTGACAGGGGCTCTCACTGCCTGGAACTTGTCGATGAGTCTAAACTGGCTGGACAGGCAGTCCCAGAATCTGCTGCCTCTTCACTACTGAGAATGCAAGGCTGGGTTACCACAACTGGCTTTTTTTTTTTGTTCCAATAGCATGGGTTCTGGGGATCCAATTCAAGTCCTTGTGCTTGCAAAGCAAGCGCTTTACCAACTAATCAATATCTTCAGATCTTGATTTTTATTTTTAATAATAATAACAATAAATAGGTCTGGCAAGATGGCTCACATATAAGAGAATCGGCTACCAAGTTTGATGTCCTGAGTTCAAGCCCCAAGATCTATATAGAAGAAAAATATGGACTCCAGTAAATTGTCCTCTTGTACACATGTACCATGGTAAGAAGGGGAACATATATATATATATATATATATATATATATATATATATATGAACACAAAAAAATAAATAAAACATAACTTTTTAATAAAAAATATTAAAGTCAAGTCAGCTACAGCCTGAGTTAAATCCAGCTATATACTTACTTTGATAATAACATTTTATTTATTTATTTATTTATTTATTTAATTTTTTTTTTTTTTTCGAGACAGGGTTTCTCTGTATAGCCCTGGCTGTCCTGGAACTCACTCTGTAGACCAGGCTGGCCTCGAACTCAGAAATCCGCCTGTCTCTGCCTCCCAAGTGCTGGGATGAAAGGCGTGCGCCACCACTGCCCGGCCATAATAACATTTTATAAGAATCACATGCACACTACGATGGGAGTTGGAGGTAATAATAATTGTTTCACAGATGCACGGAGAACATGGTCCTTATGCTATGTATCATATTTATTATACCTGAATTTTCCCTGCACGTGTGTGTGCGTGTGTGTGCGTGTGTGTGCATGTGTGCGTGTGTGAGTGCGCATGCATATGTGTGTGCGTGTGTGTGTGCGTGTGCGTGTGTGAGTGCGCGTGCATGTGTGTGCGTACGTGTGTGTG
>JADRCH010000073.1:8709951-8722715 GCA_019843965.1 Rhynchomys soricoides | reverse complement strand
GAGTGCGCGTGCATGTGTGTGCGTACGTGTGTGTGTGCGTGTGTGTGTGCACGTGCATGTGTGTGCGTGTGTGTGTGCGTGTGTGTGTGTGTTAGGCACTCAGGCTTAAACCTAGAGCCACATACATGCCAGGCAAGCAATCTGCTACTATCTTCACCCTCTTTTTAGCTTTGATTGTGAGACAAGGGCTCAACAAGTTGTCCAAGTTGTCCTTGAACTCACTCTGAGCACCCCCCCCCAGAAGCTTGCATTTGTAATCTTCCTGCCTTAGCCTCTCTAGTAGGATTACAGGCCTGCATCATTAGGTTTATCTGTTTCCAAGAAAAATGTTATATATACACACATACACACACACACACACACATATATATACACACATGTACATATGTACATGTTATATATGTATGCATATATTCTTTTACTTAAACCTAAAATAAAAATCTGGATATTTGAGAATATTAGGGAATTACCTGGAGTTTTTATTTTTAGATGCGATAATGATATTATACTTCCAAAGGGCTGTTTCCTTTTTCAGAGTGGCATGTACAGATGTAAAACAACTTACATTTGGAGTTTGCTTTTAAATAACCAGTGGGTATGGTAGAGGTAGAAACAACAGGAGATTGACCACTATGTGGAACCGTTGATGGTTGTGAAGGGTACTTCTAGGTCGCTGGGCTACGCTTGCTCTTACTGTATATGTTAACATTTTCAATAATGAAAAGGTTTTAGAAGAACATTTTGTTAAAGCTCAGGTTGGCTGAGTCTAGCAAACAGAACTGCCTGTGTGCTAATCTGAGATATTGATTTTATCAGAAATAGAGACAGGGCCTATGCCAGGAGCCCTGGCTGGTAACAGCAGAAGGGGCGTGCGGTGACTCAGGTCACAGGGAGGATGGGAGTTTTTCTACGTGGCTCAGTGGGTGGATTTATGCAGCAACTTATGTCAGTGGTGACTAGAGGCAGCACCTCCAAGAGAGGCAGTGAGTAAAGCAGGAAGTGAAACCTTAAGGGAGACTCCCTGCAGGAAACAGCAAAGCTGGAGTACCAGAAAGCTGGGGCATAGAAGCCAGAGAGGCTTGACTCAGAGATCTTCAACCTGCAGGAGTCGCTCCTCAGGTCTATGGTGAGATTAAAAAGAAATAAGCCAAAGTGTTCAAGGAATAGCTTACTACTTGAATTACTAAAGGAACAGAGAACTAGAGGAAATTAACAGGAAGAATAGGGTTATTTGGATCTCCACTTAGCTGGAGGATCAAACAGAATCAAACTGTCATGAATTTATATTCCTTCAACTCATTACATCTAAGTAAGGTAGTATGCAGCTGGAGTTTGTCCGTTGTGAGTGCTTGTCTCTCACCTGTACTGTGCTACCTTCAACTAGATCCTGTCTGACACATTTCTATCCATGGACTAATCCACTGAATCCTCAGAATACAATCACTTTCACAAGGCCCGACCTCCGAATGTTGCCGCACTGGGGGACTAAGCCTTGAACTAGGGACTATGAGCCTCTGGGAGACATCCCATGCCCAACTATAGCAAGAAATCAGTTATCTTGATGGGTTCTTTCTACCATATATAACTAGACCAGAATATGTCATTGTACTTTAGAAACAGAAACAATTATTATTTGTTTGTTCATTTTTTGAGACAGGTTTTCTTTATGTAGTCCTGGCTGTCCTGGAACTGGCTGTATAGATCACACTGGCCTCAAACTCACAGAGATCCACCTGTCTCTGCCTCCCAAGTGCTGGAATGAAAGGCATATACCACCACAAGCAGTTTCTGATGCATATTCTTAGTCACTTTATTCAAACACAGATGTGATTTGGTATCTGTCAGAATTCTTTCCACAGATCCTATTGCCAAAGTTCTTGGGGTAAGATGATACACAGGACTTCTGCGCTGTGCACCCAGACTTTTCTGGGTCACCAGCTACAGTCTAATGGCGCAGCTCGTTCATCGGTCTAAGTTTCTGACAGCTGAAGCTATGCTAAACCTTCCTGCTAGTCACCTGCCGTGTTTGCCCCTGTTTGTTTGTTTTCTAGGGTTTGGCATGACTGCTATCTATCTTCTGTCTGACATGATTTGGCATGACTGCTATTTTCTGTCTGACATGATTTTCTGACTGCATTCTCAGTAAAATTAATTATTTAATTCTGTAAATTCCTGCTATTCCCTACACATATTTTTAAAAAAGCACCCATAAAATATGTTACTTTATTTACTTGATTAAAAGGGTTTGGGGGAAGTTGGCTGGAGAGATGGCTCAGTGGTTAAGAGCCCTGGCTGCTCTTCCTGAGGATGAGGGCTCGATTCCACATGGCAGCTCTGCTCTTCCTGAGGATGAGGGCTCGATTCCACATGGCAGCTCGAAACTGCCTTGTAACTTACCCTCACACAGACACACATGCAGGCAAAATACCAATGCATGTAAATATAAAACCAGATAAATTATTTTTCAAAATGGGTTTTGGGAAGAGCTGATAATGAACCAGTTTCTGTATCAATAGTCTGTAACTATAGTTTACAATTAAGACAAAACAATATCTACATATATGTGTACATAGTCAAGGAGACATCCTTCCCCTTACTATTTGCATGATTTGCTTTTTGTTAATGTACAGAGTGAACTCCTTTGTGCATCAGGAAAAAAATTTGAAATTTTTATGTTTAAAAAAAAAAAAACCAACAAATGTGGTAGTAATTAATGCTACTATTTGTGAAGAGGAAGCAGGACAATCTGAAGTTCAAAGTTATCTTCAGGTGTACAAGGACAGCCGGCATTGCATGAGACACTATCTCAAAAAGAAAAAAAAATCAATTAGTCCATCCCCCCCCCCCCCCAAAATAAAGTCAACTTTAAGGATGGGAAACTATGTTTCTTCTCTTCAGGAGTTCCCCACTTCTCTCCTTTCATAGTCCATTTTGCTTTGTTTCTTGAGACAGGTCTGACCACGGGTCTGGCCTCTGGTTTACCAATCTCTTGGTTTCGCTTCCCAAGCCCTGGGATTATAGGTGTGCACCCCCAGGCCTAGCTCCAGACTGTCCTTTAACATTCTAAAAAATGATCACGGATGTTATTTTCTCTAGTGCTGAGACTATCCAGGCTGTATTCCTTGTTGTACAAGAGTTTTCCTTTAAAACATTAAAATCTTAAGGAGCTTGTCTTTGACATTTTCCAAATATATCTAAAATGTCATAGCCAGCATTTAGGGGCTACAAATCCTTCGAGAAGAAGCCCAGGCCTTTAAATTACGTGCCACTCGCAGGTTTAAAATAGGAGTGTGCTCTACACTGACCATGAGCGTGCTCCACACTGACCATGAGCTATTTGGAAACTGTGGATATTAGGAGAAAGTAACTTTATTTTGGGAAGCAATGTTGGAAGGTTGGAGATAAACTATTTGTAATTTGAACATCAAAGTGAACACAGACATAAAAATCATCACTCAGATGTGGCCTCTGTGGGACTGTGGAAGGCAGCCTGGTTTCTGGTTGAGCTAAGGTTTAAAACCCTGATGACCCAATAGGGATCTTACAAGGGGCGGTAGGCGTTTTGCCATGCTCCTGGACTTCAGGCTCCTGACAGGAGGCCACAGCTCTCCATAGGTCTGTGACCATCAGTCACATAGCCCCAAGCCCCTCCACAGGTAGAGGTGTGGTCACATAGCCTCAAGACATTCCCATTTTAATGAGGCACCTAGACACTTAGCCAATAAACCCCCCTTCCCAGCCACTCCTCCCTGCAAAAGGTATTTTAACCTCAGGCCTGCCCTGAGGTTGGGGGGTACGGATTCACTCTTCACCACTCTCCGCTGTGACAATAAACGCCCTAGAACCATGGACTGTCTCTCTTCATCAGGATCCACCGTGGGGAACAACGGAACAGGCCTTCATCTAAAGAGCCGCGTCTAGTCTCCTGCAGAAGGCCTCTCAGTGCTCCCAGCCTTGGTCTCCACCAAACCAAGCGAGCTAGCCACCAACAAGCCAAAGGCGTGATCCCTGTGGTCCCCAGCGGGACCCAACCGGGCTCTTCCCGCCTTTCACCCTCGGTCCTGGGCTAGATCCAGCCGGAGTGCCCCCACTCCATTCTCAGCTCTTCCACAGCATCCAGGCATCCAGCAGCACCTGGGATGCCCACAAGCCTGAGAACTAGACGGAGCCAGCTCAGTGAAGTCCTCAGGACCACAGGCTGCGCTCCCTTGCCCCCAGCAGTATCCCGAGGCTTTTCACAGAGCCTGGCAGTGCTGTGACTTCCAAAGGCCCAAGCCCTGGGGCCTACGTGGGACTCACACCACCTTAACCCAACAGGTCTCCATCTTCCTGGCCCCAGAAGGAAGAAGTCCACTTGGATTTTTTAAATTGTAAACTTAAGACGATAACAAAGATATGTTCCTCTGCAGCAAATGAAGCATTACCATGAAAGGAGAAAAGTGAGTTTTGCAACTATTTCCTCAAGTTGCTAGAAAAGATTGGTATGCCCAGTTAACCCTAGATCACTTGCCAGAAAATTCTATTCAGTGAATGTTGTTTTAGCATGATTTGAATCTATAGTGTCTCCTCAAGGCCCAAGTGGCAAATGCTTGCTTCCCAGAGTGTTGTGGGGGTGGCACTGAGATTCTGAGAAGTGGGACCAGCAGTACTTCCCAGGGTTCAAGTGAGCAGCTTTGCTGTGCAGCATAATGTGTGGCTTCACACGGGCTGTGAAGCAACCAGGCCAATGGATCACAGACTGAAACCACCAAAAACATGGGCCAAATGGACCCTTTCTCTTTCCAGATGTCTATCCCAGGCATTTGACATCCTTAATGGAGAGCTGAGTGGTACCATGTCCACATTAAAAAACCTTCTGTTCATATTCTAAACATTGTTTGTGTTTGTTTGAGGACAGAATAGAGATAGACATTTAGCTCATTCACATAGCCTGACAGCACAACAAAAGCAGAGCTGGTTTAGCTAAAGAAATATAGAGATGAAACTACATTTGGAGACTAAATAGACAGGGTTTGGGAGTGTACTCATGACAGAACTGTCCTCAATTCAAAGGCTTACCTCCTTTTTTTTTTTGGACAGGGTTTCTTGGTGTAGCCTTGGCTGTTCTAGAATTCAATTTGTAGACCAGGCTAGCCATGAACTCAGAAAAATTTGCCTGCCTTTGCCTCCAAAGTACTAAGATTAAAGGTGTGCACCACCAAGCCCAGCTCAGGGCTTTCCAATTTTGGAGAGCTGTATAGAACTAAATTATGAAGGAAAAAGACATAGCTTCAAGACTTCACAGGTCTTGATATATATACATGTGTGTGTGTGTGTGTGTGTGTGTGTGTGTGTGTGTGACCTTGGCTTCTACACCTGTGTTTATAGTATAGCTATTATCAAGTTGTGTTGTATCTACTTTATTACTGTGGCTCAGACCAAAGTACTGTAAGGTGCTATTTACTATGCCTATATCCTAAGGGCTATACTAAGCATCGACATGTATTTTATCCTTCAAGAGAAGGCAGAGTTGGATATTGTGGCACAGCCTGCAATACCACAGTGTTCAGGCAGAAGCAAGAGGACATCAAATTTGAGGCCAGCCTGGACACACAGTGCTTCTGAGACATGAGTAGGACATGTGGAAAGACACTGTCAAAACAAAACGAACTAAAAGGAGCAGGAGGAACAGCTCAGCAAGGGCAGGAGCTAGCTCTGACTTGCACTTGACTCCTAGAACCCTTGGGAAGGTGGAAGGTGGGAATCAACTTCACAAAGTTGCCCTGGTATTCACGCCTATGCACATACAGAATAACAGTCAGGGAGAGAGAGAAGAAAAGGAGAACATAGAAATAGTGATGTTTATCTAAGAGATGAACTCATCACTAAGTGTATGAGCCTAAGAGCGAGGATGAAGTTGCTGGCGTGGCGACCAGATTCAGTGCAATGTGTGGGTACACCTGCATCTAAGGAACATATTCTATTTCATGAAATTGCTGTAGGTTCGGAGCTACTCTGCTTAGATTGAGCTGTGTGGAATGGGGACTGCCTTTAAACAGGATAGAAATTTGTTTTCCTTGGAATCTTAAATCAGGAGGCAGAGTCCGTAGCAGGTGTGTCAGCCCCATGATCATTAGAGACATAACTTCTGTTTCTACTTCTCGATCCATGATTTGCTTGTTTTAGGGTTAGACTTTCATTTTATCTTCACTATTGTGTGTCCGTGTTTGTTTTACTTCTGACAGCTAGTCCATGTTTCAGAATACACTCTTCTAACTTGCCACAATTCACTCTAAATAAAATGGTTCTGTTTCCTCCTTAAATCTTTTGAGCTATTTGTTGCAAAACATTTTACTTCTGCACAAGTTATGATCTTATCATACAGTGTTGTTGTGATGGAAAATATCAATCTCGGCCTGGGTTTTCTACCCCACATTTATCATTTAGTTCTTATATGAAACACACACACAACCTTTATACATAGCCTGCAATTTTTGCTACCCCATTTTAAGCTCCAGGCAGACCTCGCTACCAGCCCCACCCAGGTTCCCTCAGATCTGTGGATGAAACACACACACACACACACACACACACACACACACACACACATTTTAATATGCTTTAGATCAGTGGCCGGGCTCTTCTAAGCCTTCCTCGGCTATAGGGCCCTTCTTTCACTCCCAGCTCAGCACCTCTAACTCTGCTCTTTATTTAGTTACCCAGTTACTTTCTCCTTCTTCAGCCCCCTAAATCTGCGCTCAGCTTAATTATGTTTCTAATATCCTGCCTGTTACCCCAGGCCCAATCGGGGAAGCAACCGACGAATCTTTTTCTCTCTCTTGCATTTGCTAGCTTGCCTGCGGGTGGGGGTTGGGGAGGACTACAAGTCCCATCTATTTTGCCAACTCATTAGCTACTAGCATCTTTATTGATCAATCAAGAACCAATTGGGGAAAAGGACCTTCAGGGTTCACATGCAGATTCCTGATCAAAGTATCAGAACAGCCCCCTATATTTATATTTGCAATAAGCCTTAAACAGCACAAGAGCTGGATAGATATCTATCTTCTATGTTATCAGAATCTACTTTTCCTATAGATAACTCTGAATTATTTCTTAATATTTACTGTGTTTCATTTGGGATACCCTTAACTCCCACTGGACAGCCCCCAGGACCACATTTTTATGGCTCACCTAACCCCTAAACCATGGTGGCTTCTCCTTCCTCCTTCTGCATCTCCCTTTTTCCTTATCTCCTTGGACCCTGAGCCTGAGAAACCTAAACCCCACCTATGTCTCTTCTGCCCAGCTATTGGCTGTTGGCATCTTTCTTTACCAATCAGAAATAACTTGGGGGCAGGGTCACAGGTCTATGTGCAGACTGCAGGTCTTAGGGGCATTACAATAGACAATAGACAGCAAGACCAAACCTCAACATCATTGTTTTTGCTTTAAATTATCTTTAAAATGTTTTTGACGAAGGGGATCTTACATATTTACGGATTTTTGCATTCAGGCTGCGAGGCTTAAGAGTGAGCACTCAATTCCACTGACCCATCACACAAGTCCTGCGGTGGTTTTTATATGTGTGTGCACTTACCCTGGTTAGGGTTCATTAAGCTTCTCAAATACATCTTATCAAAAATTCATGTTTGAATACTGCTTCCAGAAGGAAAAAAAAAAGATGACATTCTTTAGTATACTACCCAAGCCCTTCATGGGCTTAGCTGTCTCCTTCAGTTTCTTGAAGCTTCTTTTGCCTCTCTCCCCAGCGCCATTCTCCACCACCAGCAAACGTGCCCATTAGCCTTTGTGTTCTCATTGTGTGCTCTTTCACTTCTCTCTTCCTCCTTTGCCAATAAAATACACAAACGTGAAAGCCGTGAGTCAGCCCACATTCAAATGATCTCTGAAGCTTTTCCTGACCCTGCCCGAGTCTGAGGTAGTCTGAACTGTCCTGTGACAGCATAGATCACACTGAGTCCATTTATCTGTCTCTTCCTTGGCAGAGAGAGGGGACGCTGAATACAAAGTATGTCTCTTTTATATCTTTACAGCTCTGTTTTTGAGGCCCAATAAAGTGCCTGGCACATAGTAAATATGTTTACTTGTTTTTTTAGTACTTTATTTAAATTTCTACATTAACTATTTTAAACATAGGTCTTTTGCCTGCATATATGTCTATGGGCCAATGAGGCCAGAAGATGATGGTAGATTCCTTGAAGTTACAGGAGGTTGTAAGTGTCCACATCGGTGCTGGGAATCGAACCCAGGTCCTTTGGAAGAGCGGCCAGAGTTCTTAACTGCTGAGCACTGCTGAGCCACTCTCTGGCCCCTGTGTACTTGTTTCTTAAACCACTTATTTCTTCAATGAGCAATTAATTATGTGGTCCAGACTTTCTGATCCTAAGATTATTTGAAAATCCTTAGTTTCCCATCTTGAAATATAAGTCTGATTCCTTGGCATTAATGTTTTTTCTTCCAGAGTGTAGGGTTCTAGGTAGTCTATTAAGAGAAGTTGAGGCAGGTTACCTCTAAGCCTTCTGGAGAGCCAGTACTGTGTTTTCTCTATACTTCTAACCAACATATAAACATACCTGGGTATTTAGAATTGGTGTAGACTTAGCTGAGCACCCCAAAAACACACCCATATCATTATCAAATTTAAATTGGCTATTATATACATTGAACAGTTCTGAACTCTCTCCACAAATCTTTTGAATTTATATTTATGGAATCTGAATATCTGAAGAATCATAGATTTTCAGATGAACAAACTGCAGTAGAATGATCCAACATTGTTATTAATGCTGAACTTTGATTGAAGTTAAATGTAATTAACCAAATAAAGAAAATATGGGACTCTGTCAATGGTCATGCTCCCTACAGTTTTATAACCCAATTGTTAAAAGAAACAAGAACTAGTAGATTTTTAGTACCTTGGGCAATTCACTTGAAGGAGGCAAAGGAAGGGAGTATTTGTGATTTGCAGAAGAAATCTAAACAACCTGGGGGGTTGCCATGTTGGAAGGAAGTGAGATTTCACTGGACACTTGAAAGTGGTTGGGGGTGGGGTGAAGCAGGAGAGACTGGCTGTGGGCAGGAACCCAATGGCACCAAAGACACAAGACCAGCATTGTTTAGCCAACTACAGTCCTGAACCTTCAGGCTTAGTGAATGGGTGACTATGACAACAGTCCCCGCCCCAACCCCCTTGCACATGCGCAACGGAGAGCCAGCAGTAGTCTCCTCAACAGATGCTTTTTTCTCTCAGTCAGAGAACTACAGTTCCCAAGAGCCCTCTCGGCACCGCCTCCCGATGTGGCCCTTCCCCTTACCCTTATGCCCCGCCCTCCCGCTAGTCCCGGTCCCTCCCTCCCAGTGTGTGTCAGTGACCCAAAGGCGGTTCGAGGCGGAGGGACGGACGGTCGGGGGCGCCGCCGCCGCCTTCTCCAGCGCCAGCAGCAGCGGCAGCGGCAGCGACAACAGCAGCAGCGGCAGCAGCGGCCGTGCGGCGCCACCGGATCTGCCTGCAGCCCGGGGAGCTCACCACAAAGCGGGCCCGAGCCTCTCTCTCGTCCGCGCTCCTCGGCGCTCGGCTCCGCGTTCCACTCGGCCTCGCGGGGCTCGGCGGCTGGCGGGAAGGCGGCGGGCTCCGCCGGTGCCTGCGTTCAACCGGTGCTCGCGCCGCCCCCGCGCCCCGGGTGTCCGCGCGGCGGGCCGAGCTGGCATTCCGGCCACCAGCAGTCGTCCGGTGAGTGCCGCGCGGGCGGGGAACGGGGGCCCGAGGGCCGGCGGCGCGGAACTTCCTCCGAGCCTATGCCGGTGGCGGCGCGGCGGCGCGCGCGCTCCCGCCCTCCCGCGGAGAGGCGGCGGGGAGGCGGCGGGGAGCAGAGTTTGCGGCGCCGCATCCCGCTCGGTGGGAGGAAGCGCCTTTGTGAGGAGCTGCCCGGAACGCCCTCCCCCACGGCTGGAGCGGGCGCGCGGCGGAGGGGACCCCGGCCCGGCGGCCCGGTTCTCGCTCCAGAGGCCAGGCTGCAGGCCGGCGAAGTGGAAGGGGAACAAAGGGGCGGTGGGCTTTTCTTTTGTTTGTGTGAATCTGATAACTTCTCTGTTTCCTTACATAACGCAGACTTCCAAGTTAGTCATTCTTTTTATTGTTATGATTATTGTCATCATCTCTGCGTGCCTCTACGTTTCCTTTCATCTTGGGATCTCAGAGCATTTTAAAAACATTAATTAATTTCACCTCCCGGCCCTTGCCAAGCCCGTTTCTGTAAGTGGGTAAACTGAGGTCCAGAAAGCCCTCAAATTGATGGATACGCTTGATGTACCGCGCCTGGTGTCTGAGGCTCCGAAAGCGTTTATGAGTAATAACTCATTCTCCAAATGCCCTGTGGAAAAGTTAAAGATGTTCATTTTACTTACAGGTTAAATGAAGTCTGGAAGAAGTCTAGGTAATTGTTAGGTAGTTGAAACAATAATTCTTTTTAAATGATGTTTGAATCTTAAAACCTCAAAGGACTTTCTGAAAAATGTTCCTAGTTGTGAAGATACTGTAAGTCATAAACTCACTCCGCCATATATTATGTTTATATGTGCAAGTCTCTTAACGAAGTCAGACAGCAACGATGAGGGGAGGGGATAGTTTTTACTTAACCTACATTTAACATGTTTAGTCACTACACACAATAAGCAGTGTGTTTGAGCCCTAGCAATTTCTCATCAACAAATACCGAGCATCTCATCCACAGGACTCTTGATTATACTGAGAATTGGAGCTTTTGTGTTGTTGTGTGTTGTTGTGGTTGTCTGTTTTGCTCTAAAGGCTCTTTACTTTGTCCTAGTAGAATGTTACTTTGTCTTGGTAGCTGGTGATCTTTGTGTCAGATAGGGCAATGTCTTTTTTCCACATTAACCCAGTAGTGTGAATTTAAAGTTTTTGAATTGTGCAGTTTCTCAATTTCTTCTGTTTCAGTTTATGATACGTTTTCACAGGTAACAGCATATTTTCTCAGAGTACTCAAATACGCACGCATACTTTAAACATTCTCTTTGTCTAAATACAGCACATAAATTCTTGGGTTTTTTGGTTTTTTTTTTCCCACAGTTAGCATCTGTAGTAAATACTCTGAGGGCAATTAATCTCAGTACTTTTAAACACTTTGGGTACCAAATGGAAGGTGTGAAAAGTTTAAATCAAGTGTTATTTCTACAAGTGCTTTTCCTGAGTTGTATGAGATTTAGAACTGTGATAGCATTGTTTTCATTTACACACTTAATCTAATTTTGTAATGCCCCCAGATTTTAAATCTAGTAGGTGTGTCAGAAAACGAAAGTGACAGACATTTTTTTTTCCTGTTCCCCAGCCTATCCCCTTTCTGAAATCTGTTAAGAGATCTGTTTAGCAGTTTGAAAATGGAACAGTTAAGTGTATGGAAGATTGCTTATGTGGTAGTAGTGTCTCATCTGATAAATTTAAGGAAACTTACCACCTAGGTTTTTAGTGTAAAACAGTAAACTGGAAATCACCTTAGTTGCAGATTTGGGGGTTATTTATGTGTTCCTTAAAATTGGCATTTAGGTAACCTTATACTGAACTTTTTCTGGAGCACTTATCAACCAGCTTTACCAGGGCCATTTGTACCTTTAAGGAAACCACTAACAGTGTTTTGCCCTGTGGGATTCCAGGAGTCCAGAAGTTAGTGAAGTCTGGCTTTGCTGCTTTCCTGAGTTCTTTGGGACCCTTTAAAATAAATGGTTGAACATACAGGGCAGGAAATGGAGCTACTGAGGCAGTTTTCAGGGGGAAGCCTCAGGGTTCCTGTTTGCCTTAGTTTCTGCTTCTGTTTCACTTGCTAAAATGTCAGTTGTATATAAGTCCCTTGATTTAGAATGTGCTCCACCGTGGCTGCCGGGTAGATAGGTGTGAAGGGCTGTAGAGCTCTGCTCTGTGAACAGATGAGAAATGTAAAGCAGATTGAAAAACCCGTTGACAGAGAAGGCAACTGACAAAGATTTTAGGAAGTATAATAAATATTCCTGGAAACATTTATAAATAAGGAACAAACTTCTAGTGGAATTCTTAGACAATAAATACAGCACAGTTTATAAATTTGTTCTGTCTTTCTCAGAGCCCTTCTTCATGTATCACAGAAAAGTCTATGTAAGAGCATCTTTCAAATGCAGCTCTTACTCGGGCTGTTCTAGAGTTTCTTACTACACTTTGTGGTAGAGTTTTTACACATCATTGTTAGAGTCTGATCTCTGCTAGGGAAAGTTCACCTCAGCCTGCATTCATTTGTAGGACCTTGAAACAAGAAATACAGGTCACTCAGAGATCTGGATATGATTTCAAGTTATCTATTAGCCTTCTCCATGTTGTTTTAATAGACCAGTGGTTGGAAATACTGGCTAATATGCTCTACTTAGTAAAGTCTAAGTCATTTTTGTCCTGGTGACATGAATGTGTGCTGAAGAGAAGTGTGAGATTTCCTGGGGAATTTACAGGTTTGGTTTGGTTTGAGGTTTTTTCAGATCAGATTTTGCCTTGTAGTATTTCCCACCCTAGCCTCAAACTGAAAATCACACCTCCTCCCTAGCCTCCCCAGCAGTGCTCCATGCCTGGAAGATTGGAATATTTTGATGCAATAGGTAGCTACTTTCAGAAATAGTTTAGAGAAAACGAGCGCCATTGGATGACTTAAGGGAAACAGATTTCACGGGATTCTCAGAACGTTTTCCTCCCAAGAGTGTTACATGGGGATGGTGGTGATGGGGGGGGG
>JADRCH010000073.1:8664489-8709851 GCA_019843965.1 Rhynchomys soricoides | reverse complement strand
TTTGTTACCTTCCTACTACAGAAGCTTTTTCTTACAGGTAGATTCCAGAGAACAGTTGTGGGAGTTGGTTCTCTTCTTCTACTGTGTGGGTCTAGAGATTGAATTCCAATCATCAGGCTTGGCTGAGGCCTCATGGATCTTTACTCTTGCATCTTGTAATGTTACACTTCACAATACCGTTTACAGGAAAATAGAACGTCACTGATGTTACAAATGTGAAAATTCTGATTCAGCGCACATGGAATTTACTTCCTTTTCAAAGCATTTGTTGTTGCTTTTATTTTATAATGAACCTCTTGGGATGGAACTAACTGTAAAAATATGTAATTTCCCTAGTTTCCCACGATTTTCTACTTTTTTTTTTTTTTTTTTTTGCTACAATTTGCTCTATCCCGCCCCAACTTTCTAGAACACTAAAAGAAATATTTAAAGACGTGTAAACACTCTTATTTATTATTCTAAATGCCAGCTGAATTTCAACCTACAAAGTATGGTCAACTCTGTTTTGGAAGTAGAAGTATATTCTGAGGGCATTAAAGCAAGCAGTATCAAATAAATACCATGTCATGTTCTAAATTGTTTAGTAGTGGCTGCTTGTTGTACTGTGTTTAGAAATCTGGGATTCTAGGTTTCATTTATTGTTAGTAGAATTTGATAAGAAATCCAAACTATTTCTTCAGTAAATATTGGGCTTGGGGAAGGGTCTAGTTGACACATCACACTAAGTGCTCACTGTTACCTCATGTTCTAATCACAAGACTCAAACAATAAAATGAGTGAGCACACTGAAGGTGGTACTTAGCAGTTGCTAGCATCTATGAGACCCTGGGTTCAAATCCCAGCACCACCAAAATTAGAAATTTTAAAGTATTTCACATTTCAAGAGGGAATAACCAGGCTTACTTCAATCATATATGGCAAAAAGTAAGAGAATAATAAGAAACTGTTAAGATGTAAAATTGCGGTAAGAAGGACAGCAACCAAATATATGGACTTGAGTTGAAGGGTGCTTTGAACAAGTTAACTGTGAAAGGAAACCTGTGGAAATAACGACAGTTCAAACTCTGGATGTTTAATGAGGAATTGTCAGTTTTTCTTTTAAGGTATGATACTATAAACCTTTACTCTGTAGAGGTAGTCAATAAAGTATAATTTTGGGGGCTGTGGAGATGGCATAGGCAGTAGAGTGCTTCTTGCCAAAGCGTGAAAACCCTAGTTTGATCCTTGCATTCATATAAAAAGCCTGGCATAGTGTCACCTGCCTGTCATTCCAGGACTGGGTAGGTATAAACCGGATGATCCCTGTGACTTGCTAGCCAGCCAGTCTAGCTGAGTCAAAGAGCCTATCTAAAAAGATCAGATGGAACCAAAAACCAAACCAAACCAACCAAACAAACCAAGCAAACAAAAAGATTGAGGTGGAGAGCCTTTGTGGAAGGCATCCAGTGTATGTCAACCTCTGGCCTCCTGGGTAGATGCACACACCCAATAGGATGTCTAAGGTTTTGGTTTTAAGTTATTTGAAAAGGGGGAAACATTGATGGCCGAGATTGAAAATAGCTGGGCTAGATGTCACACAAACACATGCAAGGAACTTCGGAATGCTTTGTGCTTTTGTATGGTACTTAGACTGTACACATATGGGAGTATATGAAGGAAGTAGTAGCGGGTCTATGGAGAGAGGAAGGCAAAGGGTCATCGGGAAAGACCATTTAGGGAAGTATCCTGTACGGGTGGATGATACGGGTGGAAGACTTACACTATTAAATAAAAGCTCCTGTGCTGGGTGTGGCCTACCACATTATGAGTTATCGTTCATGGAGGTCCCAAAGGTCCCCAAACAGTGTAGGCTACAGCTAGTTGCTCTTGGTTACCCACCAGAACTGGATAAAACCATAGTACTGAAGTCACCTTTCACCTTGGTTGCAGGACATAGGGAACTGAGCTCAACGCTTCCCCTGCTGACCAGTTTTCACAGTGCTAGAAGGAGCTGTGTGGCTTTCTAGTTAAGAAAAGGTATTGGTGGTCTTAAAGTAGCCGTGAACCATATGATCTACAATTCTAATCTGCCAGGCAAGATGTGCCTACTGTTACAATAGTGGCATAACTGTTACAGCAGTAACCAACCAATTTTAGCCGACTAACCCAGGGATAGTTCATACTAAGTACTCCTAACCCTGTCAAAAGCCCTGGATAAGGAAGCCATAAGCCCTAGAGGAGAATGTACTATTGCTGTTAAATGAGCATGTTATGAAATTGCCTTCTAGATTGTTTATACGCATAGATTAGTGTGGTGGTCAGCCTTGGCCAGGTAAGTATCTGTTTGCAGTGGGCAAATTAAGTTAATGTAGAGACTCACAACTGATTAAAGTGCATCAAAATCAGAGACTCAAGTGCTCAGCCTTGAATAGGATATCTGTATCCTCCCTTATAAGAGAGCACTGATCTGAATATGAGAATGGGCCTTGAGTGGCCTCAGTGCTTTTAGTGCTCACTGTGCACGTATGAAGACTGGAGTTAGGACCTCTCGTACCCATGTCAGTGCTGGGCAAACATGTTGGCCTGTCTTTAATCTTAGCACTTACATGGCAGAGATTGATCCCCCTGAGCAAGCTAGTTAGACTAGTTGAGTCAACAAGCTCTAGGTTTAAGTAGAAGACCCTTCCTCAGTATATAAGGTTGGAGAGAGTAATTGAGGAAGACACCTGTTCTCAATCTCCGGCTTCCACATACACCTGCACCTATGTGAATATGAAGATGCACACACACACACAGAGTATCAGGAGATAATGGATCCGGATGGGAAAGAGGGTATGGATAAATAGGGTCCATTCTTGTTTTAGTGTCTCTCTCTCTCTCTCTCTCTCTCTCTCTCTCTCTCTGTGTACATATAAAATAAACTGTCCTTAGAGTAGCCATTATGAAAACCATGTATTATTCAACATTAAGATTGCTCAGAATAGTTTTAAAAGTTCTTTTTTTTTAATTGCCTTAAAAGCCAGTCTAACAGCCACACATGAAAATAGTTCATTACTTTGTATTTATTCTTTGACAGAAAATAGGAAGTAACATGAAGCTGTTTCAAAAAATCCACTCTGAGAACTAGATTCACCCATGATCCTAGAAGGAGTTTTAATAATGTTCTGGACAGTTACAGTATTTGGAATGAGATATAACTCTGAATATGACTGTGTGAAAAGCAATTAACTTGTTTGGATATTCATGTTCTAAATATTGAAACAGATAGGTATGCATGGCCATGTACATTTCTTAATGCGTAAGTACTCAAAAAACAGTTGTTGCACATAAGTTTAATATATATATAATGTACTTAAGGCTAAACATAGAACTTTTAATGGTGACCAGTTAGTAGAACTTTCTCATTGATGTGGCATACAGTTGGGGAGTTGGAAGATTAGCAAGTATAATGTCAAGAGGTGAGTGTGGGCTTGGAAGATGACTCAGTCAGATGTAAGCATGAAGCCCCGAGTGGCTCACTAGCACCCATGTAACAGAAGCAGAGCTTAGTGACATGTACTTGTATCCTAGCACTGCAGAGGTGGGAAGGGAGGATCTCTACATCTCGCTGGCTGGCTGGCTTTCCTGAAGTGGTGAGCTCCAGGTTCTTGAGATTGTGTCTCAAATGTAAGGAAAACAACTGAGGAAGACACCTACATCAACCTCTGGCCATCACACGTGTACACGTGCAGATGAGTCTGACTTACAAATTGTGAATTCATGCTTAATAGAGTTAAATCTTTAGTAGAGCGATAGGAAAATCAGATCTTTTAATGTTTGTATTAATTCCTTAAGAATTTTCATACAACATATTTAGTCATAATTCACTCTCTCTGCTCCCATATCCACTTCACCCCATTTCTAACTTGGTGTCTTAAAAAAGTAATAATAGCCTATCCAGTCCATTTTGATGCCCATCTATTCCTGGGTGTAAGGCCATTTACTGGAGCCTTGTTGATCTACCAGGGACCACACTCTAAAAGAGAACTCACCCTCTCTCTCCTAGAAGCCATCAAGTGTCAATAGCCCTTCAGGTCTAGGGGTTCAGGTCCCTCCATGTTGGAATGTTGACTGGCTTGATCTTGTGCAGACAGCTGTAGCTGCAGTGAGTTCGTGTCCTGTCAAGTCCAGAAGATAGTTTCACTCCTGTGTTTCCTGGTTCCTGGCTCTTATAGTCTTTCTGCCTCCTCTTCTGCGGTGTCCTTGAGGCTGGAGGAGATATGTAGGATAGATGTCTCATTCATGGCTGAGCACTCCACCGACACTTACTCTCCGTCACTTTGACAAGTTGTGAATTTCTGCATTAACCACCATACACTGCTCAGAGAAACTTCTCTGATGAGGTCTGAGAGCTGCCTTAATCTGGGCATAGAGATATGAATTTAGAGATCAGTTCAGTACTGTGTCATTGTAGCAGAACAGTAGTAGTGGGTTCTGGACCCTGTAACCTCCCAATCTTGGGTTGAAAAATGAATTGTATCCAAATGTCTATACAACATTCTAAAAATTTATCATCAGAGATTTTTTTTTAAGAAATTTGTCTATAGGACAGTATGTATGTAGATATTAATTTCAAAAACTTTGTTACTTTGTACTATATATACAGTTAATGTTTCCAAACAGAGAAATGAAACTTATTTAGGTGCTTTAATAAAAATTACATTTTTCTAGTTATATATAATAAGGGGAGAAATGCTACCTTTTCATTCATATTTTTAGAATTTAATGGCAGTACTCAGAAATTATGAACTTTCCTTTTATGATTAATTGTGTAGTAACCATTAAGACTGTACTGCATATCTGCATTTAAGACTACTTTATGGACTCAGGAAGACAAACATTAGACCATGGCCAGGCTCCTTCATAACTTTGAGAAGGCCTCAATACTGACTTGAAACTTCAGTTAGCCATATTTTGGCACTATGTCAAGGTTGAGCTGGTTCCCCCAACCCTTACTGAACTCCCTCCAGATACTCAGAGAGTAAAAGAAATAATCCACAGTGCTAAAACTGGTTGCTTCCAACAGCTTACAGTTAAGGAAGCTGTGCTGCTGAATAGTTTGGTGGCCATTGAGGTGTAGCTATGGTTTTATATTGGAGAGCTCATAGGCAAATATGGCATTGTCGGCTGTGAGGTTTGAAGACCACTCTTTAACATCTGGTTTTATTTGAATTCTTATTTGAATGTTCTTGGACCATGTGTAATGAGACTGCTATCTGAATAAAATACTAATTTTTTAGTTTAAAAAAAAGGAATACTTTATTGGAGTGTTTTCATTGTTGATTGATGGGTTTAGTTGAGGCCGGGTCTCTCTATATAGTCCCAGAACTCACTACACAGAACAGACTGGCCTCAAACTCAGAGGTCTGCCTGCTCCTGCCTCTGGAATGCTGGAATCAAAGGCAAGTACCACCATATCCAACTGTATTAAGAATACTTTAGCATAGCACTGTCTTAAAATATCTTCTGTAAATTGTTAGGGGTGTGTGTGTGTGCTCAGTCCTTATGTAAACGTACTATCAGGATGCAGGTACTAAGCTGTATTACTTAATGTATTTTAAATACTATTTTGCTAGAATGAAATGTAGAACAACCTATGTTTAATTCTTGGGCTTTTTGTTAATTCTGACAGTTTTAAAAGCTGTCTTTGATTCACCTGTAAAATATGGCAGCTAATAAAAAAGTCTTATACCAAACGTATTTAGAAATGCCTTTTTTAAAGAAAGAAACAAACTGTTTTGTCTGTTGATTTGGCGAGAGGATTATAAATCTTCATTCTCATATTTTGTGGAATAAATAATATACAGAAAAAATAGAATTGCTGGAGAACAAAAGAGAGCAAGACAGAAAAAGGAGTGGTTATTACAACAAGACAACATGCCGGGAAAAGCTTTGTATCTTGGTACTGTCTAACTAAGAAATAGAAAAATATAGCTTCCATTAAAAGAGAAAGTTGCTATGCAAAAAGTATATCACTTTAACACTGTAACGATAGTAAACCTGTGTACTTAATTTTGGAAATAATGATTAGTAGTAATTAAGACGTTTGAAAATTCAGTCTAGAGATGACCAGATGGCTCAGCTGATAAAGATGCTTGCTGTGCAGGCCTGGTGACCTTAATTTGGGCTTTGAGGCCCACATAAAGTTGAAAGGAGAGGACTGACTTCACAGAGTTGCCCTCTGGCCTCTGCTCACGCATCTACACAATCACAGTAGTAGTACATGTCTTAGAGTCCAGTCGGTTACTTAAGCTTTGTACCAGTTTACAACAATCGATTCCAGGTTGCTATTCTCGGCTTGTGTGGTGCAAGGTGCCCTAATTTTATATCCCTGCCTCTTTCACTTTCATCTTTCCAGTTCTCTGCCACTGGCTTTTCTTCATTTTTAAAGATTTATTGATTTTATGTGTATATTTTGCCTCCATGTATGTATATGTACCATGTGGAAGCCAGAAGAGGGGTGTCCAATCCTCTGGAGTTGTAGACAGTTGTAAGCCGTATTGTAAGCGCTGGGAATTGAACACAGGTCCTCTGCAAGAGCAGCAAGTGCTCTTGACCCCTAAGCCCCCTCCCTGGCTCCTCTACTTGCTTCCTTTATGCTCCTTTGCCAGCTTTAGCTGTGCCTGTTGCTGTTGTGTGGTCTTCCACCCAGTCTGCCATTGTTGTGCTGATAAAAGGAACTTGAAATGAGTGAAGGACCAAGAAGTAAGGATAGCACATGTGGCAGTTTCCTGTTCCTGCTTACCTGATGGGGTTTTTAACCTCTTTGTCTTTGTCTTTTATTTTTCCCATGTGTCAGTTAGACTCGATACAACTACTTGACCCGAGGGATATATATTTTTAGATTAGTGTAGGATACAAATCGGCATTAATATTACGTTCAGGTAGAACTCATGTTGTTAGGACGTTTGATAGCTGAATTCATAGCTGAGTAGAATTTCAAAGGGTCTTTTCAACTCTTGGTATTGGTAGTCTTTTCCAAAATTGTACAATTGGAGATTTAATCAGCACTATGACTATAATTGCACATGATCTTAAGGGAGAAATGTCTGGATTTCATTGAGAGCTTTTTTCCATATTCAAGCAGAAGACAAACAATGCTAAGGTGATGACAGGTGTATACCTTCCTTCCACAAGAATAAAATACGAAGTGATTGGCCTTGATTTTTCCTGCTTGTTTACTGTAGTTTTCAGCATATCACTGGGATTGCCTTTTTGAAGGCTATATTAAGTTCAGTTTTATTTTTTCACATAAGTGGAAACATTAGAAAGTACTTGGTTGGGTCTTTAAAATCTTAGTGCTGCATCCCTGATTCCTAGTGGATCCCATCTTAGTGCTTCAGTTCCTGTGGGGTTACCCCAGATTTAATGAATTGTGACCTGGAAGTTGGTTTTCTTCATTTCAGGCTATGGTTAACGTGGTGAATTTTCTTCAGATTGTTTTCATTACCATTCTGTATATTTACCATAAAAGGACAAGAACATCCAAATTACAAACCTAATTAAGTTTATTACTCATGAGAAGATGTGTTAAGATATGTGTCATTGTAAGGTAGTAGCTGTTTTTTTCATTAGAAACCACAACCTTGTCTATATGTAGACTGAATCCATCAGAATACTCTTTACATGTACTTCACTGTAATTCTCACATAAAGTAGGATGATTCAGTCTCTGAACTAGTTATCACAGTTTAACTGAGAGCTATGACAGATGTTGAGGAGGCTCTTAAACCATTGAGTATAGGGCATACACTGACTTCAGTGATCTGAAAATCAAAAAATGTATCACTGACATTCTAAAGGAAAATGGTTTTGCTGAAGTTTCCTAGTTGTGTGTCTTTAAATAAATAAGAGGTTGATTTTCTGGTATATAGATTACCTCTCAAAGATTTTGCCTCCCAAAGCTGCCTTGAAAATGGTTTCCAAAAAGGACTTGCTGGGTTGCATAACTACGTAGGCTGTTAATGATTCAGTAGGCCCCTCATTCTCCTCCTACCCCTTATACTGAAAGCTCCTTCATAGCATCTAAGTGCCCTGAGTCATAATGGCTAAACTCTAAAGAAGAACTGTCATATGGAAAAATTCATCATGTGATATGAAATTGTCAGGAAACAGTTTGAGTCATAGATTCATTGATCACAGTGATAGAACCTGAAGATTGTGAGCTTCATTTAAATCTTTGAATGTACTTACATGAATGCGTCTTTATTATAGGATTGCAAACCCTGTAATAGTCTAATAAAACCTTCAAAGGTGTGTATTCCCTCCCTTTAAATTTTAATTAGTTTGGTTTTTATCATGTTATATAAAAAGAACATTTTATTATATAAATACATTAAGGAGGAGAGACATTATGTAGCTGGGCTAAAATCCCAATCCCTAAAGTTGAGGGACTTAAGAATTCTGATTTGTTTGTTTTTTTGGCTGTGCTGTATCTCATTTAACCCACCTTAACCTTAGTTCCCTAGCTTTACAAAATCACATGCTCTGTATAGTTATGTTCTCCATGGAACCTCTCATGAAAGCTACAACTAATCATTGATCACAGTTAGCTTCAGAAGGCTTTTGGCTTTTTGAGTCTGAATCTTCTCTATGTTCCTGGGCTGGCTTTATGATCATCTTGCCTTAACTTCTTGAGTGCTATGTTGGCATTATAGATGTGCACAGCAGTGCCCAAGCAGACTCCTTTCTTGATACATTTAATACAGCGCAGGCATTTTAGATGAAGTCTATTTGTCATCTTCCAGCTTCAAGATTCCATGACTTCAAATAGTTTGCCTATAGGATGTCTCTTCTATACTGACTTGCTTCTATAGAGACAGTCTGCACTATTGTCTCTTTGCATTGATGATTCACCCTTGACATCATGTGAACTTAAGAATTCTTTATATTCAGCATTTTAATGTTTTGTAAAAGTATATGAAAAGATTGAAGAAAATTTACAGGGATGCTTCAAATTCCAAAAGGGATAGAAACAAATTAAAATACTTAGCAATAACATGATTTAAATTCACTTGCACGTCAAGTTCTAAAGACTCACTCTCATTAATCTCATGTAAATGAAGTTCAGAATGATGCTTGTAGACAGCACATGAAATCAGAGCCTAAAAGCTTTCTCTAGCTCTGTGGACTGGCTTTTGATGTGGTGTCTTCTTTGTCTACTTAGTGGAACCATTACTTTTCAGGCAGGGGATCATTCTCAGTAAATGTGTCTGGGTAGAGCTGAAGTTCTTATTTGTTTACTTAGGATTTTTGAAACATGTTCTTACTATGTAGTATCACAAGTTGGCTTTGAACTCATCTTCCTCCTGTCTCAGACTTCCCACATGTTGAGACTGCAGGTGTGCTGCTACAGTGAGCCTTGAACCACATTTTACTTAATAAAGCAAGTAGTGATTCCAAGGCTGTTTTGATTTGGTGGTAGAAGGGAGCTCTCAAAGGTGCTGTGTTTCTTTCTCTCCGGTTCTTCTCTCCCACTAAACCGTGTTTGGAAGTCATTTCTGGATTCACTTCCCATTTTTCAGTCTACTAGTTCTTTTCATTTTGGTCTTTTCCCCAGTCTGGGTAATAGTTAGTCACTGTGGAAAGAAGCTTTGATTAGAGGAAAGCTGAATGCAGATCCCTCCTTCACAGGATTAACAGCTCTGTCCTGTTGTCTGGGCAGTTGACTTGTTTTACTTAACCACTCAAGAATCGAAACACTTTCCTACCAGCATGGAAAGGGATAAAAATAGTCTTCCGTCCACAGCACAGCGCAAACATAAAGTAGATGCCCATAAATTAGAAACGGTTTTTGTTACTCTTACCAGCGTCCTACTCCCCTTATTCTTGTCTGAGGTCACTGTCCTGGGGGCCACGTGCTTCTCATGCATCTTCCATATCAGTTATCTTCCTTTGAATCAAGAGAGTGCTGTGCAAGCATTGGGGATACAGTGGAAGAACAAACTGAGGCATTTCTTTCTGAGTGAAAATCACAAATAGGGGGATATTAAAAGCAATTAAGTGTGCAGATCAGCACAAAGCAAGGTGCTATGAGAAAACAGCAGAGGGGGCCCATGTTCCATTGGCTAATAAGAGAGAGCTTTCTTAGGAATTTCATCTGTAAGCTGTCAGGAACAAGAAGACAGTTAGTTTGAGCTAGAACAGTGTTGACCTGGTAGTGTGTGCTGAGACTGCTTCAACAGTGTCATACAGTGGCATAGTGGTAGGGTGGGGTCCAAAGGGTTACAGAGAAGGAAGTCCTGAGGACTTCAGTTTTCTGATAGGAGCCATTACTGGGTTAGTTTTGGTATGGTGCCATTTCCTGAGCTGAAGGCTCTGCAGTGGACCAGGTGGGGCCAGGGGAAGATCCCTCGAGCTTATCAGTTGAGAATTTGACTAACTAAAACACAGTCCTTAGTCCCCTGCACTCTATTCCTATTGCCTGGTATGTCTGCCCAAGTGCATTGCCTTGGCTTACAAAACCTGTATGGCCTGCTCTAACCTAACTTATGGCCTACTCTAACCTGACTTGCTAGCTTTGCTGTCTCCCCTTCATCTTCATGCTTGAATTCGTTTCTTTTTTTTTTGCCATGATAAAACACAGACTTTAGCTCAGCAACTTAAAGAAGGAAGGGTTTATTTTGGCTTACAATTTCAGGGGAATAGATAAGAGTCCATCACAGTGGGGACAGCATGTCATGTCAGCAGGAGCAGGAAGCTGGCTGGTCACATTTTATCTGTGCACAGGAAACAGAGAGAACAGGAAGTAGAGTGAAGCTATAAACGCTCAAAATCTGCCTCCCAGTGACCTGCTTCCTCCAGCAAAGCTCCGTCTCCTAAAGATTGCCTAAACTTCTCAAACAATGCCACCAACTGGGGTCCAAGTATTCAAATATTTAGCCTATGAGGAACATGACTCATTGAAACCACCACAGTGCTTAAACCATAAAGAAATTCTTACTCTTTGCCAAAGCAATTTTGAACCTCTGCGTCGGTTTGTCCCTTTGTTTGAATAAATGCCTTTCCTTTAGTTGAACATTTGGTATATCATCCAGAGAATCTTCTTCCTGTTAGGGTCTCAGGCCTCTTTACTGTTTGGTTAATGTCTTTGTGATAGCGCTTATGTAAAATACCCTTCCCTTTCATGTTTCTCTCCTCCCTCTTTCCTTCCTTCTCCTCCTCTTCTCTTTGTCTTTTGTAGCCCTGGCTGACCTCCAGGATGATCTTGAACTTTTGATCTTCTTCCACTTCACAAGTGCTACAACTACAGGCAGCGGCACCAACTCAGGACTTAATGCAGGCTAAAAGCACTCAGCAACTGAGCTACACCCCAGTCCTGGAATTCTCTTTTAATTTATCTGGATTCACTTTAAGGGGCATGAGCTGTATGCATAGAGATCTGAATTTATTGTGTTTTGTCCCTAGGGCCTACAGATTCAGGGAAGAACTCAGAAAACCCAGTGAGTGGGTGTTGGTGGTATTATTATTATTATTATTATTATTATTATTATTATTATTATACCAGTCAAACCTAAACTTAGATGAATATTCTTTGCTCTCATGAGGCTCAAGCACTATTTTACCAGATTATAGCTTTGTAAGGATGAAGATCAGGTCTTAGTTTTTTTGTTTCCCTGGTGCCTAATACAACATTTTGCAGGGGTTTGTTTTGTTTTCTTGTTTTGTTCCCCCCTCTCTGTCTCTCTGTCTCTGTCTCTCTGTCTGTGGGGTGTGTGTGTGTCTGTGTGTGTGTGTGTGTGTGTGTGTGTGTGTTTGACAGGCATCTTACTAATTAACCTAGGTTGGCCTTAAACTTGCAGTCCTTTTGCCTCAGCCTCCTGAGTTCTAAAATTACAGAATTATAAGCATATAGGTGCTTAACTTGCTGTTTGGAAAATTTTCATTATTAGATCAGAGTTTCACTGTTGAATGCTTACCCACAATGTCCTTAGTATATAGTAGTATTGGCTGCTCGGAGATGGACAAAGTTTGACTGTAATATCAACATGTCTCAGATGTTTACAAGATACATTAACTTAACTTTTTTCATATGTGTCTTAGTTAGGGTTTCTATTGCTGCAACAAAACACCTTGACCAAAAAGCAAGTTGGGAAGGAAAGGATTTATACTGCTTACATGTCCACATTTCTAGTCATCACCAAAGGAAGTCAGGACAGCAACTCAAATCAGTGCAAGAACTTGGAGGCAGGAGCTGATGCAGAGGCCATGGAGGGGAGTGACTTACTGGCTTGCTTCACATGGCTTATTTAACCTGCTTTCTTATAGAACCCACTAGTCTAGGGATGGCATCAACCACAATGGGCTGAGCACTCCCCCCACTGATAATTGAGAAAATGCCTTACAGCTAGATCTCATGGAGACATTTTCTTAACTAGGCTCCTTTCTCTTTGATGACTACCTTGTGTCAAGTTGACACACAAAACTAGCCAGTACAGCATGTATGAGTGTTTTGTGTGCTTGCGCATGTGGGCACCACATATGTGCCTACTGCCTGTAGAAGCCAGAAGAGGTGTTAGATTCTCTGGAACCGAAGCCATAGGTCATTGCAAGTCTCTTTAAATGCTAGGATGTGAACCCAGGTCCTCTGCAAGAGCCACAAGCTCTCTTGCCCACTCCTGTTTCTCAAAAGCTTGCTTTCTAATCTTGATTATAAGCTATATGATAACGCTAATAATACTGACCTCAGCCATCCTTTGGGAAGCTGTGAAGATCACTTACTTCATCACCCCCATGTGAATGCTATTTCATTGTCTTAGGACTGCAGCCACCGTAGTTTTAGGCCCTCCCCCTTTCTCTCCTGTTCTCTCCATACTCTTTACCTAGGTAAGGTAATTCTAGCTATATTGTAACCATTTTTAGGTTTATAGTCTAGCGCATATCTCTCCTCCAGGCTCCAGAGTTATATATGCATTTGTTTCTAACTCTTGCTCATGGGTATTTCAAAAGTATTTTAAATTCCCATACTTAGGACCCGTAAGAATTTCCAGCATTTCCTCCCTCTTCAAGTAATTCTTTTTAGCAGAAAATACTTTCTATATTATTTTAAAGTAATTGGTAGTATAAAGATTCTAGTAAATAAAAAGTATCAATCATTAAGCTGTCATACTACTACACTCTAGGTGTTTAATATCTTGTAACAGTACTTTGAAATTAAGTAATATTGTAGGATGTAATGTTTGCATGTATGTCTGTGTACCATGTGCATGTGTTACCTATAGAAGTCAGAAGAGGGAGTCAAGTCTTCAGGAGACAGAATTCCAGATAGTTGTGAGCCACCATGTAGCTACTAGGAATAGAACCTGGGTCCTCTAGAAGAGCAGCCTGTGCTCTTAATCACTGAAGCATCCCTCCAAATCTCTTAAATGTTGCCTTTTTTTTTTTTTTTAAGTTTTGTTACCTCAGGTAATTAAGTGAGCTGGTTTGGGTCTTGATTTCTTCATCTACAAAATAACAGACAATACTACTTTTTATTATTTATTAAGAATAAAAGAATTAACATGTAAAATTCTGGTATTTGGCACTTATGATACAGGCTAGAATATGCCAGTTATTTTTATTATGATCTCAAGTTTACAAGAAGGAAATTGATCCTCAGTGGAAGCTATCCAAGTCATACAGAAACTAAACGTCAGTGTCAGTGGTCAGACATAAGACAGTGTGGGTCCTGAACTCTTTACTCAAGTGATAACTTATCTCATCCGCTCGCACAGACTCTATATTAACGGCCTCCCTGTGATGAGAAGAGTGTTGTGACTCATTCAGGGATGCACACCTGGTGCCTTAAGATGAGGACACTTTAAGTGTATGGTAATGCCTTACTTTGTGTGATCTGGAAAGCACAATGTGCACCATAATTCCTTCCTATTCTGTGTGCATTGTTTGCTTTTCTCTCTTTTAAGTTTAAATTGCCAGAACTCTAGAAAGTGTACCTGCTTTAGTTTCCCAGCATTATTATAGTGACTTCAGTTGTGATTTACTTTGCTGAGCCTTTTGCTATCCCTTTTCAGGGCATCTCGGGAACTCAGGAACATGTCATGATCCTAGTGTGCATAAAATCAAGGATTTTTGTTTTACGAATAACAGTTTTCTCTTGAAATTATGTAATGGTTTGCCTGGTTGTTAGGGTTTTTTTGTTGTTGTTGTTTTCATTTTAGTCTAAGACATTTTAATTTTTGAAGTTTTTTGAAAATCCCAGGGCTTTTGGTTTTGGGTTTTTTTGTTTTTGTTTCTGTTTTTGTTTTTACTTTTTATTGATTCTTCACCCCAGTCCCACTCATCTCCTCCCCTCCCCTCCGCCCTTGCAATTTCCCCACCCAAAATAAAACACAACCGAACAAAAATAAACAAAACAAAGCATAGAAAACCTCTCATTGGAGAAGTAGTGTGTCTCGGTGTGTCCCATAGTCTATCACTCTGTCCACCCATCTTCACTTGCGTGTGTCATCACCACGAGTTCATTGGTCTGGCTCAAGGCCTCTGGCTTCTGTGACACCATCAGTACTGGAAGCTCACTGGGACTCCTCTCAGATACCCTGTTGTTCCCCTGTGTCCTAGAGTGTATCGTGGAGTTTCTTGCTATATTGCTGGTCGGTGCTTTCAGCCACCTGCCCAGGAACTCTTTGGATTCCTGAATGAAAGGCACACACACATTAGCTTATTTTTGAAATGCCTTGGCTAATGCAGTGACTGGGCACTCCTAAAGCTTCCCCTGCTTCCCCAGTGTAGCCGTCCAGTGACCATGGATGAACTGGGTTACCTGAAAGGGGGGCTGGAAATGAAAAGGACGGGGTGCAAGAGAAGGATGAAGCCAAGACAAGATTCTGATCAAGGCTCAAAGTTTAATACTCAGCACTGCGGTTATATAGGGAAAGCCCACAGACCCCAGCCTTTGTTTCAGCTGGATTGAGTTGCAAAGCAAGCTCAGCAGGCTGTCTATTCCTGTAGGAAATTGCAGGTGTGACAAGGCAGAAGACTCCGTCTGGGTCCGACTGTGGCAAACACTTAAGGTCTATTCAGCCTGCTCAAGGCTGGGGGAAGGGCACACCCCAGGCCCAATCTGGGAAGTGGCTAGTGGCCACTCACCCAAATTCTCACATGGCTGGTTGGCTTTCTCTCTTGAAACTCCTGTGTCCTATCCTTCTTCCCGGACTCATGGCGATCTCTCTCTTCTCTCCCCTGCATCTTTATTGATCGATCAAAAACCAACTGGGGACAAGAACCTTTAGCGTTTGGACGTGCAGATTCCTTATTGAATCAAAGCATTGGAACTAATCTCCAACAATGGAGATCTGCAGCTTTGGATCAGCAGGACTATCCCTTTCAGATATCCCAGCCATTTGAAGATGGTGTAGATTTTGGGATGTGCAGCTAGGCCACTTAATGCCTCCATCTGCAGGAAGCAGGGTTATCTCTCCTGCTCTCATGCCCTCAGGTTGGCTCATCTGGAACCACACTTCCAGAGCAAGCTCCACTGTGCTGCTCAGTCAAGGCTCAAGGCCTACTCTCCTAGGTGCTGCAGCTGGCAGGGGACTGGGCCAGCTCTCCCATTCTCACAACCTCAGGGCTGGCTTACCTGCACCTTTGCCGTCAGTGCCAACTCCACTGTGTTGCCCAGGTGAGGCACAGGGCCTGTTCTCACTGCTCTCATGACTTAGGGTCCAGCTCTCCCAACTACTGCAGGTGGTGAAGGGTGACGGGGAGAGCATTGTCCCCTGCACCCACTCATGGCAGATGATTGGTGTAGTCAACTTTCCCTCACTCTTGCCCTCTGGGCTTGCTCACCTGTACCTCCTCTACCAGGGCTAGCTCTATTGTGCTGCCCAGGCAAGGTGCAGGACCCACTGTGCAGCTGGTGAGGGGTAGGGCCAGCTTGCCTGCTCTCGTGACCCTGTGAAGCACCGCTTTTACCAGCTGCTTTTTACATGGGAACTTTGATGTTAATACTTTGGTGCCTTTGTATTAAAATTTGTGTATTGAATGTACTTAAATTTACCGTAAGTAAAAGCATACCTGTTTACAACATAGCTAGATAGTTTACCCCCTTATCTTTCCTTCCTATTACTTGTTACTTTTTTTTTTTTTTTTTGCGTTTATTCCTTTGTAGGAAAAAATTCTGTTATTGATAATATGAGACAGAAAATACAAAGCCCCATGGCCTTGAAAGGAAGGCAGACATAGAAAACCCAGAACCATCTGTGAAGAAAAATGTTTTCATCTTTTCTTGGAACTGAATTCTATGACCTAATATATTTACTGTAAGGAAACAAACATACTGGAAATAGTTTTTGTATTCGCTAACACCATTGTAATAAAAGACCTAGCTTACAACAGAATTAAGTGGGGTGGGAATGTATTGATTTGTATGAATTGGAGGTCCACCTGAAGCTCAAATAATGTTGCCAACACTTTCTGTTCATTAAAAAGTTATATATAATGAGTTTGAGTTGACTGTATGCCTTACCCCTCTTCAACTTTTTCCTTCCAACTTCCCGTGTTCTCTCTCTTTATAAAATACTCACCTGAATCCGTTTAATGCAATGTGAGGTAGCATGGGTGTGAGACTGTTCACAGAAGCATGCCTAATAAACCCCTGAAGAAAACTGACTCTCCTCCTCAGCAGCCATTCATTGCCAATAGCTCCTCAGACAGGGGCGAGAATTTATGAGCCCCTCTCAATCTGTGTGTGATTTTGGCTGGCTGGATCTTGTAGAGGTCTTATGCATGAGTCATAGGCACTATAAGTTCATGTTTCCAATATCCTGTCATGTCTGGCAAATACTGTTCCCTACAGATGTGACTCTTACAATCTTTCCCTCTTCCATGAACCTTGGCAGGAAAGGGTGTGATATAGATGTCCCATATAGAGCTGAGCACTCCATAGTTCCTTATCCTTTGCATAGTAACTAGTTGTGGGTTTCTGTATTAATTGCTATCTACTCAAAAGAGAAGATGCCTCTGCAGACATTATAGGCTGTCAAAAACCCAGTGGGGTCCCATATACTACTTTCAGACATGACAGGCCATTACTGTTGGCTCTCTTACTCTAGAAATTGATGGTAAGACCCTATTGCTGAAGACAGGACATGAAGAAAACAAGCTAGTATCAATTTGGAAGCTTCATCCCCACTGGCTAGCTTTCAGATAGTGCCAGCAGGTTTCTGTGCTACCAAGGGAGAAAAGTCTCGTGTGAGCTACAGCTGACCTGGCAGGTAAGTGAGTAAGCTAACCTGGCAAGCTAGGCTAACGTAATAGTGGCGTGGTGTTATGGGAGCAACCAACAACTTTCTGCTTGGATTTAAAGCCTGATCTTCAGGGGTCAGCAGAGCATGTTTAGTGTTTATATAGGTCTTGTGTTTTTACAAAATTTGGATGCTTTGTTTGAAGTGGGCTTAAGTGCTCAGTGTTAGAAATTTTATAGATATTTGATGAAGAGCACTTTTACTACCGTAAAAGAAAATATATTTCATAAAGTCTTAAAAATTCAAGTCTCCAAATACAATCGTTTTATAGTCATTAAGAACATTAGACAAAAACTTTAAATATGCTTCAGTTGTAGCTTATTGAGTAGGAAGAGAGCCAAATTAATTTAAACAAGTAAGATCTCCACATTTATGGCATTCTGTAGCTAGTAGTTTTGCATTGCCAGATAAAAGTTTTTCCATTTATGTTTCTCTGCAGAAGATTGTTCTGACTGTAAGTTAATGATTTTTACAATTTATTGCTGTCTAAAAATTTCCCTTGACTTCACATTTTGTTCTAGATGTCTTGGTTTCTTTCCTCCACCCACACAAGTGAAGCAAGAGTTGCAAAGTGACACTGAATTTAAGAACCCTGGCTTTTTTCCAAAATAAACTAACTTTTAAAAATATGACTGCTTTTTATTGAAACCTAAAAAGGAAAGGTTTTGGCAGGTGTTCACTAAATGTGTGAATAACCTAATTGATTTTACTGGAATGAATAGGAAGCTTTGCTATTTGTCCTTGTAGATACTTGGCTCGGTAATTACACAATAGTGAGAGACCAATTAATCTGTGATGAAAAGTTATATGTGCAAATTCATCAGTTTCATGCAATTTTTTATCCATCTTTCTTTCCTTCAGTGAGGAAGGGCAATATGGTAATTAGGATCTTGTTATTCTTTTATGAAAATAATCATGTAAACTTATTTAAACTCAATGTTTTGATGAGTTTTAATATGTGAAAACATCAAGAGATTCTTGCTGAGGATTATGAGGTGCATGAAATTTAAATATTAAACATATTTTAAAATTTAAACATACCATTATATATTCTGTAGTAAAACTCTAGTAGAAAGACCAAGAATTCATAGTTAATGCAAAAAGTAGATAAATACAGATCAAAGTATACATTTAAAAACTCATTACAGGTGTCACAGTATTTCCAACTAAATCTTTGACTCAGGTTACTGATTCAGGTTAAAATACAGTATTTTAGGAAAGAATTTGAGAGCCAGTAAGGAGAAAAAAAAAACTTGCCTGTGGTGCCAGAAGGAGACAAAACAACTGGTGGCAGCTACACCGTCATACTCTTCCAGGGTGTCCTCAGATCTGCACGCTTAGATTAAAGACTGGCCACTTCTAAGGCCATTAGTAGATGGCTAAAATAGGAAACAACAGAAATCTTGTAGAGGGAAACTGTTTTACTGAGTTTCAGCAGCTAATACAAGGTAAGAGCACTTCACACTAATGTGTCAAAAGCACTGGAGCCATAGTAGTCTCTGCAAATGTTTGCTGAGCTAACCTGGCTCTTCTTCATGGTAAAGTAGCACCTTTTCTGAGCTCTTAACAGCATTGCCTATCTCCTTGTATCTCAATCTTGATATAAATATATTTCTCTGTTTGGAGAATGAAGAAAGCTGGTTGGTATTATTTAATTGTCAAATCTTGGTCACAACAAGAATTATTAAGAGGGAACTTAATTTAGATTTTATTCTTTTTGAGTATCTAAACTATAAAATGGTGTCTCTAAACTTTATGAATGAAATTCATACAATTAATGCCTGAATTATAAAATAAGATGGAGAACTGTTTGAGAACAAGAAATACATATTCCTGCCAGTATAGTTAAAGGAAAGCTAAATTTCATCTTTCAAATGTTACCTGAAGCAAGTCAAGGTCTCCTAGGTTAATGACATTTTCAAGTACAGTAATCCTTTACCACAAGGAAAAAAGCCATTCTGAGCAAAAATACAATGACACAGGCAAAGCACTGGGAAGTGTGGCGAGGGGTAGTTAAAATGTCACTTAGTGGGGAAATGTATGTGTGTGTGTGGGGGTGAAACAGGTTTCTCTGTGTAGCCCTTGTTGTCCTGGAACTCACTTTGTCGATCAGGTTATCCTCAAACTCAAGGGATTCACCTACCTCTCCCTTTGTACCTTGCAAGTGCTGGGATTACAGGCATGTACTATCATGCCAGGTTTAATGAATTTTTTTTTTTTTTTTTTTTTTTTTTTTGGTTTTTCGAGACAGGGTTTCTCTGTGTAGCCCTGGCTGTCGTGGAACTCACTCTGTAGACCAGGCTGGCCTCGAACTCAGAAATCCACCTGCCTCTGCCTCCCAAGTGCTGGAATTAAAGGCGTGTGCCACCACTGCCCGGCTAATGAAAATAATTTTTAATGCAACAATATTTTCTAGAAGACATTTCATTTTAAGTCACATTCATTTGTAACAAAAGCCTGAGTCATAATCGGTTATAAACACTGCTATGGTCCACTGACAGTAAATTTTGGGTATAAAATTTTTCAGAAGTTTTCAAATAAGATCTGAATGGCTTAAAATTTGATGGATTTAGTGTCTTTACCTACTGGCCCCTTTTGTTATTTACTAAATTAGTCTTTCAAGAATTAGTATACTTTTAAGGGTGTATATTTTTCAGCCTTGATATCTGTCGAATATGGTTTTATATTTTGTTATGCAGATTTTAAAGTTGATTAACTGTTGATGAATAATTACTTAGTTTTGTTCCAAATTACTTCATTTTCTCCACTCTGTAAAGCTCATGCTTGATCAATTTCTCCTGGTTCTCAGACCTAAGATTATAAACTGCTTCTTGTGACTTTTAGTTTATAGCTTATATCATGCATTCTGTCTAAATGCAGCTATAGCATGCTTCTCTTTCCATCACTGGAATCATTGAACTCTTTTGATCTCTCACGTGGTTGCTGCCAAAACTGGCAAAAAACCAAAGCCAACTTGCCACAATCAAAAACAGACTAAAAGTTTCAACTAATGTTCTGTTTTGTCTGAAACATTTTTATTTTACATCATTTTTTTGGTCTTGATAGCTTAATATGTTTGTTAGTTTACTTGTGCTGAGTAGAAAGTTACAGCGTATACTTAAGTCCAGTCCTCACCTTTTACCAACTACTTTCTAAATTAACACGAGCAAATTATTAGCCTAATTTTTATGTGCCATGGACAGTTGTAAAGATTAATTTTAACATATATGGAATTTTTAATGCCTACTATGTATGTTTGCTTTCTTTCTGAAGCCTTAGAGATTGGGTAACAGTCAATCTCTGTTCTAATTCTTAAGAGTCACAATACCAGCTACTTTTTACCCTCCAGGTCCATCTCATTCACTTACATGTCTTGTGTGTGTGTGTTTTCTAATAGTCTGCATGCACAAGAACATGCCCCCGATTTCTACATGGTTTTTATTGATCTTCTAGCCAAATCTGTACTCCAGGAAACCTAATGACTTACCCTTGCCTGAACACACGAAATGGTTTTCCTTCCGTGGGTTTTCTATCTTGATGACAGTTGTTTCTTCTGCATTCCCCCGTGCTTTCCCCACTGTCTTCCAGGATCCAACTCAAATACCCCTCTTAAAATGAAGCATCCCTGGACCACTCTTCTTTGACATCTTGTAGTATTTAATATTAAGGAACACTGATAGTGTATCTGGGGGTGGGCTAGATGACTCAATGGGTAAAGGTGCTTTCTCCTGCGCCTCAAGACTGCAGTTCTATCCCCAGGACTCACATGTTGGAAGGAAAGAATTGATTCTTCCAAATGGTCCTCTGACCTCCACATATGCTTCAGGACACAAATGCCTCTTCTTTACAATAAATTATTTAAGTATTGTATGTCTTGTGCGGATTTGGGTTGGGCTGTTTGAGATATACCTTTGTTTTCATACCCATGTTATTAACTTTTTTGCTTTAGTTTAAAAATTCTTGCAGCTTCTGGTTGTATAGTAAATAGTATTTGTTGAGTTAATGATTACATTAATGATGTAAAAAATTACAAGTAGAGATGCCACATTCCATAACTTGGACATTACTCCAACATCCAGGCTAATTGAAGTGGAGAGAAAAGCTAGACTGTTAGTAGAACTCATAGTAAGAATTTATGGGAGAGTGCTGACCTAGAATCTTAGGAAGAGGCCGGTTTATATCTTCCAGTGGTAGAGGACAGTCAACTGGTAACCTAGAAATACTAATTATCAGAGGATCTCGCCAAATAAGACTATCACTAAAGTAGATAGGTGAGTACATAGTTGACAGGTCTGTTGTATATGCTTTGGATTTAATACCAGATTCATGGTTTGATATAATATCTTTATTTTAAGTCATAGTGGTCCTATCCTTTGGCACCTTTTCACACCCAGGAGTTTGCCTCAGTTTCCCTTAATAAACCTACATTTGTTCTACTTTAAAAGGGGTTTGGGGATTAAGTCCAATAATATTGACCATAGGTTTATAATGAGCTATTTATTTGACTATTCAACCTAATGTTGAATGCTTAATGCCATGCAGGGTTCCTGGCTTAGCACTAAAACTAGCCTTTGTTATTCATAATGCGAGTCCCTTTGAAGTCTTGTACTTGACTGACTTAGAATGGAATCCCTAATTAGCCTTAGGATGGGACTGGTCACCGGAAAGACCAAGTGACTAGAAAGTGCAAAGATTGGGTCTGGATCAGTGAACACATTTGGGCCCTGGGAGTGGCCTGCCTGGAACAGGGCATGCAAGCTGCCCTGCATACTGTCACTTTCAATGCTTTGCCCTTCCATTTGATTATCTGCACGTGTTACTGTTTGCTTGTTTGTTTGCTTGCCTGCTTGCTTGCTTGCTTGCTTTTTTTAAAAATAGGCTCCTGGGTTCAAGTGATCGCTTCAGGTTCCCAAGTAGCTGTCTCCAACTTGTTTTCTTTAGAAAACATTGTTTTGTTTTGTGAGTTCTTCTGTAAACTGTACTAATAGATTATGGAACCCAAGGAAGGGGTAAAGGAGCCCCTCAGTTTATGTCCAGTAGGTCAGAACTACAGGTTGTCTGGGGCTTATATTGCTTGTGGGTGACAGTCTCACTGTATAGCTTGTATCATCCTGCTGCCCCAGCTTCCTTCTTTGATGGGATGACAGTTTGTACCATAATGTCTAGATGACACAATGGAGATAGTACTATGAGACGGAGCCCTTTAGCTAGTGGTTTTATTTATTTGTTGACTGGTTTAATTGTTATCTAGTTCATTGTTTATCTAGTTATCCTGTTAATTGTTTATCTAGTGCTTTATTTATTTGTTGACCTGTTATTCTCACAGCTGCATGGAGGTCTAATTTACATACCTTTCAGTTTGCCTACTTGAAGTCTAGTCTTAAATGGTTTCATAGATTTGTGTGAACCACTGAAATTTTAGAGCATTTATATCACATGAAATTAATGTCCTTTAGCTGTCACTCTTATCTTCTATTTGCATTACACACAGGAAGAGAGGGAAGGAGGGGGAAGGAAGGGAGAAAGAGACCAAGAGACCAAGAGAGATATGCAGGCAATCAATCCACTTACCAACCCACTCTGTCTCTGCTTGTTCTGGACATTTCCTGTAAGTACAGTCCTAGAGAAAATCTGTGCTTCTTATGACTGACTGCTTTCACTTCGCTAATTGGTTTGAAAGTCTATTCATGGTGCAGCGTATACAGGACTGTCTTTATGAGCCACTAATGTAATGCTTCATTATATGGGTGTGTATATTTTACTTATTTATAAGTTGATAGACATTTGGTCTGTTTCCACTTTGGAGCAATTATGAGTATTTCAAATTTGGGGCAATGCTGTGAACATTTATGCAGTTTTGTGTAGACTTAGGTTTTCATTTCTCTTGTGTTTATGATAGCCTAGGGATTAAATTGTTTAGTCATGCGCTAACTTTATATTTATGAAAGTATTTTCCAAAGTGACTGTCCCATTTCTTTCCCATTAACAGCAATTAGATTTTCATTTTCCAGTAGCCTTACCTGGCTTTTATTGTCACTATTACTATGGTTATTGCTGTCCTATACTATATAAGGAAAATGACATCTTACAGTTTTGGTTTCTAGATCTGATACTTATGATACTAAGCATTTTTCTGTTTATGTTCTTTGAAGAAACAAATGTTTGCACCTTACCATTTTTTAATCTGGGTTATTACATTATTCAGCTTTAAGACTTTTTTATATATTCCAATTACAAGCCTTTTATCAGATATATGATTGAAAATTACTTTTTCCAACTCTGTATATTAGATATGGCAGTATTTTCCATACCTAGATTTCTTGGGTGTGTGTTTAAGGAGACTTTAAAGTAAACAGAGCTCACAAAGTAGCTGTCTGAATAGCTAGTTCGTGCTGTGTCTAGTGTGCAAAACAAACAAACAAAAAGTCTCAGGACTGGGGAGATAGCTTAGAGGATTCATAAAGTACTTTCTGTGCAAACACGTGATCTGAGTTTGGCTTCCTAGCATGCACATCAAAGCCATAACAGTACCTATTTGTAACAGGCGCTGGGGAGGTTGGGTGGGACAGAGGCTGATCCTGAGGACTTGCTGGCAACCCAGTATAGCAGAAACAGCCGGCTCCCGGTCGGTTGAGAGACTGTGTCTCAGACCATAAGGTGGGGAGTTTAAGTGGAGGCTGATGTCCGGTGTTGACTCTGCAGGCACCTACACCTCACCCCCAACCCTCACATGTACATAGAAAGAAAAAAAAAGTCTCTGTGGTGCCTGTCATCAAGTTTTTGTCTAATTTTCCATTTTCTCTTTATGATATAACTTAAGAATATTAGGAGCTTATCAGCTAAGAGTACCTGCTGCTACTCTGCGTTTGGTTCCCAGCGCCCATCTGGTGGTTCACAATGGCCTGTCACTCCAGTTTCTGGGGATCTGACACCCTCTTCTGACCTCTTTGGGCACCAGGCATGCACATAGTACACATACACACATAAATGCAGGCAAACACATAATAATAAAAAAACTTTTAAAAATTATAACAAATGCTGGGCAGTGGTGGCGCATGCTTTTAATCCCAGCACTCGGGAGGCAGAGGCAGGTGGATTTCTGAGTTCGAGGCCAGCCTGGTCTACAGAGTGAGTTCCAGGACAGCCAGGGCTACACAGAGAAACCCTGTCTTGAAAAGCCAAAAAAAAAAAAAAGAGTAGTGCTAAATATTTCTGTATCCTGTTTAATACTACATAGTGCATTGTAGTTGCTTGTTGGCTGACGGCTTTGTTCTCTTTGTTCTTCAGTGTTTGGGGTGTTTCCTACAAATAAGTTCTGACATGGAAATCAAGTGATTTGTTGGTTAGATTCAGTGCGTAGAGTCCAGCCTTCATCAGTTAACTTGACTTGTCCGTATACATACAGACTGTTCTTACCCAGAGAAGAGCAGACTTGAACAAAGTGAACAGCATATTCATTGGCGTTCTTTTCAGCTTCTAAATACAGTTTCACTAGTGACTTTTTTCTTCTTATTGCTCCTTACCAGCAAGAATTACGCTTTGTTAACAAAACTTGGACTTAACGAACAAGTTCTCAGAGATTGGAGTTACATTGATTTGGCAAGTTAAAAAACTGGGCATATCCATACAGCCTGTTCAAAACAAACAGCAGCTTACTGTAGACTAGCAGATGCCGTCTAAATGAGCTGTATTGTGGCTGGTTGGACATGACCAAAGGGTCACCACCAGGAAGGTGGGACTAAAGGAAGAAATAATTTACACACTTGCTTAGGGTGTGGCCAGAGGCATGGGGACTATGAGTCCTTGACTGCAACCTTGCAAGTATGCGTAGCTCATTAGAGAAGCAAGTTCTCAGAGGACAGCTGTGTCCAGAGGTGAAGCCGACTCCTAGGCTACAGCACATAAGAAAAAAGAGGACAATTGAGGAAAAAAACACCTGAAACTGGCCTAGAAATTGTGAGGTGAGTGTACCCTGACTTGGTTAACTTGTAAAGGATCATGGTTTTGAAGGTCTTAGAGGACAAGTTTATCACTGGTCCTTGAGTTCAACTGAACTATGTGTGAGGTGAAGAGGTGGAGCTCTCAGAGTCCAAGCCAGGTGTTTAGAACAGAAGAAAAGTTGCTGGGATTCAGGTCCAAAGCTTAGTAACTTAATTCCCACAGCCAAGAAAGCTACTTAAAGGTTTGGTTATGTTTTATTTTTCCACTTGGCTGGCTTCTTTGGTGTTATTAATCAAACACCATTATAAATAAAAGCAAATGCCAGAAATAAAGGTGTTTTGTTAAGTAGTCATATATTTGACTATAGAAGAAAAATCTAGAAATTTAATTCTAACCATTCTGTGTTATGATGTCTTTAGCCCATTCTGAAAGCAGCTCATCTTAATCACTGAAAATACAGGGAAGTTTTGTTTTTAGTATCTTCTCAGAGCTCTTTAAGAAAAGTGTATCGCCTAGGATACATAGCCTGAAATAAGCAAGGGTGGGCTGTTTGATAAGTTGGTTCCCCTAGGAATGAGCAAGAAACACACTTCCAAACATAAAGAGATTGGTGTGTTATTCCAAAGAGTGGCAGGCAGGTCCTTGGGTTTTGTTATGGCATTAGGCATCACAGCTGCAACTACATTCTGTTTGGTATGAGTATTGAACCTGTCATGTCCGGTTTCTTGAGCAATCCTCGGCCTAGAATAACATGACAGCTAGTGTCCTCAGATAGAAAGATCTCAGTATGTATTCAGACTGTCTAAAGAGAGTTTTAGGGTCTGAGTGTATCTATACTGAGCATAAACAGGATACCTGAGCGTATTTATTTCACTGTGTCTTCAGTGATCCTATTGCAGCAGAAGGATCAGAAACAGTGGTTTGAAGATTCCCTGAAGGACAGTTTGGAACATGTTGACACAGTTAAGGAATGCTGGGAGGAATAGATATAAACTAGTCAGCTCCAAGGGCAGCTCATTTTTGCCAAGGCACTAGTGATTGTGGAAATATTGTCTTAAGTATTATAGACCTGCTATGAATCAGAGCCGTTGCCCTGTGGGTGCATTGTGAGAGAAGGCTTCTCAGAGAAGTTTATGACTTCAAAAAAGATAAACTATTTCTAGGCAAGATCTTTGATTCTAATTAAGATCAGTATGAGCACTTACTGACTTTGGAATCAAGTGTCACTAGTAGCGGTACTATTCAGTATAGCATAATTTAATTAAATCTTACATTGTCGAATTAGACAGCCACTTCCATAATAGCTGTTAACCATGAATACGAGCATCATGGGGCAGGTAGAATGTTTACTAGGGCTGGACACTTGAGTACCACCAAAGGACTTTATTATTACTTTTATGTGTGTAGGTTTTGGTTTTGGTTTTGGTTTTGGTTTTGGTTTTGGTTTTGGTTTCTGCATGTATGTAGGTTTGTACCCACGCATGCCTGGTACCCTCAGAGGCCAGAAGAGGGCATTGGATCCTCTGGAATTACAGTTACAGTTTACAGTTATAAGTGCTGAAAATCAAACCCAGGTCCTCTGGAAGAACACCCAGCACTATCAAGCCCTGAGCCACCTCTCTAGCCCTGACTAGAGAACTTCAATATGTAGGTTCACATGGAACTTCAGTTAATGGGCAGGGTGTGTAAATGACTTGCTTGTGCAGCTCAGGGAGCAAGTATAAGTCAGCATTTTGCTTGATTTAACTTTACCAATTGAAAAACAAATGCAATCATGTTTGGCTATATAGAGAAGTAAACTTGCTCAGTATAGTCCTATTCCTGGTAAACAGAGGGCTTTCCTAAAAGGGGAGGGAGAAAGGATTTGCAAGCGTGGTGATCTGCAACCAACAAAAGGTCTTCCAAGGTCTTCTGTGGGATGCCTTCAGTAGGGATTATATAAAGCTCAGTCCCAACTTACTTCTAAGTAGTGCTGTGATCTCTCCATGACCACTAACGAATTTTATTTATTTATTTATCTGTTTATTCTATCCTTGCTTTCCTGAAAATTGAACCTTGTATGTGCTAGGTAAGCATTCCACCAACAGAACTACACCTTAGCATTAATTTATTTTAAACTATAAAGCTAGAAATTGACATCTGATTTTATGTCCTGGGTAATATAGTATTTGGTGGCCAGATCAGGAGGAAAAATAAAACTCACTTCATAGTACTAAATCGGTATTTTGCACATGTGGGTGTTACTGATTTTTGTTTCTTAAATGGAGTGTTTAACTGATTATTACACTGCATCTGTTTTTTATAAAAGCAGGCTGTTTGAATTACTATCATGAGCTAATAATTCACCATCTTAAGTATATTTTCAGCATTTACAGAGCAGGTACACAGTTAATCTGAACGGCCTTTTAAGAAGTAGGATATTTTCCTTTTGAAGTGCTTTATTCTATAATTTGCTACTAAGCCTGTGCTAAGAATTATTCTCTGCTTCCTCTTACTTCCGTTTCTTCCCTTTTGGGCCACATAGGAGAAGTGAATTCTCCTTCAGCCAATAGAAGCTCAGCTCCCATGGTGTTTACCTACTCTGCGTAATGCAGGCCCACCCACACACATGCTGAGGTGTTTCAGTGAAAGAACACTGAACAGACGGCTTGGTGCAGTGTGTGGTTCCGGTGCAATCGGCAGATGCCTTAAACTACCTTGATTTTATCCTCTGACGAGAAGGTGGCTTAGCATGTGGTGATAGCAACAGAACTAAAAGGTGGGTGCTCTGGGGCTTGATTTTAAGGTTCATTCCAGGGCTTAGAGCAAAGGTAAACTTGAAAAATGAATTAGCTGATGCATAATCAGACTGCTTTTAATTGTCACTTTTTTCATACTTAGCTCTAGAATTGTATTGTATCTTATTAATTTCCTTCTGTCTTAGGACAAAGGTTGGATAAATCTCAAGTCCAGAGTTTCTGTGTTCTTAGAATTCAACTATTAAGCTCCTATCAGCAGTGAATGTTTGAAGACTAGTCTACAGTCTACAGTTTCTTGTATGTTGTAGAACCTAGTGTTACTATTCTCTATTTTCCTTCCAAGTTTGAGAAGTCTCTGAAGAAGTTTATTAGTAGCTGGAATAGTGCTGCTGTCATTGTGCATTGGTCAGCTCTGCTTTACAGGGGTTTGAGTGGTGTTTCCACCTGACTACCCTGATTGTTCTTAGGATCCTCACAGAGATTGAGAAGGGTTATATCTAATCAATTATTAACTGCAGGGATCCTTCCACCAAAAAGGAGCGGCCATGGTTTGCCAACGGGTCTGTTCTCAGCAAAAGAAAAAATACATCTGAAAAAAATGTTTTTGTAGGAAATTGAAAAGAAACTAGGTCTGATCTAGATATTGGTATATATAATCATTTTCCCTCAGTTTTCTAGTCTGTGAAGAAGTAATTTCTTGTACATTAAAAAGATATGTAAGACAGAAATTAGAAAATTGATCTTTTAGTTATTCGGGATATTTGTAATGTGATAATGTAACAATAAGCAGATGGAAGAAAAAGGAAATTTATAGAAACAGCCCAGATAGATATGTGCATTTATTTTCCTAAGAAAGGGGGTTTTGTTTTAAAAATTTTAAACAAAAATGTCTTAACTTTTCACACACACAGTGTCTCTATAAATTACTGTCATAAAGTCCTAGGGAACACAGTATGATTGGCCAGAGAAAGATCACTTGCAGTTCCTCAGGACTCTGTAAAGACAAAGAAGGAAATGAAGCTCCAGGATTAAACTGTCATTGTTTGCTGAGAGTAGCAGTAATTGTCACCTTTTAGTAATGGCCTCTCTGTATTGAATGCTACCTTCTCTGAAAAAAAGTTACTTCATTTGCAGTTAGAAATTCAACTAAAATTTTCTTCTTGTTCTTTTTAAATGAAGTTTATTAAGACATTTTGGAAAGAAAATACCTAAAAAGTTAATTTCTATAAGAGTAGTAAAAACGTGTCCAAACTCATCTGATTTACCTCTTTAAAAAATAATAAATAAATTAAAAATATATATATATATATAAAATTTGATGTTAAAACTAGTTGTAGTAGATTTTGATGTTTTTTAAAATCATATCATAGCTATTAGCACTAATGAGATAAATATTAGCATAGGTACCAAGAAACACAGTTAAATCTAAAAAATGGTTAGATCGTAAGTGATGGGGCAACATCACCATAACAACCAATTGTTTATTAATCCCTACTTTGTATTTTTAATTAAATACTTAGTGGGCATTTAATAAGTACTTGATTTTTCTTTTTACATTACATTATCATTGGAAATCATTGTTTTAACTCTTACAGTTGAAAAACATTTATTTTTTGTAGAATACATTTTGATCATGTTTTTCCTCTCACCTAACTCCTCCCATATTCCTCCCACCTCCTACTCATCCAACTTTATGTGTGTGTACTCTCTTAAAATAAATAAATGCCACTAAAACAAAAATCACAAGCCAAAAAAAAAGCCAAAAGCAAACAAACAAACAAAAAACTCCCACAGAGTTTATTGACCAACTACTCTAGGCTGTGGGGCCTGCCCTGGATCCACCCAGTGACACTCCATTGGAGAAAACTCCATTTCCCTTTGCCAGCAGGTATCAGCTGCAAATAGCTTCTTGGTTAGGATTGGATCCCCATGTCTACTTTGCCCTCTCACTGCTGGGGCCCTGTCTTGCTTGAACTTATAAAGATGTTGTGTGTGCTACCAGTCTCAGTGAATTCATTTTTTAATCAGCCCCACTGTGTCTGGAAATTTCTGTTTCCATGAAATCATCCATGGCTCTGGCTCTTACAGTCTTTCTGCCTCCTCCTTCACATAGAGCTTTGAGAGGCGGGCTTAATAAAGGCATCCCACTTAGGTCTAAGAGCTCCAAAGTCTCCCGCTCTCTGAACATTGTCTAGTTATGGGTGTCTGAGTTATTTCCCCATCTATTTCAAGAAGATGCTCCTCTGATGAGGGTATAGCAATATGTCACTAGGAGTAATTTTTATTGCTATGTTTCTTTAACAGAATAATAGTGGGTTTTCTGCTTGGCTGGTGACCTGGTCTCAGGTTCTTGGCTATTTTAGTAGCACTGGGTATAGTTTTTTGACTACTTTATGGGTTCTTCTTTCTTCTACTCGGCTCCACCCCTTTTCTTCCACCCTTTCAACTCCCTGGCACTAGATAAGAGAGAGAAAAGAGTAGCGAGGAGAGGAAGGACCCTTGAGTATCAAGTCAGCAGCAATTGGAGAAGCCATGCTATTGTCAGACTGCTTCCTGCTGATCAGGGCTGTTGAGCTCCTTAGAGCAAGTTTTACCTTCACCTTCAGGATATCTAATTTCTTCTTGGCAACAACTACTTAACAAACCATGACCAACAACAACCAACCCACACCCCACACTGAACGACCAACAATAACCAACCCTGCCTCTTGGGGAGCCTAGCATTCATATACCCTCTGAAAAGTTCCCAGAATTCCAAATGTCACACAACCACGCCCCTGCTAGAGCAAATCATAGTCATCTGCTGTGGATAATCTGAAAGCAGCCCTATATCCCACAGCTGGGAGTAAATGAAACATATTCTTATATTTCTGTGGCTTTGTTTGTTTGTTTTTTAAGAAACCAAAATTCCAAAATTGTCACTACAGTCGAACACGGATTTCATCTCAGGAGTGGGTTTTAAATCCAATCAAAAGGTGATTGGTTACTCCAGAAACATCATTGCACCAGTCTGTCTTGTAGGCCGGTGTCTGTTGTAGGTCACAGAGTTGTAGCTAGGTAGTAAATAGATCACCTTTCTTTTCTGGTAGCATGCAGAGTACCTTCCAGCATCATGAATGTTAGTCCCAGTAAGGGTGAAACGGCTAACTGGACAACTAATTCAACTTCTGTGTTCAGTGACATAAGTACATGTTGTCTTAGGGCCTTGCCATCAGGTTGTAGAGAGCAGCTAATAGCATTGGCAATAGCTGTGATGTTTGGGGGAGCCAGTGACTCAACACGGCCTAACCCATTCCTGGCACAGGCAGTGGCGGGATGTCTAGTTGGAGCATTGACCTCTCTGTTACTTGGTTCTCCTCTTAGATCACTTCCATGCATGTATATATTTAGGGAGCTTCTACAGAGTGATCTCCCAAAGATTTGGTGCTGTCTTCCCTCCACATGTGCCCCCCTTTCCCTGCTCTGCCACCCCCACTCCCTGTTTAGGACTCCTCTGTCTCTCCCTTTTCTCGCCATAGTACTGTATTCTATTTCCCTTCCTTGGACGATCCTCTCCTCCTGTCTGATTCCTTGCTAGGTACCTAATCTCTGTGGTTATTTGGACTGTAGCCCACATATCTAAAGCTTAAAAAGCTAATACCCATATATAAGAGAAAGCATGCAACACTTGTCTTTTGGGGGCAAAGTTACCTCACTTGGGATGATTTTTTTCTAGCTTCACCCATTTATCTGTAAACTTCATTTTTCTTAATAGCTGAATAATATTCCAGCTGGAATAATCTTATAATACCCCAGACTCTGTGGCTTTTAGTTATTGGTAATTTTACTGAGACACAAATTTGAACCCTGCCTGGTATAAGGTTGCTTTATCAAAGGAGGCAAGTGTATTCAGAGAGTGAGTCCAGCCCATGGCCAGCATTGGGGTCTTACCGCAGAGAGTGAGTCCAGCCCATGGCCCAGCACTGGGGTCTTACCGCAGAGAGTGAGTCCAGCCCATGGCCAGCATTGGGGTCTTACCGCAGAGTTGTTTTCTTTTGATATTCATGACAAATCCTACTTATCACATAACACAGGATGGGTATTGTCACTGCTTTTATGAGATAGAGACCCACATTCTACAGAACTGGTTGGTAACTTTGGGAATTAAAGAACTGGGTAGAGTTCTTACTCAAAGTCCCAAGTTTTTAGGGTCAGTCTTATGTAGTGATAGCTTTATTTTACAAAAGTGTCTGAAGGAAGCACTATAATAGTGAGATAATACAAGAAAACATTTAACTTTTAGCTTTTAAGATTTATATTTATAAGCTTTTTAAATGAAATGTGTCAAACTTACCCCAGAGCTTCTGCTTAGACTTCATGCTTCCTCCTCTCAGGGCTCCTCTTCCTACGTCATCTTAAATTCTTGTTTTAAGAGTAAAATTTGCTGAGATTACATAGTTGGCAGAACTGAAATAAATGCAGATACTTTTTAAAATTTCACTGTATGATATTCACTGAGAAGCTATGATTCTAGTATATAAAATGAGGTTTAAGACCACCCAGAGCTTAATAAGACACCTTTATATGTCTTTTTTGTCTTTTTAAGAAAAGATACAGAATTCTGGTTGTTGTGGGTAGACCTGGAAGACACTCTGATATCTGTGTCACTCCAGTGGACTACATTTGTGCATTAGCAGCCCCTTGGTTGAAGGCTGCAGACAGGACAGTTCATCTTAGAAAAGAGCTGTGGGGGGCTAGAGAGAAGTTTAATGGTTAACATTACAGGGGATGTCTTAGTGGTTAAGAGTGCTTGCTGCATTTGCAGCAGACCAGAACTGGGAACCCAGCACATGTTGAAAGGCCTATATAACTACCTGTTACTCCAGCTCCAGAGGATCCAGCATCTTCCACCATGAAGTTGCAGAGAACTGAACCTGGGTCCTCTGCAAGAGCACCCAGTGATCTTAAATTAACCCCTGAACAGCTCTCCAGCCCAAAATAAAATAAATCTTTAGAAAAAAAGAAAAGGACATGAGACCTGGAAGACACTGATTTGGCAAAAGTATGCAATATAGAACTTAAGCTTTTAAATTGTATGCAGTCTTGAAGGCAAACTTTGAATCTTGAACTTATTTTAGAATTACATTTATTTTAGGGAAACTTTCAAGAGTTCTTTCCTACCATGTGAGTCCCAGAAATTGTGCTCAGGCTTGGCCACAGGTGCCTTTACTTGCTAAACCATCGACCTGCCCTTGAATTCACTTTTTAAATGCCTTGTATTTAAGGAACTTACTTTGCTTTCAGTTGTTTTTCTATCTTGAAATAGTTCAGAAAACTAATACAAGCTCATTCATACACCCTTCACTCAGCCCTCTAATGTTAGCAGCTCCTACAACCAGATGTTTTTGTCAAGACCAGGAACTTGACATTAGTGTGGTGCTGTTTGCTTAACTGTATGGTTTCACCAGCCTTTTCCCCAGTGTATGTCTTCTGGCACAGGATCCAATTCGTGTTCCCATGTTACATGTGTTTGTTGCATCTTAACATCTTCAGTCCCTGACAACTGTTTCTTTCCTTTTGTGGCTGGGAGACCTTTAACAATTTTTCATAGTTATTTTGTCGGCTCTCCACTTTGGGTTTGCTGGATTCTTGTAGTTGGATTGAGGTTCTTTACAGCATACCTCACTGATCACCAAAGAGAAGCGATAGTTCATTTCTCCCACTGTGTATTTAGTTTTGACACTGCTGTTGCCATACACACACACACACACACACACACACACACAGATGTACACATGTATACATACATACACACCCACACACATATATGCATGCTTGCTTTGTTGAGCAGCTTAGATACAAACATTGAGTGTGTCCAATAAATATACTTCACAGGCAAATAGAACATTTTATCCTTTAAGAGTTTACAATCTAGACAGGAAGACACTTGACACTTCCGCACTATTCCTGAAGATGGAGAGCAAATAAGCATATCTCAGGGAACTTTTATTAAGGAATTAGAACAAAAGCATGTACTTTTACATATTTCTACTCTTCAGTTTGATTTAATATTTTTGGGCCTGTGTGCGTGCGTGCAGAGTTCAGAGACCAACTTTGTGAAGTCAGTTCTCTCCTTGTACCTGTAGTGGGTTCGAGTGATTGAAGTCAGGTCACCAGGCTTGTGCAGCAAGCACCTTTACCTGCTGAGCTATCTTACCAACCGTAATTTGTTTATCATTAGCATATCTTCTTTGTACAAAATGATGGTTTTGTTGTGGCGTTTTGTGCATGTCTAGTCAGATACTTTACTCATGGTTACCCTTCCCTAACCTACTCCCCGTCCTTCCCCAAATATCACCCCTTCTGCTTTTCTGTCCCGAAGATATTCATACCAGTATCTGTATCTTTTTAATCTGAGTTCCACAGATGAGGAAGAGGGTGGCTTATCTTGTGTAGCCTGGCCGCCAGTCCTCCATTCTCCTGTAGGTGACATCATTTCATTCTGCGCTATGACTGAGTGAAGCTGCATTATGCCAATGTAATGTTTCCTTATTTCTCAGTGACTTACAGAAGGTTGCTGCTTTTCTAAGCAAATGTGTGTAACTTCACTCTAAGAGTGATGTAATTGCTCAGAGTCATCATTTAGTGCTCCTTTCTTTCATGGCCTGTTTAAAAAACATCATTTCTTATGCCTAAAAAATATAACAGTGGCAATATAATACAATATATTACTTGGTATTCTAACTTTCAAGTTTCTTAAATTGATAATAGTTTGATAATTGTTGGGGAAAATCATTTTATTCATTTTCCCCAAGCTTAAATTTTATCCCTAGTACATTAAAATTCAACTTTCAGAGGTTCATGCTTAAGATTGAGCCTGGTAGACAGTAGAACCAGTTATACAGGCTGTGCTTGAGTATGCAGGGTTGAAATGGTTTGGGTTATTGGTTAACTTACTTTCCAGGTGTAATTCCCCTTGGGTCCTTTAATGCGTATTTCAGCCGTTTACGGTGGAGTGTGAGCCGCTACTTCAGGGTTCTTTCCTATTAATCGAGCCTTACAGTGGCTGCTATCTCTTACTGTTGTTGTGAGGTTTGAATCACATCTGTCAAATGCTTAGAATAGTACTTGGCACAGAGACAGCCCAGCATTAGCTATTGTAAAGGGCAGAGGTGGGGGCAAACGGTGTTGGTATGTTGACTTAGGAGCTAGAATTCTCTGCACTTTTCCTATGCTTGTATTCTGAATAGCTGCTAAGTCCCATCAAACTTTTCCTTACTGTAAAAATTTTGTTACTTTAATAGTTAATAGGGGAATTTCTGTCATTTTCATAAGCATATATAACTGCTTCAGCAATTTAAGTAATCCAAAATTGCTGAATATAGGCTAGAAATGGACAGAGAATAACGAACATATTTGAGTTCCTGGTTGTTGTAAAAATACATTTTCCATTAACATAGTGAATACAATGATTTGGGGTTGGCGTGATGGACTTTTAAGCAAGCCTGCTTCCTCCCAATCACGAAGACTCCCTGTGGCTTCTTGGTTCAAGGAGTGTATGGGACTTCTCTTCCTGAGCCGCCAAGACTCACTTTCTAATACGTTTCCTTACGATGGTACGAAGAATGTGCTTTTGTGTGAGACCATGTTTCCCCTTGGGTTCCTTCTTCCCTCCATTATTTAAATAAGTAAGCATTTATTGAAGATTGTATTGGTGGTCACTACCAGGACTTAGGGCTGACAGATACACTGAACCTTGAGGAAATGACAAAGGTTCAAATGATCTCAAAAAGCACTAGTCATGGTTGTATTTCTGTTACTAGTTTACACTATATTGTAATTGTTTGGGGTTTGTTTTATACAGTATGTTTTCTAGTTTCCTAAATGACACCATAATACGGTATCCTGGTTCTTCTTATGAGGGAACTAGCCCGTTCAGCCTTATCTCTGTGTCAACAGTGGTATTAGAAAACTTGAGACTGCTTTCTTGCCGAGAGCTTCACTCATTTTCTCCTTTTATAAAGGAGAGTGACTGCAGTCTGTAGTTATGATGGAGATTAGACAAGTTGGTGCTTCTGTGGTTAATGTGGATTTTAGTCTCTGCTCTTTTAGAGCTCTTTGGCCTAAATGACCCTCCTTTCTTGACCTGCTCAGTTCCTTTGTCTAGAAAATGGAAATTAGTAAGGTTTTCATATTCAACTCAGATATCTATAAGAGTCAAATAAACTAATGTTATGTGAAAGCATTTTGTTAGTTAGTATTCTGTACGAGTGCAAGATAGGCCTTAACCCATGAGTTGGTTCAAACTGACATTCCTTTTTACTTAAAGGACTTTCTCATTTTTATTAACAAAACTTGCTTCTAATTTTTACAAATGTGAGTAGAGGTCCAGAGGATCTCTCCTTATCTACCGTAGCACTGGCCTTGAACTCATTTTGTGGTCACTCCAACTCTAGTGCCTTTGCCTTAAACATTTGAAGAGATACTGTCAAACATTTTAAATGCATAGAAATGATTGTTAACTTCTATCAAGACAAATGTTCCTGTTTTCATTCGGTCACGTGTTAGTAGAACAGTGGGACTGTAGCTACCTTCAAACCATTCCTTTCTTAGTACACGGTTAATCTGAAATCTATAGAGACAGTAGTTAACTCCACTGCGTACTAAAACAGGGTAGAGTTCCTGTGTTAGGGCAGGTTCTTTTATTCCCAATTCAAGATTAAGGCTGACTTTGACCTTTAAGAGTGCAGGTTTTCTCACCGTTTGCGCTGATAACCATCCTTGCTTGTTACCCACTACACAGCTAGAGTCCTGCTCTGGAAGTAAAGACAAGTGGACACAAAGTGGTTTCTCATGTGATTAAATGGAGTAGTGACATGGGGTGGGGGTATGTTTTTTTGAGACACCCTGGCTGGCTTGGCACTTACCTACCCTTAACACTCGGGTCCTGAGATGGCTTGGCCTGTACCACCATGCCCAGTACCACGAGATATTTTTGATTATCACAGTTATGTGTGTTACTGACTTCTAGGGAATGTAGAGGCCAGGGATGCTCCTGAAATTTCTAAGATATACAGGCCGTGCCACTACAATACCAAAATGTTGGTGATACCCAGGCTAAAAAACAAATTGAGAGAAACAAATTATGTCTTTGGGAAAAATATTAATTGCTTCCTTGTCAGGATGAAGTAAGCTGTGCTTGTGAATAAGACTCAGGGTGTCATTTGGCTACTGTTGAAGGGGGTAGCTACAAGTGTACACAGTGATGCCCCTTACTTATTTTGGGAAGGGGCCTATGGACTTTCCTCTCCTTGATGCTGAAGGACAGTGAAAACACAGAAGTGCTAACTTCCACCTTCACTTCTGACCCCACTGTTGTCTTGTGTAAAAAGGTGATTGAACCCCCTTGTCCGTTAGCTGCACTGCTTCCATTAGGCTGCTCCACCACACATACACCTAAGCAGTTCTTCCTGAGTCCTCCTGTTGAAATCATGCACAGGTAAACTCTGGTGTTGAATAGAAATCTGTCCAACCAGAGGTAATGTATTCAACCTGCAATTTTTCTTTATAGAGAAAAACGTTTTCCCGTTTAACGCATTTTCTTTGTCTCAGCACCACTTTCATGCCATCCCATTTGCTGCTGAAATAGAAATGACCAGAAGACTGTAAACACCGCACTTAACTTGTTTGTCCCTGGCTCAGTATGTGTCCACTTGTCTTTACTTTCAGAGCAGGACTCTAGCTGTGTAGTGGGTAACAAGCAAGGATGGTTATCAGCGCAAACAGTGAGAAAACCTGCACTCTTAAAGGTCAAAGTCAGCCTTTGTTTCCTTCATTCGGAGATACCCACCAGTCTGTATTACAAAAAGTCTGTCGTTAGGAAGACTTCACACAAAAACAGATGTCCTGTACTGCATTGCACAGAACAAATGGCCACAGACTTAGCAGTCAAACTAAACGTTAATATATTTTATGGCTTTCTATTCCTTTTCTCCCACCCCCCAAATGGTACTGTTCTGAGTTTGTTTGGGGGGAGGGGGAGGTTCATTTTCTTGGGAAGGTTAGTTCCTCCCATTGAAAGCAACGTGTGTAATTCTCAACAACTAAGCAGAGCTCCAGTGTAGCAGCTGCTCCAGCAAGCAGCTGTACTATCTCAGCAAGATTTTTCTCTTAACATTTTTTCCCATGTCTTGGTAGAATTAATGGTGATGTTTCAGATTCTTAGTGCTATCACATTGGGGTAGGACTGCATGCTTGGTGTCAGCCCAGCTAATGTAGTGACAGCAAGCAGAACTGACGGGTGAGGCGTTAGGACATCTTTGTATATGCATCCATAACAAATACTCGAGTGATTCAGGGATTCATTTTGAAGAATTACATCTTACTTAGACTTAAGAATGCATAGCAGATATTTAAAGGAGAAGGATACCAAACCATTGTCTAGCAACTGAATTTATGTTAAGAATGCTGACCCATTATATAGACAACGGCCTTCGTGTAAAGATTCTAATAATTTCTATCACAGCCATCAATATGCACAAGAACTGCATAGAAAGAGAAATGGCAGTTGTGGTACATTTCATGTGCAGGTTAGTAATGCTAATTCAATGTCAGTTTAGTAATGCTAATTCAGTGTCAGTTTAGTAACGCTAATTCAGTGGCAGTTGATGTCCAGCCAGGTAGGTGGTGGTGCTGCACCCCTTTGGCCCAAACACTCAGGAAGCAGAGGCAGGTGGATCTCTGAGTTCAAAGCCAGCCTGGTCTACAGAGTGAGTTCCAGGACAGCCAGGGCTACACAGAGAAACCCTGTCTCAGAGAGAGAGGTAGGGGAAGAAAAAGAAAAGAAAACTTCATCTTGTTAACCTCGGATCATTTAAGTGTGCGAGCACTGATGGTACCGAATTCCTTGAGGCTTTAGAATATCAGAGGTAAGGGTAGAAACTGAGTTTGAGCCTGCTCCCGTGACTGCAACTTTAGTGTTACTGATAAAAATTTCCAGTCATAACAGAAGCAAAATTACAGTTATGAAATAGCAATGACATAATTTTACAGTTGGGGGCGGTCACCAGAACATGAGGCACGGTAGTAAAGGGTCACAGCGTTAGGAAGGCTGAGCACTACTGCTGTAACCTATCCTGAATAATATAGCAGTGCACATTTACTAGTAAGTTTCAGGCCAGGGCCAGGTGCTTGCTTTTGTTTTCCCCAGCTCCAGAATTTCCTTCATTCTACTTTAGTCCCTTTATTTTTATAGAAAGAGAAAACAGATTGCTTTGGTTAAAGAGCTACAACTAGAACACAGGCTAAGACTTGTAGCTCTGTGATATACTGTCAGTCAAATATGGGCATTCATGCCATGCTTTCAGACTTCAGGAGTAGTCATACTTTGCTAATACTATAATTTGAAAAAAAATAAAAGGAGGGGTTTTTATATTTACTTATAGTTTTGCTACCCTGTTAGCTGTTCTTTTTGTTGAGAGAATCCCCTTTAGTCGTTCCTTTATGATATACCAGTGGCAAGTTCTTCTTTAAATTTTCCTCTACCTGAAAATGTGTTAATTCCTTCGCTCTGATTTTATTGGATACAGATTCTTCTGTTGACAGTTCTTACTATACATACAAACAACATTAAATAGACTGAACAGGTGTATTCATGTATGTATGTGTGTATGTGTGTGTGTGTGTGTGTGTGTGTGTGTGTGTGTGTGTGTATGTATGTGTGATGTGTGTATGTATCAAGAATTAGAGAAATAGAAGCCATGAGTTTGATAGCTGCAAGACAGTATGTGTGAAGAACTGGAGGGAAGAAAGGGAAGGGGAAAATAATGTGTTATATTTTAATTCCAATAAATAATGTTTTAAATATATTAAGCCACTATTTTATGTATTTTGTGAAATATGTGCTGTCATTCTGGTAGCTTCTTCACTGTAGATAAAATACCATTTATTTTTGTTTGTTTTATTGTTTTGCTTGTTTGAGTTCTATTTTTAGAACTTTTATCTTGATGCTGAGATCTTTGGATTATCTAGAGACAGAATTGTTTAGTTTCATATAATCTATAATTGTATTTCTTGTCCCAGGTTTGCTGTGTTTTCAGGCATTATTTCTTTGAGTATTGTTTCAGCTCTGCACGTTTTCTTCTTGAGGTTCCAGTGATCCACATTTAGCTCTTTGACTGTAGCCCCGCAGACCCAGAAGGCTCTGCCCACTCTGTTGTCCAGCCTACCTGAGAAGCTCTTTGGAGTAGTTTAGTTATTTGTCTTAGTTTGGAGGTTTCCACTTTGCGTCCTCTCGTTGCTTGCCGAGACTTTGTACATTATCCCCACTGTCCCAGGTGTATTGTAATTGCTTCTTGGAGCATTTTATCATGGCTACGTCTAACTCTGTTGGGCAGTCTTAGATTCCTCATCTCAGTCTTGTCCTCTGTCTGCTTTAAATTGTTTTAGTTCTTGGTATGATAGGATGATATGTTGGACCCTAGGTATTTTCAAATTCTGTTTTCAGACTATGTATTGTCTAAACCCTCTCTTTGCACGCCATTTCCTGATGCTGCTTTGTCAGCGTAGTTGATGTCTTTCTGTCTGTCAACTGACAGCAGAGAAAGTTTAGGTTCCCTACTCAACCTCTGTGGGCAGGTTGCGGGAAGTATCCTGCTTACAACTGCTGAGTGCGTGTGGGAATGAGATTCATCCTTGTAGTCTCCTATGCTGTCGCTGGGACTAACGACCTAAGTGTGTGTGTTCACTTAAGTAAGCGCCTTGGCTCCTTCCACAGCCTGCAGTGACTCTGTCCTACTGTGATTTTCAGTCTCTCTTTTGTGACTCCAGTGGTTGTCAAGGCTCCACACTCAGCTCTTGCTGGTGAGAGTGGGGCAGTTTCTGTAGTTTTTGGCTACAGTAGAATAGTTATAGTCAGAATTTTCTATCTACCAAGCTGACATTATTGTTCCTTTAAACAAAAAGCAAGCATGTTTTTGTTTTTCTCTGTACTAGTTCATATTTCAAGGTTGCTGGCTTCCTCCGTTCCACAACTGGCATATATTAGCCAAAGAGAGCACAAAGAATTCACTGTCTTGTTGTTCCTTAGATCCCGAAGTCCCTACTGTCCTGCCTCTCTCAGCTTTTTATATCTTCTTATATACTTTTATTTATTATGTGCCTATATGTACCATGGTGTGCATGTCAAGGCCAAAGAACAGTTTGCAGCAGTTGCTTCTTTTTCCCTTTACCATGTGGGATCCCAGGTCAAACTCAGTTACTGCGGCTTGCTGGTAAGCACCTTTAGCAGCTGAGTCATTTTGCCAGCCCCCTCCCTTAATCGATTTAGAAAAAAACTTTCTATATCTGCTTACATTATTTTATCCGGGGTCTTTAATTATACTTTGAAGAAATAATAGGGAAATGAACAACTTTGTTCTGTAAAGTAGCAGACAGACAGATGTACATTTAATCTGTTTATGTCAAATACAGAACCATTGTCGGGGACCATCACATGCCATGTATTTCATGTGAGTTTCATGATGTGTTCATGAAGACATGGAAAATACTCTTTATTTAAACTGGAGTAATTGTTCATGTTATTAACAAACCCTTTTTCTCTCTAGGAAATAATGCAAAAGGTGTCTCAAGGCTCCTGACCAGTGAACAAAGAGTTGAGAAAGACAGCCAAGCTCATGTTTTCTCCTGATCAAGAAAATCATCCTTCCAAAGCCCCAGTAAAATATGGTGAACTCATTGTCTTAGGGTAAGATTTCTGCATGATGAATGAAACATAGAACTCGGTATGATGTGGTCATTTTGGTCTCTGGGTTAGAATTGTTGTTATTTTGTTTTTAAGAATTTGTACCTTACTATGTCCAGAAGAATTTAAAGCTAATAATGTTAGCAGTTTAAGGAGATTTTAGTGACCATATTTACCCCATTCTTGTAAGCATTGATTACTGCATCCGGGCTGGAGAGATGCTCAGAGGCTAATGGTAATCACAGTCACTATCTTTAACATCCAGTGGACCAGAGTTGATTTTCCAGCACCCACATCAGAAGCTCACAGTTGCCTGTAACTTCAGATCCTAAAGATGTTAACACCCTCTTCTGGCCTGCAAGCAACCACACACATAAATAAAAGTCTATTTTAAAAGTACTGAGTAAGCTTTACCTTGTCCTCACCCTAGAAAAAGAGTTTGCATTTTCTGTCCCATTCTTTTGAAAAATTTTCTTTAGCTACTTGGCCAACTACCAAAAGACCCTTTCCTTCTTCAGGTAATTTTGGGTACCTTAGTGTATATTTGTCCTTTTGCCTTCTGAGGTAGTGTTAATTTGTGCATAAGGACCAGCTTTGAAAATTATGGAATCTCCTGTCCACTTGGTACTTATTTTTTGCCTAAATGTCTGGTTCTCTAGACTTTGTTATGCTTTTGAGAATCAGACTGCTATAGCTTCTTGTTTATTTATGACCTTTTTTAAAATTTAACTTAATATGTATGGGTGTTTTGCCTGTGTGTATGCCTAATGCCCACAGAGGCCAGAGGCAGCTTTGGATTCCCTGGGACTGGAATTAACAGAAGTTTGTGAGCCACCATGTGAGTGATGGGAAGAACCTAGGCTCTCTGGAAGAGGAACTAGTTCTCTTAGCTGCTGAACCACCTCGGCAACTCCTCTTTATGACTCTTGGCTGGAGGCCATAGCTCCCAGGCTCCATTGTTTTCCCACAGTGCTATTGGTATTCCTGTGTCAGCCATACTGGCCAAACTCAACCAGTCTTGGGTTGGATGTGATGGTCCATGCCTGTAACCCCAGCATAAACTTTATAATATGTATGTATATTAAACAGTATTACAAATTTGGGGCGACATAGATTTTTAATCAAGTTAAATGATAAACAACTTTTAAGAAAAAGTATTATGGGTTATTTTGCTGGAAAACTTGTGAACTATTAAAAAGTGTGATTTAAAATTTAAAATACGGTTTTAAGCTGTCCTTTATTTTAGAAATATATCAGCTAAGCTTTAGCAATAATAATTACCTTTGTGTTTAATACTTGGTAGCTTAAAATGCAAATATGATTCTAGAAGTGAAACTGGACAAGGTTGTCCAGAGGCGTTCAGAAGAGGAATTAGTTGTGGCCCTTCGGAAGACAGTATGAAGGGCAGTAAAGGACCCAGGGCAGTGCTGGTGACAGTGTATGATCTAAAATAGCATCTTAGCCATGAGATCCTCCCTTAAAGAATCTTATAGCAAGACTCTGTATGAGTACAAAGTTCAGTCTCGCTCTGTTTCCCTCCCTCTCTCCCTGCATTTGTGGTGCTGAGGACCAAACTCAGCCTGGTACATGGTAAGCGGTGCTCACATTTATGTAAATTTTGCATATGGCAGTCACTGAACTCCTCAGCTTTAAAATATGATTCTTGGACCTGGAGAGATGGCTCAGCAGTTAAGAGCACTGACCGCTCGTCCAGAGGTCCTGAGTTCAATTCCCAGCAACTACATGGTGGCTCACAACCATCTGTGATGGGATCTGATGCCCTCTTCTGGTGTGTCTGAAGAGAGTGACAGTGTATTCATATGCATAAAATAAATAATTCTTTTAAAAAAAATCATCTCCATCACCCTTCAGTCCCTATTTTCTGCTCCATTTCCGCTCACAGCAGCTATATTTGAAAGGCCAAAATTTTCCTTAGGGTGAAGAAACAGTAAACAAGGAATGTTATTGTTGAATTGCTGCGTACATCTCAATGGAGCAGTAAGGAACCTCCAAGAGCATGGTGTTCTACTTAATTTTCTGTTGCTATATTCATACACTGGGCAAAACTGACTTGTGGCAGAAAGGGTTTGTCCCAGCTTATACTTACTTCATAGTCCATTATCACAGGAAGCCAGGGCAAGAGCTCAAAGCAGGAACTGAAACAGAGACTGTGGAGGAATGCTGCTTACTGGCTTGCTCAGCTTGCTTTCTTACATAGCCTAGGACCATCTGCCCAGGAGGGGTGGTACCACCTGCACTGGGCTGGACCCTCCTGTGTCGATCATCAATGCTCCTCATACTGTCCTCTGAAGGTCCACAACTGACTCTACTCCATTTCCCTCAAACGCTCTAGACAACCTGGTATCAATAACCAAGAAATGTCCACAGGTCAGTCTGATGGAGGCAGTTCTTTCCTGAGGCTCCCTCCTCCCAGGTGACTCAGTTTATGTCATATGTAGCAGTCATACTTGGATTCATGTTCTGGTTTGCCAGTGTCATTCTGGGACTTAAGATTACTTGATTTATGAGGTAGAGCTCAGTGCTCCCTGGTTGTGGTACATGCCTACATGTTCAAGTTGGTCTTTACTTTTCCCAGTTGTTTAGTTACGTTTCCTACTTGGCTTGCCATTGAGATTTACATGTGCTCTAGAGAAATGATCAGAAGGTTGAAGCAGAGGTAGGTGTAACCTCTAATTGAGATAGGACTCAGTTGGACAGGAGCTAGCAACACATCAGTGTTCTATTCAGGTAGCTAGGACTTAACACAGCCAGACACTGCTTATTTCAGAAGTTCTGCTCTTAAGGTGTTGGGTTCACAATTAAAGGAGATTCTGTTTCAATTACTGCTGCAAAAAATATACCTTAAAGTATATAGTCACAAGGAATCAGATAATTCTGTCCTCAGTTCTTGCTTATATAGATAACTTAAAACTGTGTATAATACTTCTTGTGGCTCAAAACATAGCCAGAAAGAATCTCATTTTGATTCAGACCAGGCAGCTGGTCTGGAGATCAGCAGTTGCTGGGAGGAATCTGAAGTAGTTAATTGAGAATTGACTGTACATATAGGCAGATATGACTTTGTTTTATAATTGTGTGATCTTACAAGAGATCAGCTAAACTTTTTTTCCTTTCCTATCAGGTATAATGGGTCTCTCCCAAACGGTGATAGAGGAAGGAGGAAAAGTAGGTTTGCTTTGTTTAAAAGACCTAAGGCAAATGGGGTGAAGCCTAGCACCGTGCACATTGCATGTACTCCTCAGGCTGCCAAGGTGAGATCAAGTTCTAAAGAAGTTGACTTGGAAAATTGAAATACTCTTATGTGTGGTCAGTATTCTCTAGTGTTTCACACTTCTGTTTCAAACTTTCCTTTTCTTTGTATTGCTGGTATTCGAAAGGCTGCCATATGGAATCACCCCCCCCCCACCTCCCTTTTAATGACAGGCCAGAGGCAGGTAGGAATTAAAAGAATATACTCTCATTCTGTAAGGCTCTGTGGATCCTGAGTTTCTTCTTGGCGTATGACATGCTTACATTTTATTTTGCCCAGCACCTTGGACAGCAGAAGCGTGTTCTCAGCAGTGTCCACAGCGAAGCCTCTCACCCTCTAGGCCTTGTGGGTCCTCCCAGCCCCATTTCATTTCCTCACCAAGTTTTAGAGGCTAGACACTGTGACAGTCGAGGAAGTTTTGATAGAGGCTAGACA
>JADRCH010000073.1:8624452-8664479 GCA_019843965.1 Rhynchomys soricoides | reverse complement strand
GAAGTTTTGATAGAGGCTAGACACTGTGACAGTAGAGGAAGTTTTGAATCTTCATTTTTCCTAGAAATGTCTCTCTTTCCAGTTTATAACACAAACTGAATTAATTCAGTAATGTGGTACCCAGATAAGAACAATTACAGAGTTTCTTGACTTCTAGAGGTTATCAGTAGCTAAGTAACCCTAGGTTGTACATAAACATTACAGCATCTGTGTTAGGTCCTTGTTAGGTTAAATAAATGAGCTGTACTAAAATTGGTATATGTTACTTGTTTTAGGTGCCTAGTCCTTGAAGTTCATTAGATTCCAGTCTTGTTTTATATCCAACTTGGATATCAAGCCTTGATTTGGCTGCTCCTTGATTACTCTTGAGAGCCAAAGAGTGTGTGGAAGGGCTGTTCTTTCTAAGGTGTTTCCTCCTGTCCCTTTGTAGAGAAGAAGTATGTTCAGCAGACTCATGTGTGGCTCGGTCTGGGCTGCTCTGTAGTGTTTGCCCATGAAGTGCTCTTTGCATATGGAACACAACCACAACTTCATTGTGCAGAACTGTCCCACATGTTACAAGATACTGAAATCCTTGGATCCCCGTGTACTAAAAGTCATTTAATCACCAACACTATCGTTACAGCCAAAAGCATTATAAATATTCAGATGTTTCTCAGCTGTATAATATCTCTGGCTGAGGACCACTGTCAAGGGAGATGCTTCTAATCTACCTCTAAATAAATACCTTGTCATTTTGTGTGTGCACATGAGTGTATGTGTCTGTAGTGAATGTTTGTATATGTACCTGTGGAGGCCAGAGGTCAGCACCTGGTGTCTTCCTCATTCGGTCTCCATCTTATTTGAGTCAGGGTCTCACTGAACCTGGAAAGCTTTGATCACAATGCACTGGCTGGCCAGTGAGCTCCAGGTATCTTCTGTCTCTGCATCCTTAGCATTGAGATGCTCCCAACCCTACTTTCTCAGTTTCTTATATTACCTTGTCCTTCATGTTTTCATTGTTAGCTCCCCCCACAAACCCCCAAAAGAACAAGGACTGAAAAATTGACATATCATGAAGAAAATTTCTTTATAAATGTCTAGCAGCTATCTAGGATGGATTAAAACCCTGCCTTTCAGTGAGAATCAGACTTACCCTGATGTGGTTCTTATTTCCTGACCTAAGAAAAGGTGTAACTGCTTAAAAACAAACAAACAAAAACAATTTCAGCCTCTAACTCTTTCTTAACTTTAGAAATTAAGAATTAACTTTCAGAACTAAGGATGTAACTCCATGGTAGGGTTATTTATTTCCTAGGCATGTGTGATGTCCTGTGTGTTTGATCCCAACACAACAATGCTAACTCTTAGCCTTGGCATGTGGCATACGTCTGTGATCTCAGGGCTTCAGAGGCATTCCAGATCAACATGGGCAACCCCTTAAGACCCTGTCCCCTGCTCCAGAGAAAATTCCAGAAGTTAGCAATTATTTGAAAATTTATTCTCTTAATGCAGAATTGTGTAGATTTTTAAAATGTGGAACAATTATAAATACTTACATATGCATAAATATGTAGTAAAACGTTAACACCATGCTTGTAAATTATCTATACTACATTCTTGAAGGCCAGCAAGATGGCTCAGTGTGTTAATGCAATTCTCAGTAAACCTGACTACCTGAGTTGGATCCCTGGAGCCCACATGATAGAAGGAGAGAACTGACTCCCACAGCTGTACTGATTTCTACATGCGCCATGTGTGTACACACACACACACACACACACACACACACAAATAAATAAATAAATAAATAAATAAGTGTAACTCTAAAAAACAAGAGTCTGTTTGGTTGCCCACATCTATATAATCCCAGCACGTGGAAAACTAAGATAGGAGGATCCAGAGTTCAAAGCTAGTCTGCACCGCATAGTGAGGAATAGGTCATCCTGAAGTGTACAAGACACACTTCAGTAAACCAAATAGATGAAATGAGAGCCAGATGTGGTAACACGTGCCTAGAATCTCAACACACTATAGAGCTGAGACAAAAGATCTCAAGTTTAAGGCCAGCCTGGGATATATAGCCAGACTCACTCTCAAAACAAGCAAAAATGCAGAAGCCCAGTATGGTGGCTCATACTTTCAATCCCAGCTCTCAGAGGCAGAGGCAGGGGTTCTCTGTAAATTTGAAGCTAGCCTGGTCTACATAGCAGGGCCAGCCAGGGCTATATACAGAGATCCTGTCTCAAAACAGTCCACAAACAAGTGAGATGCTAAATTTGCATTTTAAAGCTTTGTTAAAACCAGGTAGTTGGCGCTTAGATATTTGAAAAATAACATTTTAATATCAGAACTTCAAAAGGCCTTACCTATTACAGATTAGCTAAAAAACCGGAAACAAGCATTTCCCCTCTGTACTGTGTGTAGTCACTCTGTGTCTTTTTATCTGTTTTCCTCTTTGTACAATAGCTAGGTTTTCCCTTCCGATATTATCGTCAACTCATTAGCATAGGAACGCCTAGAAATAAAACCGAGCACTTTTAGGATAACTCAAAAACATGGCCGTCAGAGCTGCATCTATTTCGTCTTGTAATGTTTAATCATCCTGTACATTTTTCTGTATCTGGCCTAGCATATGGTAAAACTTGTCATTTGTAGGATTAGAAAATAAGCTGGTAATTCTAGCTTAACTGTATATATAATTTTGTCACTTTAAAAGCAGGCCTTTTTTCTTGTGAAATTCTGAATTCTTTTCCTTATCAGAGAAATATTAGGTGTTGGTTTTAGTTTCCACATGGTATTTGATATTAATTCCCTTAGAATTTAAAGTGCTTTTAAGAGAAACATAGATTCTTAAGAATTTTAAATTTATGTTTTTGTTCCATGACTATTAAAAAGTATTCCATAACCCCTCAACCTGAGGAAGCCACATTTGAAGTTATATAGAGTTTCTTGCCTGTACCCTAAATTCCAGAGGGAAATTTGTGTATGTGTGTGTATGTGGCAAATATTTTACCTTCCTTTTAACGAAGAGAGTTTTCTGATTTGATTGACTGCTAATATTTGCTGTTAACCCTTTTATTCACAGGCAATAAGCAACAAGGACCAGCATAGCATATCATATACTTTATCTCGAGCCCAGACAGTGGTGGTTGAATATACTCATGACAGCAACACTGATATGTTTCAGGTACTATAACATAATTTTTTTCTTTTAAGGTAAAGTTAAAAATCTGTTATTGGTGACTTTGCTGTGATCAGATTAAGTATTATGCTTTTATGCTGTATATTTAAAATACTGATTTTTTTTTTAAAACCTCATATCTAAATGTTCCTCTCTGAGCAACAAAAAATTACAGGTAATTTCTAACTATTGAGATCAATTGTAGGGATTTGGTTTTCAGCACACATTTGGGCAGAGCTACTGGTATAATAAAATCTCTCTGGCTCTCGTTCTCTGAAACAATCTGGTACTGATATCTATTTTTATATGCTGATAGATTATAGAGCCATGAAGCCTGAAGACATAAAACTCTTGGTATTTTCTGTCAATATTAGATTTTCTAAAGAAACCTAACTAGAATTGACTATCATTCAATTAAAATTATTGTCCCAAAAACTTTTTCATTTTTCTTCATAATATTCAGTGACAAGGCCCAGAGGTATAATTTCAATCATTAGCAAAATATTTTTGAAGCTGATCTCTCCTCTGACCCTATAAAATGAGCCATAGATTTAAACGAAAAAAAGAAAATAATATTCTACTACAATAATAGAATATAATAATAATCGTATTTTAATAGCTAGTATTAGAATATGGGTGTTTATTTCTCTTTGTTCTTACTAAACTAAATAAACAACATCCTTAGTGATGAAAGATCGGATCATGGATCATGGTAAAATAACATAATAGTAAATGTTTTCCACATCTTTATCAACAGGCAATTAAGATGTGGTTAGCTTTTTTTAAAAATCAAGATATGTAGCTGTTTGGTCATAGATTTAAAATTTAACTTCAGTAAGTACCTTGTATTTATTTACCTCTTATCTTTGTAGTTGACTCCTTGTTTTCCTAAGTTATTTTCCTAGTATCAGAAATTAATTTCTACATTCATCATCCCTATGGAAAGTTAAACATACCTGCACTGTGAAGCCCAAGAAACCAGTCTAGTAATAGTAAATTAGCTCGTCTTTGAGACGTAACTTAGCTGCCTTCTCACCTGAGTAAGAACATGCCTGTGGAGTCTGTCAGGTAGAAATTCAGATTCCAGTCCAGCTAACTGTGTAGGTGCTGCCCTACTGTGTAAGTGCAGAGTGCAGACTGCTGATGGGAGGAGGGCACAAAAAAGTCTCCACAGTCTTGTCATTTGTACCACACTTAGGAGGACTTTTGACCATAACCAGGACAGAGGCATCATGGGAGAAAAAAAAAGGAGTGATGTCAGAGAAACAGTATGAAATGTGGTAGATTGACGATTTTACTTAGAGCTAGAACATGGTGCATAGAAATAATAGGGAATTAGTTTGGAAGGCAAATCTTGTATCAACTTCGATCTCTGTGGAAAAATAGAGAATATGCACTATGGTACAAAGTTGTAATCCCCGCTGCTTAGGAGACTAAGGCAGGAGGAGGGAGAGTTCTGGGCCATTCGGTATAGCTAGGGACCTGTGTATAACTAGACTCTGCCTTCTCTTTCTCTCTCTCTCTCTCTCTCTCTCTCTCTCTCTCTCTCTCTCTCTCACACACACACACACACACACACACACACACACACAGTCATCACATTTGTAGAGAGTTGGTATTTTCTAAGGCCATCATTAAGTTATATAATGCTGTGTTATAATACATTTAAGAACTGATGGCTTCTGAATGTCTTTACTATACATATCGCTTCTGTCATGTGTTCCATTGAAGATGCAAGTGACTTACTCGTGGGCTAATGCTTTAGAAATGGTTTAGCCTGACACCTGCCTCACCCAGGGCTCCAGCTTGAAACCTTACTGCTCAGAAATGAAAACCTACCTGGGTATTTGACAGATCCTACTGCCCACATAGAATTTCTTTTCTGTGCTTCCTTGGGGAACCTTGGAACAAAGTACCTTTGAGGCACTGTTCTTTGAAGTTTAGTTCTTTGATGTCTTGGTCCTTATCAGCCTAAGTGGTTGGAGGAGAGGCTTGTTGCTAAAAGCAAGCACAGCCAACAGTAAGAACTGACAGCTGGTATCCTCCTGAGAAGAGATGGAGAACAAGGCTATGTGCAGCCGTCGACAAGGGCCAGTGCCTGCCGCACAGCTCCTGCACACAGCAGCACCTTAGCCTGGTCTCCGTGCTCTCCATAGTGTGAAGCTCTAAATTTACTCGTGTGCGGTGCGTCCCATTGAGGTGGTAGTATAAGGTAGGGATTGGGTACAGCTCTGCCTACAAAGGGTTAAAGCCCAGAGCCGTCTAGTCTAGGCATCGTGGCCACATTGCATTCCTTATTCCCTGAGGGTTTTAGAAATTCCATCGTATGTCCCCACTTAATTCTGTGCCCAAAGTGACTGCTGTATCAGAGAGTGCAAGAGATTAGTTTTCAAAGGTGTAGATGTCCCCATAGTTAATTCTTGTTAGGTTTGTGCTTTAGAAATTTCAGAGGCTTAATGTTTTACATTATCCCTTTCTTAATGGATTCCACTGTGTTCACTGAATCAAATTTATATTATGTTCTTTCCCCCCTCCCTAGATTGGTCGGTCAACTGAAAGTCCTATTGATTTTGTAGTAACTGACACGGTTCCTGGAAGTCAGAGTAATTCCGACACGCAGTCAGTACAAAGCACTATATCAAGATTTGCCTGTAGGATCATATGTGAGCGCAACCCCCCCTTTACAGCTCGGATTTATGCTGCAGGATTTGATTCATCGAAAAACATCTTTCTTGGGGTAACAAGCTTTTTATCCCTAATGCGTTCTCTGATACTAGTTTCTACTTCCAAATTACACATAAATAGAAACTCACTACTCTTTTTGTAGGAGAAGGCTGCCAAATGGAAGACATCTGACGGTCAGATGGATGGCCTGACCACTAATGGAGTTCTTGTGATGCATCCACGCAATGGGTTCACAGAAGACTCTAAACCTGGAATATGGAGAGAAATATCAGTATGTGGGAATGTCTTCAGTCTGCGTGAAACCAGATCAGCCCAGCAGAGAGGCAAGATGGTAAGTACTTCTTTTTACTACAGTAAACATAGGATGAGTTGGCCTGAATACGGTGTGCATGCATGTTGCTTTTTTTTCAGCAAAGCTCTTAGACATGTTGCTGACACAGAAAAACGGAGGCCTTCAAACACAGACTTCCTAATACTAATTCTAGAAGGTAGTGTTTTGTTTCAGGTAGGGAAGTTTAAGCTTCTGTTCTCGTGTCTGTGACTGTACTTAACTAGGTTTGTTGATTATCCAGATGATTAAATCATAAGTTGTCTTTTGGCTAGAAAAAGAGAAGTTACTGTTCAATGTGTTATTGTTGATTTGTTGATTTTCAAATTTAGCATTTTTTATAACTGCTACTTAAAGTTCTGTTTCCAAATTACATACAAGCAGAAACTTTCTTAAGTTTAGCAGGCAACCCTGGAGGTCTCCTGTCTGTTGGGACATACTGAAGATATAGTGTGAACACAGTGGTAACTTTGGTTTTGATTCTTTTCTCCTTCAGGTGGAAATTGAAACCAATCAGCTACAAGATGGCTCCTTAATTGACCTTTGTGGTGCAACCTTGCTGTGGCGTACTGCAGAAGGCCTCTCCCATACTCCTACCGTGAAGCACTTAGAAGCTCTAAGACAGGAAATCAATGCAGCACGACCTCAGTGCCCTGTAGGGTTCAACACGCTAGCCTTTCCCAGTATGAAGAGGAAAGAGGTTGTAGATGAAAAGCAACCATGGGTATATCTAAACTGCGGCCATGTTCATGGTTATCATAACTGGGGAAACAAAGAAGAACGTGACGGCAAAGACCGTGAATGTCCTATGTGTAGGTCTGTTGGCCCCTATGTCCCTCTGTGGCTTGGATGTGAAGCTGGATTTTATGTGGACGCCGGCCCTCCCACCCATGCCTTTAGCCCCTGTGGGCACGTGTGTTCAGAAAAGACAACGGCTTACTGGTCCCAGATCCCACTTCCTCATGGAACGCACACTTTCCACGCAGCCTGTCCCTTCTGTGCACATCAGTTGGCTGGTGAGCAAGGCTATATCAGACTTATTTTCCAAGGACCTCTAGACTAGCAGCTGTCCTCCAGGACTGCATTATAAGTTCATAAGCTAAGTGATTGGGTTTGCTGACTGACCCCTTGTTCATATAAGTTTCTCTGCTCTGGTCATTTGCATTAAGATGAAGAATTTTTTAAAATATTTATAATAGCAATTTCTGAGAAAAATCTGGGAAACTCAAGCAAAGGAATTTTTGAAAGTTCCAGACTTCTGAATTCTGAGTTTTGAAAATCTATTTTGAGGAGAAAAAGACATAGTCTAATTTGATGCCTTCCTTCATTTAGTGTTCTTGAATCGCCCACCCTCAGTGTTGGCGAAGTCGCTCTGTAGAGCTGAGGGTCTGTTGGTTCAAACTGTGTTAGTTTACAATTTGTTGCAAACATTGTAAAATACAGCAACGTGTATATTAATTTTTCTATTTATCTTTATCATAGAAAATACCGTAGAATGTTGTGATAGGCCAGCACGGTAATGATGGTGTCACACACTTGGTGTGAGTGGTAGGTTAGTGGCACGTAGCTCAAGGACTTGCGAAGTTAAGGAGAAGACAGGAGAGCTCCCCCTCCAGCCCATATAAGTAGGGGATTTGATGAACTAGAATATTTCATAAAACCAGACTCATATTAATTACCATTGTCTAAAAGGTGTTTGTTTTTAACCACATTGAAGTTAACCAGAAAATGGTTTTTTCCTTAATGTTTCTCTCAAGTGTAACTATAACAAAAGTTAATGCTAAGAAACGTTTTATATGCTCCTTTGAATATGCAATTTAATCTAGATGATCTATTTTTCTCCCATGATAACTGATCTGTTTTTAGTGCCAGCAGCATTTGGCAAGTTTATTTTTTTGATATAAACTGTGGTTCATCTGTTCACTGTTTCTAAAAAAAAAGAAAAAAGAAGAAAAAATCCTATGAGAAAGTGAAGAAATTAACAGGAAAATTACTTGATTTGCTCTAGAAAAATTAAATAGTGTGTTGTTAATTATTCTGTATTTGGATTATTCCAGGCATTAGCACGTCTAGAGCTGTTGACTGCAGTAGTACCTCCCTTTGTAACCCAGCAGACCAGCCTTAACTGTGGGCTTGACTCCTAAGGAGCTGGCCTCAGTGTGACTCATGGAAACATTTGCTTAGCGGGTGGAAGCGAGGACACACCGCGGGCAGGGGCTGCTGTTCTCTTCCTCCATATGTGCTGTGCAGGGCAGTCTCTTCTCACCCTAGCCTTTTTAAATGCACCAGAAGTACAGACCGTTGCACTACACCAAACCCTGTGAACACTTGTAGAAATCAGTACACTGTAGAGTAGACGCAATCACCTTCCAGTCCTTTGACTTCTTTTCCTTTAGTTTGAAAAATTGTAGAATAATTGATTATTGTCAGCTTTTTGTATGTGGTAGTATAGCTTTAATTTATCTTACTACATCAACATTTTGATTTTAAAAAAATTAAAACAAAACAAAAAAAAAGGTCACTTAGAAGCCATGAACTATTTTATTTTATTTGATTGTCAAATTTTCTTGTTTTGAAAATTATCATTTGGGTTCACTCAGGAAATGCATGTCAAGATTTGTATTATAAGTTAGCTGTGATGTATCAGTAACTGCTGGTTATTACCCTTTTTTCAAGGAAATTTAATTGATTTTGAAGTTTTCTAGTCACAAACTTTGTGACTAATGCAAGGAAACCGAGTCCTGTGTTGTGTTTTGTCATTTCTGTTGAGGCTCTATATTGTAGCTTAATTTTTATTTGCAATTAATTTATTCAAACTAAGTAAATACTTTTGAAAATAGATATGTGAATTTGTCTGTGTGGGTTCCTTTTCGCACAGTTGAAAATGGGAAGCCAGAAGTGGTGAGTCTACCCCAGACTAAACAGATCCCCCATCTTCTGGCCTAGTCTTGTTTAATGTATAGGAGTTTTGAGTTCAAGGACAGCCAGGGCTACACAGAGAAACCCTGTCTCAAACCCTTCCCCCCAAAACCCCCTGCCCTCCAAAAAATGTATAGAAGTTTCCATTTAATGTAACACTGTATTTTGGTTTGGTTCAGTTTGGGTTTTTTTTGTTTGGTTTGGTTTTGGTTTTGGTTTTTCGAAACAGGGTTTCTCTGTGTAGCCCTGGCTGTCCTGGAACTCACTCTGTAGACCAGGCTGGCCTCGAACTCAGAAATCCGCCTCCCAGGTGCTGGGACTAAAGGCCTGAGCCACCATTGCCTGGCTTAATGTAACACTGTATACATCTGTTTCTCTTTCTTATAAGTCATCATAGCAGCCGCAGCACGGAGCCTTCTTGAGGTTAGGCCTGCTAGAGAGTTGGGGACTGAGCTGCTTGAATTGTGGTGATAAAGAGTCTATGTTCGTCCCAAAAACCCTGAATTTTCTCTCCTATCAGCTAAGAAAGCACAAGATGCTTCATTTTCTATGAAAGTCAAGTTTTTAAACCTCGGGAAATATAAATCACGAGTTGGGTGCTTTTGTTCAAGAACTTTGGATAGTGCTTCTGCACTTGGCAGCGCTGTGCTTACTCATCTGTATTAAAGACAGTCAGGGACTGGATGGATGGCTCAGTGGTTAAGAACACTTGCTGACGATGCCAGTGTCTTCCAGCCCCATTCTTGTGGCTTATACCACTCCTGGCTGCCTCCAAGGAATCCAGTGCTCTCTTCTGACCTCTGAGTGCCTGCACTTGCACATACATGCACATAACTATGTAAAGAAGTGAAAGAAATGTCCATATTTTGGCCAAGGGAAAAAACGATATATGTACTTTTCCTAAACGAACTCTCAAGGATGTAATCCTTAAGGTTGCTTATAGCAAAGTGACCTTCATATTTAGGTCCTTAATTTAACAAGAATTCTATTTATATTTATGTAGCATGTTATGGGTCATGAAGGGCTGTCAGTATCTTTTTGTTTGGTTGGTTAGTTTTTGGGGGTTTTTTACATTGTTTTATTTATTTACATTCCAAATGTTGTCCCCGTTCTAGGTCCCCCTTCCAAGAGTTCTTCACCCCATCCTCCCTCCCCCAGATGGTATCTTTACCAAGCTGTACCCCATCCTACCCCACCAGGTGGTGTTGGAGATTGGAGCGCATGCTTGGCAAGGGCTCCTTATCAGCTGTCTTTTACCAACTTCTTCTGACGTGGTAATTGCTTGCTTTGCTCCTAGAAAGATTTTCTGGGACAGGGTAAAATAAATTTATGCAAGTAAATAACTACATCTAATGTCTGAGTATTCCCCTTTGGGATGTCTTGGGACCCGTGAGTTATAATGACTTTCTGACACAGGTGGAGAGCACCAGTAGATATCTGTCCAGTTTCCCTTTAAATTTATAAACAACTTTTTAAAAGAACTATGGCACTTCACCTCAGGGTGTCTTGTACAGCCAACTTTAGAGACAACTGGTTCCTTCGCATTGCTTTTTCTCAGTCCAGGAAGCAGACACCATGTAGCAAACCAGATCAGGCGAGCTCTGTATCCACAGCTTCTCTGTACCTCACGCTTCCTGTCAGATTCCCTCTTGAGTGTGTTCTAACACTTCCCCTTCCACTTTCAACACTCATTCCTATGAATGCCTGGTGTGCACCACTGTGTTGTTCATATTTACTGAATGGTATAGCAAGGATCTCTACCTCGATTATAAATCTAGTAGGAAAGATAGATGTGAGCAAGAAAATGGAAAAACTACAACAGTGTGGACAGTAAGCCATACGGATGGGACAAAGAAGCTGAAAAGGGAATGTCATATGTCGGGTTGGGACCAGAGGAAGCCTTAGTAGGAAGGTGGGGGCTGGTGATACTGGGCAGAAGAAACAGAAAAAAAGCAGCCAGCAACGGCCCTGAAATGGAAGTATGCCTCGGGTATTCTATACCCTTGAAGGAGGTCAGTATGGCAGCATGGTATGAGATGGGAGGGTAATAGGAAGGAAAACAAGACAAGTGTGGGGCGGGGAGGCTAGAACTAGATCATGAATGGTCTCTTAATTCTGTGTGGGATGGGAGGAGCATGAGCATGGGAGTAAAAAAGGCTGATGCTTAGACACCATCTGGACAGACAGACAGGTTGGCGTAATCCTAGAGAGAAGTCAGTGTCTTGGGTCAAGATGGTGGTAGTGAAGATGGTTTGGAGAGTGATCAGATCTTGGCTATGTTTTTGAAGGCACAGCTGACAGATCAGGTGAATGAAGGGAGATCCCAAGAGTAACTGCTGCAGAGTGAGGAGTTGCTCAGTGCTAGAAGGGTGGGTTCAGTCTCCAACATGTGCACATGCGTGTGAGCACATGCATACTGCACAGAATTGCTCCTTTCTGTCGGCCCCAGCACCTGGAGGGATGAATTGCCGTTTAAGTAGATCCATTCCGTAGACATACTTACTGATAATAAATACAGAGTATAATCATTGACATTAGATCATGACTACACTAGCTTTTTGCCAAAGGTTGATGTTTCCACTTTGTTTGTGGTGCTGGGAATTGTACAGCCTTGACCGTGCTGGACAAGCACTCTTCCTTCTGTGGAGCTAGATTTCCCAGTTCTGAGCTCACTGTGTAGCCCAGGCTGGCCTTGAACTCATGATTGAAACTATCTGGGTGGGATTCCACAGCCACAAGGAATTCTTCAGACAAGGCACAAACCCAAGCCTTAATTTGGCCTCAACTCATTGGACATGACTCTCATTACCTGGGATGATTCTATAGGAAAACAGCCCACCCCTCTGGTAGCCATAATCAGATGCTCATTATATGCAGCCTTCGGTCCCTCAGTCTTTGGAGCTGACCTGTGTAGAATGAGATGGTGCAGCGGATGGACCCCAGCTAATGGCTTTATTTGAGAAGCTCAGTCTCTCTTTGATACAACAAAGCCAGAGTGAGTTAAATGTGCTATTGACCAAGCCTGCTCGGTCAGTCGGTCGGTCGGTTCTCCAGCACAGGAGTGGGGTTAAAGAGAAAATAGACAATACTGCAGCTTGACCTCAGTCAATTCCGAGACTGAAGGCAGGTCTATTTTTCCTAATCGATTTTACACCATTTTAATTACACACAAGCAATAAGGTCAGGTCTAGGATGAGGAACAAGCAATACAGTGAACACAAACAGTCAATGAACAAGCAAGGCAGTAAACACAGTCCCTGATCACTCCCTTGATCACTGCCCTGATCACTGTTTCTAAAGGCATATCAGGATGATGGAGATACCTGAGCCTACTTCCCAGTCCTCGACCAAAGTCACATTCATGCCTGAAGCCTACTTCTTTGTTCTACCCTAAAATCAGATTCCTGCCTGAACTTACTTCCCTGTTCTTGGCCTAATGTCAGATTCCTGCCTGAAGCCTGTTTCTTTGTCCTTGGCCAAAATATCAGGCCCCTGCCAAGTGGCCCCCCCAAACTCTCCAGGAGTTAAGATGGTATCCTTAGTTTATAGAGCCTTCTAATCATGTAATAGATAATGGAAAAGTTAATTGAAATAGTTCAGAGCCAAAACACTTCTGAAAGAGTACAAAAGAGTTTGGGGCTAGGAACAGAGCACAGGGCAGTGACCCCAATACCTAAGTCACCCATCCCTAGTTGCTTGGGTCCAGTTTCTTAATAGTTTTTTTTTTTTTTTTCTGTTTTAAAAAAGTAGTTGTAAAAGCACTTAAGCAAAATTGTTCTTCACCTTTCTGTACATGACTTTGTTGTGCTGAATTAAGCCTATGCACCAAGCAAACATACTATGAAATGGAAGAGTCATGAGGAAACTTAAATACAGCATGCAGAATGTACATTTGCACTCGAGAATATTCTAGTAAACCAACCTTGGTCATTGTCATACCTCAACACGAGCAGCACTTGAAGCCTCCAGTGAGCATGGATTCCCAAATAACCTTCAGTCTGAGCTAGTTAATGCCCACCAGGGAGGGTTTGCACATAAACAGGACATTACCACCTCTGAATGACAGCAGGGCAGTAGCAAGCCAGAAGCCCATTTTATTTCTCTAAATCTTTTCTCTTTGTAGCCCAGCATGGTGACTCACACCTGTAATCCCAGCACACAGGAGGCTCCTACAGAGGATTGTCATGGGTTCTAAACCAATCTGAGTGATAAGAGTGAAATTCTGTCTCAAAAAAAAGCAAGCTTCTCGTTCTCTGGACTGGTGATAGAGAATACAGAGGTGTGTAATTAAAGGACTCTTACAAGATGGCGGCAGCAGCTTCCTAGCTGCAGAGAGCAAGTCAGCCTAAAGGCTGATCACGTTCTCCTCTGGGTGGTTTATTTCCAGCTAACTTGGTGATTCTGAATACCAGCACTTTCTATTTTCAAGTGTTGTATCTAAGCAAACAACTCATCCTGGATGCCTGTAAGATGATCTCGTTCTCATGGACTTCCAGGTGATCAATTCTCTTTCAAATAGAGTTGAAAGTCGTTCAGTCAGTCTGTCATGACATGATCCTGTTTTTTGGCCTTTTTTTTTTTTTTTTTTTTTTTTTAAAATGGGCAAAAAGCAGTCTATGACCTGCACTCTCATAGGCATGTTTGAGAGACTCAGATTCATGGAAAGGATTAGAGGGGGGAATGGTGTGCGACATGTCTGTTGGTATCACACAATTATGACAGCTCAGAGAAAAGTCCTTTTTGGAATCTTAGGAATGGGGTCTGGTCCTGTATGGCTAGAACTGAAACTGTCAGATTTTATTGTACTTTGTAAACCTTTAGCAAGAGAGTTAAAGTTGCATGTCTCTTGAGGAGAGGTCTGTGCAAGAAAATCAAGCAGGGTGATGGATCCGTGGGAATCACACAAATGAGGATCTGAGTTGACGGGTCAATGGGAAGCAGGCTTAACACGGGGACAAGGATCTGATTTGAGTCCCTAGAACCCTGATAATCTAGGAACAGTGATATGCAGCTGAAGTCAGAGATCCTATGGTGAGATGGGAGGCAGAGATAGGAAAATCACCAAAAACCTGCAGGCCCCTAGCCCAGCATATGTAGTGACAAAGACCTGTCTCAAAGTGGAAGTATTAGCAGCCAAAAGTGACCTCTGACCTCCACAAGAGCACCATGACACATGCACACCCTCATACATGAACACAGGTTGGGGGGTGGGGGGGGATGGAAACTCGGTGTCAAGCTTATAGCCTACCTGAAGTTAAATATTCATCAAATACTTGAACAGATAACAGCTGGACCTTTCATCCCTCATGCACTGAATTATTTTTAATTTCATAGCAACCTTGAGATCAGAAGATAGGAGAAATCGGGAAAAAAAAACAAAGTGGGAAGCAGTTAAGTGTCTCCATGGACACTCAGGACAGATCATTCTCCTTGACTTGGGCAAATCTCAAGCAAAGAAGATTGTCAGCTTAAACCAGAAAGCAAGAGTTCATGTCCACTCTCTTCATTAATACCACAATTTATAGTGCTCCGTGAAAATTAGCAACTTAAAAATGGTGCAATATCTAGAGAGGCTCTCTTCTCTCATTCACCTAAGAGTGGTTGTGAAAGAAATGCTTTTCCTCCCCTCCCCCCTCCAAGCACATGGAAGAAACAGGTTAGAAAGCAGTAGGCTGGAAGGGAGGGGCTGATTAAGCCCCTGCTACCTCATTCCCTAAAGACCAATCAGTTTAAAAGTCACACTGTTCTGCCAATCACATTGTACCTAATGGCAGCTGCTCTAAAATCCTATATAAGATCCCTGACCTGGCTCCACGGGGTTGCCTCCACCTCATGTGCAGGACGACCCCAATGCATTGGAAATAACCTTTTTCTGATTGCATCGCTCTCCATCTCCGTGTCTTTGTAAGGGGGAACTACCTGTAGTTGCAGCCTTCGAGTCCAACAGTTGCTACAGTGAATATCCTTAATTGCCTGACAAGTCAAACATGTTAATCCGTTGAGGATGAGAGAAGATGCATCAGACATGGAACACCTACATTGGATTCATTTCAGTAAAAATACATTGAGCCAGTGAAAGGCGTTGGTACAGGAGAATTAGTAAATTCCTCTGTGTGCTAACAATGTAGCAGTCACAGTACCAGGCCAAGGTAAAGACCCTTTGAAGCACATATCTGGGTGTTAGGCCTGACTGCAGATGTCAGAGAAGACACTAACAGAAATGGAAGGAGTCTGGGACCTGGAGGAAGAGGTAGGTAGCCAAGGGGAGGCCAAGTCACAACAGCCCGGCTCGCTTGGGAAACAAATTGAGTGTGGTTATGTAAATAAGGAAAGCAGGGAATGGCAAGAAAAGAGGCCGGAGAATCCATACTGGCTTGGGCAGCTGGTGGGAAGTTTACAGGCCAAGAACGGGATGAGTGACTCTGCTGGATACATGGGACTGGAGTTCCTCCAACAGAGATCCCACCTTGAAATACGGATTTGGGGGTGTTTTAGTTTCCTCTCTGTTGCTGTGATAAGACAATTTTACCAAAACAGAAATTAGGGGAGGAAAGGTGTTGGACCAATACGCTTGCCGCCTCGCGAGCTGCACAGCTACTTGTGCTTAGGGCTGTGAGCTGAGTAGAGCGGCACCACTAGAGCTGGGGCTGTATCCATGGCACCTGGTCTGGGGGGATGGCAGGGCCCGAGGCAGCCTGTCCACAGGCCCCAGGTTTTCACTGGCAATGGCACAGGGAGGAGAGCGTCCCGGCTTCCTCTTTAGAGGAGCAGGGGCCACTGACGGCCGTGGGGCGCACCTCCCTGGCCCACAGAGGGGAGCACTGCGTGCAGCTCGGGGCTGCCCCAGCCATAGGAGTGGGGTGCAGGGGCCCTAGGTTCCCAGCAGTGACTGCGGCAGCTCTGGGCCAGGGCTCAGAACTGGACCCTGGATTGCATGGCACTGGGGGTGTTCTCCTCCTCCCGCTGTCCCAAGGGTGAGAGGGTGGGGTCCCGGGAAATGGTAGTCTTGGGCCCCATTCTGACCCTGGTTTGGGCCTTTGGGGACAAACCCGAGCCTGGCTCGAGTTCTGAGACCTGTCTCAGTCACTTCCGCATAGGGGTGACTCAGCAAGACCTGTTTGGCCCTCCCTCTACCTTGTCATTGCTGACATGGAGCTATGCCATTGGCCCTGTCAGTCACGCCTTCCCCTTCCCCACCTCCTACATCATCTCTCCTCATACCTAAGTGCCTGCCTCCTTTGCCTTCTCTATGTAAGCGAGAGAAATTGCTACAATAAAGTTGAGTCCCTGCTTCCACAAGATTCCTGGCCTGGTGTGTTTCTTTTTGGCAGCTGACACTCGCCATCCCGCTCAGCCTGGGATAGACGCGGCTGAACCGGGTTCTCTCCTCTCTCCTGGACCTGCCAGCTAGGAGCTGACAGAAAGGGTTTACTTGGCTTAGATTTCCAGGACGTAGTCTAGCATTGACGGAAGGTTAGGTCAGGAACCGAAGTGTGAACTTTGACATAGAGACCATGAAGGAACACTATGTTCTGTCTTCCTCACAGGCACATGTGCTAGCTTTCTGGCACATCCAGGACCATCTGATATGAAATGGTACTGCCTATAGTAGCTAGGCCCTCCTTCATCCATTAATAAGACAATCCCCATAGACATGCCCAAAGGCCAAACTGGTCTCAGCAACCCCTCCGTTTTCATTTTCATTTTCTTTTCTTTTCTTTTTTTTTTTTTTCTCGAGACAGGGTTTCTCTGTGTAGCCCTGGCTGTCCTGGAACTCACTCTGTACCAGGCTGGCCTCGAACTCAGAAATCCGCCTGCTTCTGCCTCCCAAGTGCTGGGATTAAAGGCGTGTGCCACCACTGCCCGGCAACCCCTCCATTTTCTTAGGTGACTCCAGGCTATGTCAGGATGACAGTTAAAACTCTCTAGGACAAGGGTTCACAACTAGCCTAAGGTCCCACAAGTAAGGACTAAATGGACTGAGGATGTTGGCCATTTCTGGGGTGCTATGGGAAGAAAGAGCCCCCCAGTAAATACTGAAGGAAAAAAATAGGGTACAAAACGAAACAAGAGCTGTGGTAAGAAGGCCAAGAACAAAATGCTCCACATACTATGGAGCAGACCGAGTTGAGCATTGAGAACTGTGCACTGGGTTAGCTGGAGTTCTGTGATCTTGGCAAGCAGAAGCCAGTTCCCGGGTCTCTGAGAAGATCGTTGGGGAAGAAAAGAAGCCTCAGCACACCGAGAACTGGTGGGATAAAAAGAAGGGGCAGGGCAGGATGGAGGGAGAACAAAGGAGGGGATGCGAGGTTGGAGAAAGGGGTGGGGGTGGGGATACTGGCCGTTCAAATTTTAGATTATTAGGTCTATTATAGGAAATTGGAAGGAAGGAGCCAGGGGAATAGGGGTGTTCAAGACAGTCATGGACTAGGACCTAGGAGGCAGAGAAGGGGTTAACCTTAGACCAAGTCCACTAACCCTGAAGCAGAGAGACAATGATGACATGGTGACCTTGCAGGTGTGAAGGTACGGTTGTAATTAAGGGTTTCTTAGATAAACAGGGGTCATCTGCTGAGAGAGAAGGCAGGGAGATGGGTTAGTGACTAGTGAAGGAAGGTGAAGAAGCTGCCAGGAAAATGAGAAACGGCTTGGCAGTAACCCCGGCAAGCCCGCTGGGGTGGGAGAGAGTGCTGGGTGTTGGTGTTGTCTTATCATGCGCTTTGACCATCAGTGGGGGTGGGATAGGTTAGTCTATCATGGTTGTATCAGTTATTTTTGCCTGAGAACGACGAGAACACTAACCTTAAACCTAACACTTACAATTACTCTACCTTACCCGTAATCCTACCCCTCGCTGGGAAACACCGGTTGCTTAAAGATGAAAAGAAGTTAAGTTTTTTCTTCCATCAAGGTCTGCATGGATAATAAGTCCAGAACAGAGTTTCATGGTCTCGGGAGTCCATGTTGTTCTTTCTTTGCCATTTTCAGGATTTGGCTTCCCCATGGTTCTGTATGATTTTCTTTTTTTTCTTTTCTTTTTTAATGGAATTTTGTTGTGTGTATATGAGTTCACTGTCACTCTCTTCAGACACACCAGAAGAGGGCATCAGATCCCATTACAGATGGCTGTGAGCCACCATGTGGTTGCTGGGAATTGAACTCAGGACCTCTGGAAGAGCAGTCAGTGCTCTTAACCACTGAGCCATCTCTCCAGCTCCCTCGGTGTGATTTTCTAACCCCATCCACTTTGCTTGCATTCTAGCAGGCAGAATGAAGTGTCAGAGAGGTTTGGCTATTTCTAGAATCCACTGGCCACAGCTTAGTCCTGTGGCGTAACTAGCTAGCTACAGGGGAAGTTGGCAAACATAGTCTTTACTGCAGGCATCCATGTTCCCAGATACGTTTTTTAACCTTTCTTTTCAAGGGAGTCATGAGACACCAGTGGCTACTCCCACAAAAGGGGGGGGGGGGGGCAGCTAGTTAAGCTTCAATAAATCACTTTAATATTTAAAGCAGTTCGACTCTTTACCTACAAAAGAAAACAAGCAAAGTTGGACCAAAGGAGTGAAATCCTTGAAATCCTTGCAGGGAAGGGTGAAAGCAAGGATGGGCAAGGGTCTGAGTGCTGCAAGAGGGGGCTTGCATCTCAGGTAAAAGCAGGGGAACGAAGTATGGTGAGCTGCTCAGATGTAAGATTTCACAAAAATCAGTCCTTGTTCATTTGGACTGGGGGCCTGGGGTGACCAGAACAGCTTTATCATTGTGCTAGGATAGCTCAGCGGAGTTTCTATTTCTCCAATTAGCAAAGGAAGAAACCTGAAACTCAGGCCCTGCAGTGAGCAGTTGGCAGACATCAACCCTATTGAGTTTGGACTCCCAGGCCTAAGTTTTTCCTCTACCTCCCCATTACTCTGGGATGTCAAAGGGGTGTGCATGACCAGAGTGGGAACAATACCCCCTTCAGTCCCTCTCACACCTTCTGCTGCATCGGGCCAGGGCCAGCAGGATGGCTTTCCCTCAGAGAAGGATGTATGGAGTTGTATTAGTAAGTGTGGAGGGGTCAGGGTTAGCTGCAGAGAAGAAGCAGCTTACAACACCCTTGTCGACACAAGGGAAAGGGGTGACCACATGGCACACTGCGGAGAAATGACAACGACTCTAGAGAGAAGAATGTAGTGTTCCTTGTCAAACAACAGATGCCAATTGCTATGCATGAGGCTATTTTTATGGCAGAGATTTATTTTTCTGTCTAGCTTTTTGGATAGTTTGTGCATGGATGTAGGACAAAAGACGCAGCAAGTGCCCAGGGGCAAGTGCATCCTTCTGCATGTTCTCCTGGATCTTGCCTTTCTCCAAGCAATGGCTAGGGTCTGCCGGCTCCTCTCCCTGCTATCGGCACGAGAACCTCAGGCTGAATGCTCCTCACTTGCTAACAATGCAGGCCTTCCTAATACAGCAGGATTGAAATATACCACTAAAAAAAAAAAAACCAAAGACAGAAGATAGGTAGATAGATAGATAGATAGATAGATAGATAGGTAGATGATAACTGTCTTTATTGCTTTAATAAGACTTCCTTCCTTCTGGAAACTCTCATTCTTGGTGCAGTTGGAAATGCTTGATTTTGCCAATTAAAGATCTTAGTTTCTCAAGAAGTTGGTGAATTTATCCCGTTAGGAAATCATTCCTCTTCCTTTTCCAAAATGTCTCTCTCACTGGCCTTGCTGAGAAAATGCTTCTCTCTGTGCTTTTGACCTACATGGATTCAGCCACTTCCTGCTTCAGCCATAAGTACAGCCTTACGTAGACATGAGCCTTGCATACTCTTCTCCCGAATATCCTGTCTGACTCTATCATTCACCCTCTGGGCCTCAGAGCAAGCACAGGCCCCAGGAACTGGAAACACGGTACAAAGCTTTGCTGGCTAATTCTCAGAGTTTCATCGATCCATAAGTGCCTACTACTGGAGGGTGGGGATCCGGGAGAGAGGGTCCACACCTCCTAGTGTCAAGCCCCTCCCCCCAATCTGGGGTAACTCTGTGTTCTTTTTAATCTTCCAACTTTTGTTACCCAAATGTTTACGCCCCTTTCCAGTCAGGGAAAACCCTTCACATCTTACCTATACTTTGTTTCAACAGACTGGTTTTTTTTGTTGCTCAAAATCACTTAAGCTTTTGTCTTCCCCTGAATTAAAAGAACAGAAAAAGTCCTAGTTTGTAATCCACCTAAGTGATGACGTCACTTCCTGGCTTTCTCCATACTCACTGAGTCGGGGAACCTTGGGAACAGAAGTTTGTGGGAAGGCAAACACATTGGCTAATGTGTCACACATGTTATCTGTGTGCATCAGCACGTTCCCAGTGCCAGCAGAGGGGAAGCTGGCATCAATACCACAGCTGCTGCTTAGGTGTCAGGTACAGTCACACCCACCTCGAGCATCGCCACGTGACCTGATCAGAATGTAGCCATCATCCACCTCTCTCCACCCGTCTACTGTGGTTCAAACAAGTCATGCTGCGTTGCTCTTGGCTTCACATCCCAGCTGTCAGCTGTCAGTGTTGCTAAAGGGCCCTTTCTAATGTCACAAAGCCACTGTGGGCCCACCTTAACCCTGGTACTACCACCTTAGGCACACTACCTATCTATCACCTGGATCTCTGCTCCAGTTGTTCTCCCTGACCTCCTACTTCCTTGTTTGACCTACAATATACAAAGTAGCTCCAGTTCTCAGCCTCTGTCGGTCACCCTGCAGTTTTCCTACTTTGCATCCTGCATCTTCCTTTGATGTCGCTCTGTCTCTGGTCCCTCCAGCCTCATTTCCTTATCTCCTGCCACCCTCCAAGCTTGCCCCCTTACTGCAACCATACTGCCTGTCTTCCTGTCGTCCAACATGAGGCTCATTTCTACCACAAGCCCTCCTCTTCCTCAGATGTCTGCCTTTGTCCCATGTCCTCTCTCCTCAGCCCTTAGTTACTGTAGCTGTGTCGCTTTATTTGTTTATGCCTTTGTCAGCTCTCACTTCCCCCATGGGAAGCAACCTTCTTGGAGCCTTTGCTTGGCCTTTTCCATGACATATTCCCAGACTGGCAAACAGTGGACGTCAGTAAGTGTTCTGGACTGGAACTCATTTCAAACAGAGGCAAAGGGAAACAACAGATCAAGATTGATTTATTGTGCTGGGAATTGAACCCAGGGCCTTGTGTACGCCAAAATTCCACCTCCAAGTTCTATTCCTCCCTCAAGACTATGGTTTTCTGAGCCCCCCCCCCCATAAGACTAATGGCTAGCATTTTATTTCTCTGTTCAGATATGCCAATCTCTGTGTAAAGCAATCATGGGGATAGTGTGCTCTTTGGGAAGGAACTTGCCTGGTAGACAACTAGTTGTCTATAAGGCAGCTTCTTCAGATAACCAGGTCAGATCAAGTAGACACTGGTCATCACAGTGACCAACTTTCTTTGCAGCAGTAAAGTCTAAATGGTTTTGTGTGCTTTGCTGTAGACTACCCGCTGTTTTAAGGTTCTCTAATTGCTGAAACTCATTCCTTCATTTCTTTCATTTTGAGCAAAACTGAGGAGAGGAGAGTAAACATGGCTACTCATAATGGTTTTTAAGAATCTCATAACACATACTGGTAATTACTTGGGTTTTTTTTCCCCGAGTCTGAGTTGTCCTTGATATGTTATTTAACATTTTGAATGACTCTGGAAAGTCCCGAATGATGACAAAACTACAGCAAGGACTTTATTTATCGGTTTGTTTGTGTCATTTGAAAGAAGATCTGTGATGGCTAATCTCCACTGTTATACAGGCTGGTTTTGTGTGTCAGCTTGACACAAGCTAAAATCATCAGAGAGAGAGGAGTTTCAGTTGAGGAAATGCCTCCATGAGATCCAGCTCTAAGGCATTTCCTCGATTAGTGATCAAGGGGGGAGGGCCCAGCTCAGTGTAGGTGCTGCCATCCCTGGGCTGGTGATCCTGGGATCTATAAGAAAGCAGGCTGAACAAGCCAGGAGCAAGCCAGTAAGCATCGCCCTCCATGGCCTCTGCATCGCTCCAGCTCTGCTTGAGTTCCTGTCCTAACTTCCTCCAGTGATGAACTATGATCTGGAAGTGTAAGCTGAATAAACCCTTTCCTCCCCAACTTGTCGTGACGTTTTATTGCAGCAATAGAAACTCTAACTAGACAGTTGACAACTTTACATACTTGGGAAAAGGAAACCTTGACAGAAAAATGGCTTCCACGAGACTGGCCTGTGGCCATGTCTTTCAGGGCATCTTCTTGATTGCTAATTGATGTGGGTGGGCCACCTGTATAAGAAAGATAGCTGGGTAAACCAGGGGAGCCAGCTAGTAAGCATCATGGCAAACCAGGGGAGCCAGCTAGTAAGCAGCATGGCAAACCAGGGGAGCCAGCTAGTAAGCAGCATGGCAAACCAGGGGAGCCAGCTAGTAAGCAGCATGGCAAACCAGGGGAGCCAGCTAGTAAGCATCGTGGCTGTGGTTTCTGCTCTGGTTCCTGGCTGGCTTATTTCTATTATGGACCATACCCTGCAAGCCACACAAGCCCTCTCCCCCCAACTGGTGCTCACTGTTTTTTATCACAGCAACAGGAAGCAACCTGGACCAACAGGGTCCTACTCCGCAACCCATGCTGCCCCGAAAATCTTCCTGCTGCTGCCTTTAAAGTACTGAGGCGTATATCAAGGAGAGACAGCTGCCTTGGTCGCTGTTCTATTGCTCTGAAGACACACCATTTCCAAAGCAATTCTTTTTTAAAAAAAGCATTTAATTGGGGGCTGGCTTAAATTTTGAGAGGCTTAGTCCTTTATCATCACAGTGAGGAACTTGGCAGCATGCATAACACTGGGGAAGGAGCTGAGAGCTACATTCTGATCCTCGGGCAGAGAGAGAGAGAGACAGAGACAGAGACAAAGACAGAGAGACAGAGAGACTGGTTCTGCTGTGCGCTTTTGAAACCTCAAAGCCATCCCCCAGTGACACACCTTCAACAAGGCCACACCTCCTAATCCTTCCTTGACACTCATCAGTTGGAGACTGAGCTTGCAAATGTATGAGCCTGCGGGGCCCAGTCTCATTCACCCCATCATGCTGGTCTTCGTGATGGAACATTTTTGAACAAAGGTGTGGAAACATTGTTTTTATGAGAGTAGATGATGGCCAAACCCTTCATCTCTGCTGTCATGGTGTCTGATGTTTCCATCAAACTCCTGGCAATAGAGAGGACATCGAAGGTAATTAGATCCATATCCTCCCTGAGGGAGAGATGCCGAGTAAGAGAGCCCTGGCAGATAAAGAACAGAGGTACTAGATTGGTGAGTTTTTCTGAACATGGAGTGGCCCCAGTACAGTAGTTGTTGATCGGCATTGGGATAATGGAACCATGGAATGAATGGTTAGTGGAAGGATTTGTGGAGGCAATCGCTTAGTCTAAGAAATCTTTTTAAGTGCAAAAATTATTATGTAACATGAATTTTGATTGATTTTTTTTTCCAAGGTAAGTTCCTAAAGAGGTGGGTGTAATTTGAGGAACAGACCTTCCCTCCCTGGCTGCCTCTCCCCACCCCCGCCCTCCCCACCCCCAGCCCATCCCTATCCCCCACCCTCCCCCTACCCCCTATCCCTATCCCCCACCCTTGCCCCACCCCAGTCTTTTTCTGAGCTAGAGATCAAACCCAGAGCTCTGTACCTCCACAGCACCATGGACTCTAGACAGAAGTTATTTACAAAGGGGCTCTTTAGAGCAAGTTAGGGGTGAGCTGGAAGTTCCAGGGCTGCCCTAGGAACTAACTCTCAGAAGTTAGGCACTGGATTCCCTTAGGCCCTAAGGGTGATAATTGAATGTGAAATGTCCCCATTGCTTCCAGCCGGTGGCCCTGGCCCAAGAGGTTGTGGAATCTTTGGGTCCTTCATTGTGATAGTGCCAGGCCCCGAACTCTGTTTTCTGATTTACTGAGATGTGAAGAAGCGAAGTCCCACACGCTCACAGCCATGAGCTCTGCCATGCTTTCCCTGCTGTGGCAGACTACAGCTGTGTCTGTGAACAAACTCAAAGCTTTCCTTGTTTAAGTTGCTCCGGGAAGGCGTTTGTCCCACAGCCTGGGGAAGAGTGCCATGTGGAGCCGGCCACCTTGAGAGGAACAATGCCTTCACTCAAGCGTACACAGTTTAGCTAGGAAAAAGAATGTCCTCATGCTCTCAGTATTCTCCCTTCTCTGGTCTTCAGCCAGGAGTTCCGTTGGCTAAATCCGACTGAGAGCCATAGAGAAAGAGGCGCCTTTGTAGACAGCAGGCTCCCAGGGCAGGGGAGAAGGTGGAACAGTGTTGAAAGCAGATCTGGGAGAACAAATGGAAGTGCTGTGGCACGCAGATGCCTCCATTCACTTGACAAGACAGGGAAGGCCACCGCCCCTCCCTCCACCTGCTGACGCGAGCTCTCAGTATCTACTGGATGCCAGCCCTCTCCCCAGGGCAGGCCATTCTACCTGGGGTGAAGACTGTGGTCGTGGCAAGAATGTGAAAGACTCTTAGGTCATTCCACCAAGGAAGGGCTCCAGTACAGAAACAGACAGTTAAGGTTAAAGGGGTGGTGGTGTTGGAAAGGGGAAGATGTGTCTAAAAAGTCCCCGTAAGTGGCGAAGGTTGTAAAAAGCTGAAGAATACACGGCTAGACGTCTTGGCTGTTCTCCGTTCTGCCATGCCCAGTTCAAAGCTACTTGGGAGGCAGAGGCAGGAAGATCATGTGACCTAGGAGTTCAAGGCCAGCCTGAGCAGCATAGTGAAACCCCATCTAAAAATCAACTACAAAAGCTTTTCCTGTTCGAATGTCTGGTTTTGTTTTGGTGCTGAAGCTCAAATCCAGGGCTTTGTGCTAAACAAGTGCTCTACTAAGGAACTGCACCTCATGTCTCTATTGCTTCTGGATCAACCTGGACAGATACAGGACACTTCTGTGACAAGAAGAAAACTAATGACTGTAATTATGTTAAAATCAGGGGGCCAAGTTTTAAAAAGATTCCAGGACACTTTATAGGGTGTGTGGAAATCAGTCTCCAGCTACCTGCAACTTGGATGGTTGTTTGTGGTCAGCATGGCTGGCCAAATTTGCTGATCTAAATCAAGTAATGAGAGAGAGAGAGAGAGAGAGAGAGAGAGAGAGAGAGAGAAAGAGAGAGAGAGGTAGGCTGCTGTTCTTTTATAATTATACTTTTATATTTTTTTTGCATTTTCTAGATGCCTGTGCTGTTGTAAGCCCTATTACTCTGGCAAGGCTAAGAATGGGTAAGGAAACATGGAGACCACAAGCCAGAAGGCCAGAGGGGAGGTCGCTTGCAGAAGCGTGAGCTGAGGTTTGGACCAAGGTGGTGGTAGTCTTACTGTCTGGGACTCTTGAGGGTTTATTTTCTCTGCCAGCTGAAGAGTTAGAAGTGAGGAAACATCAAAAGCACAGCAGGTAGCAGTGAGGGGAAGCTCCAACTTAGGGAAACAGAACCAACTGGTAGAGTACACACAACAAGGCACACAGGGAAAGACCCTCTGCAGGGTAGATGGGGGACTCCAGAGGCTCTGCCTCTCCTTGAGGGCCAGGAGTTTTCAGAGTCTGTGAGGGGGTCTTCCCTCAGTTTAGGGTTGGCCAGTTTGAACAAAGACCGGGAGGTTGATAAGTCCATAGCTTGGGCGTAAACACATCCTGGTCTGACTTTGAACTGGCCAAACCAATCCACCATTGCAGAGTCATACTTGTAAGAAAGAAAAAAAAAAGTCCACCAAGCCTTGTTTTAAGCTGACAGGTTTTTGCCCCAGGTCAAGAGGGTGAAGAAGGCAGCCATCTTGGAAGTTAATCATCTTTATTACCCATTCAGAGTCGTGGCCTATCAGTCTGCCTAAGGAAACCGCCTAGTCTCTCAGCAGGAGGTAGAGAGAAGCTGTGCTCTTGCTGATGCCCTTGACCAGGGATCCTCCTGAACCTCCCCCCCCCCCCAGCAGAGAAGTCCTTCATTTGACTACCAAAGAAGCAGGACTAGAGATGGAAGGAAACTTTATGACTTCCTAAATTCCTAGAATATGGCCATCAGCCAGGCAGCGGTGGCGCACACCTTTAATCCCAGCACTCGGGAGGCAGAGGCAGGCAGATTTCTGAGTTCGAGGCCAGCCTGGTCTACAGAGTGAGTTCCAGGACAGCCAGGGCTACACAGAGAAACCCTGTCTCAGGAAAAAAAAAAAAAAAAAAAGAATGTGATCCTCACTGTGTTAACTTTAAAAGCACGGAGCAATAATAATCTCATATTTTATTTATTATAAAACCATAAGACGATAAAGCTAGTGATAAGTTATTTCTCTACCAGTGAAATGAGCCAATCCAAGCCATATTAGATTATATTAAATGCAGGTTTATTAGGAAGCTGCTCTTGGGCAAATTCATTGTTGCCAAGGAAAGCCAGAGAAGTCACCATGGGGGAGGGGAGGAGAGAGAAGGAGTGAGCATGGAGACCAGGATGTCTGGATTATATGGGGAAGAGTCTCTGGAGAAGGGTAGCCCAGCTACTGGGCTGGAAAGTTCAGGGTCGGGGACAGGGTATGCCAGGTAAGGACTGAGGGATGCTGGGAGAGCCTGGGAACAAGGTCTGCCTTGGTATGTAAAATATGCACCTCAGTCCCTTGTCCTGGGGTCTGAAACCAAACAGCTCATAGAGAAACATGTGACTGTGTTTGGGACTTTGAGGTGGGAACTTTGTTAACTGTATTCAAAAAGTAAAAGCCACAAAATAAAAGCTTGGCAGGTTTGGCTGCAGCAATAATAAGATTGTCTGTGTATGAACACTGTCACAAACTTGGGCAGAGGACAGCTGGAAAGATATACAACCCAACAAGGAGCTAAAACTTAGCTTGCAAAGGAGCTCTGGGAAGTCAGATAAGGCACAAGACAGAAATGCTGTCAAAGGTCTAAGTGGCTAGTTCCAGTAACACAAACGCTTAAGAGTCGAGAGAAAGAAGTTCAGAGTCACAGTAACCAAGACAGGCAGTTAAAAGAATCCTAGATACCACCTAATGCCCTTTGATTTGTAAAAAACTGGGAAGCTGGACAAACATGATAGTCTTAGAAAATATGTGAAAAACAAGAACCCATGTTCACTGGTGTTAGGAGTGCACTCAGTGCAGCCATTCTAGAGAGGTTTCTGCCTTCACGTGTGTGTGTGCCTGTGACTCTGAAATCACACCTCTGCACAGGACCGTGAGGATGTGGGCAGGAGTGTGTCTATCACAGGGCTGCTGTCTCTGGTACGGGCTGGCTAGAGGCAGTCTGCACTGGGTCAGTTGGAGATGAGATAATTGTACATAGATGTCATGGAAACTTCTACAGCAGTTAGAAGACATGAGCTAGACAGACATAAGAGAACACAGAACGGACCTTATTTTTTTAAATTTTTTATTTATTTATTTTTGGTTTTTCTTTTTCTTTTTTGTTTTTGGTTGTTGTTGTTGTTTTTCCTGAGACAGGGTTTCTCTGTCTAGCCCTGGCTGTCCTGGAACTCACTCTGTAGACCAGGCTGGCCTCGAACTCAGAAATCTGCCTGCCTCTGCCTCCCGAGTGATGTGATTAAAGGCGTGAGCCACCACTGCCCAGCCAGAAAGGACTTTAAAACAGCACTGAACACACACACACGCACACGCACATGCACAGAGAAGGAACAGGGCTAAGTGTGGTAGCTCACACTCAGAAGGTAGTCTCAGCACTCAAGAGGCTGAGGCAGAGGGATCACTATAAGTCTGAGGACAGCATGGACTACTTAGTTTCAGGTCAGCCTGGTCTCAGAATAAGACATTATCTCAAATAAATAATCGACACATAAATAAATAAGAAATAGAATGAGAGCCATTGAGCAGTATAGAATTTTAATATCTACACTCATGAAACAATATTATATATTTTGTTAAAAATACAAATGAAAGGAGAGCACTGGAGCAATTGTTCAGTAAGTAAAGTACTTGGCGTACAAGCCTGTGGACTGAGAACCTATTCTCAGAACCTATGTTAAAAGCTGGGCAAGATGGCACATCCTTAAAGTTCCAATACCTGGGGAGGTAGCAACAAGTGGATCTCTGGGACTCAGCAACAGTGAGCTCAGCCTAATAGGTGAGCACCAGGTCCCAAGTGAGAGACCCCACTCCCAAGACAAGGAGAAGGGCTCCTCAAGTTGTCCTCTGGTCTCCACATGCATGTACATATGTATGTATGTGCACATACAAACACACAGGTTCAGGGGAACGTCTGTGCTTAAGCATATTTCAGTACAATAAGATGCTGGCTGTGGAGTCAGCCTTGATGTTGGACAATGCTGCTTCTGCTGAAGAACAAAGATAAAGCAAAATAAGACAGGAAAAGGCCAGGGCAGGAAAGGTCATGTGTCGTAGTCCTCAAGAAGCGGGTGGGGGTTAAGTAAGTCTAGTACTCAGTTTAAAAGAGTAGGAGAAACAGATCTAGCCCCATCTACCTGTCTTGACATTTATCGATCCTCTTGTAAGCCAAAGGTCACATGTAACAAACTAGAAATACTGTGGGGGGGGGGGGGGGGGGGGGGCCCGGGGGGGGGGGGCGGGGGGGGGGGACGGACTGGGGGGGGCCGCGGTGCTGTTTCACATCAGCAAGCCAAACAAAGAGACATTAAAAAAAATATTAGCGAGGGGGGGGGGGGGAGAGAATACAGAAGACACGCAGGCAGGTCCAAGGCATCTGTGGAGGTCATTAGTTGGCGATGATACGTTATCTGGTATCATCAGGCAACAGAGAATGCCCGACGGTGTATATGGTCTCCAGATTGCCTTGTTTTCTTAAATGGACTGATCTAGGATTTGTTTCAACGAACAAGCACAGGGGTCTGATTTGATTCCAGAACTTTCTTTTTGAGGCAGCCAGGACTGTCCTCTTGCAGTAAAGGAGGGTGTGAACCAAGCTGCCTGTCTTGTTTCTCAGTAGGCCTGCTTGGCTTCAGTCCTCCCAGGGCCTGCCTTGTTGATGCTCACTCTTTCTCACCTTCGCCTGCCAGTCTGCAGGGCAGATGCTGCCGGAAGTCACAGGGCCTTTGTTTTTCTGGGCTGTGAGACAAGTTCTCCAAACAGGAAATGGTGGTTTTAAACAGAAATCTAAGAGGTGGGCTTGGTAGAGAGAGAGAGCAGAGCCTTGATGCTTAAAATCCCTTTCTTTTAAAATCACTTTCATTAAAGTAAATGGTACTGTAACTCAGGGTACGTAGATGTTAGGAAATGTGCTTGACTATAGTGAACTCACGAAAGGATTCAACTAAAAGAAATTCCTTTAGAAGTACACCAAATTAATAATGAAAAACTAACTTTAAATGTACATAAACTTTAAAATAACAACCTAGGAGAAGCAGTGCATGCTGGTAACCCCAGAACTCTAGGGTTGACACAGGAGGGTAGGAAGCCAGAACGGGCTGTATTGTGAGAGTTGGTCTCAAGTGTAAAGTAAAAACATATAAACTTTAAAATGCATACCTTACTTAAAGCATATGAAGGCACACTACTCATCAACAATCACCACAGAATCTTAGTATTTCACAAGAGAAAAGGACCAGGCAATTCCTGAATATTCTCCATGAATGCATAGCATCCTCAGGAGCATCGGGTCGGCTTACAGAGTCTTATCTTAAAATAGGCATTCATCATAGTTCCAAAGACACCCCCTCTTTATCTTCATGCCAGGTTTGTTTGTGTTTAGAGACTGCTTCGTGCTAATTGCTGATAAAAGCAACAGTGTGATTCATGGAACTTTCTCATCTTTTATCTCTGAAGTGTGCGACACAACACAGGACACAGGGCCATGGGCACAAAGCAGAATCGCTTTCATCTGCAAGTAAACCCAATCTCTCCCTCTGTGTGTGTGTGTGTGTGTGTGTGTGTGTGTGTGTGTGTGTATGTGTGTGTAGACTGATGTCAGGATAGCTTCCTCAACTGTTTTTCCACCTCCACTTTTGAGCAGGGAGCTCCCTGGGCCTGGAGATCATTGCTTGGGCTATAGAGGCTGATCAGAGAGCCGCAGGTATGAACTGCTGCCCTGAGATTTTTTTTGTGGGAGGTGCTGGGGATCAGGACTAGGGTCTTCACACTTGTGTGCATGTTAGCCACCATCTACCCAGCCCTGATTAATGTCCCTTTTAAACCTTATAATTAAGTTCTATAGCTCCTTGAAGTTGACTAAAGTATTTAGCATCCAAAGCAATTTTTGAGATTTGTATTAAAGCATTTATTCTACTGTCAAAAATGCAATGGCAAACACCAATTCACAATTTTTATGATGATATAATATCTGGCTTAAGATTTTTAAAATTTTTATAAAAGTTGCAAAACAAAGATAGACAGTTTCTCATAAATTTACTTCCTAGAGAAAAAGCATTCCTCACATACACTTTGTCTTCATTTTCTTAAGAATATTTTGCTTTTGAATTTTCACCCCAATATACTTGTTTCTCCAAAGGTGAGCTTCTGAGAAACCATCTTCCTCTACGAAATGCAGACAGCAGTTGGCTTGGGGGCAGGAAGTGGTTCACAACCTGACTAGGAGGAGATGCTGTTACTCTACAGGGTTGGTAGAAAGCCTTCAGCCAGAAACATGGTGTATGTCAGAAAAGCCAAGAGTTGAACCTGACTGAAGGAAAGAGTTAAATTCTCTCAAATCAAGCAAGCTGGGCCTTCTGTCTATTATATCTCAGAACAATGTAGGCTTGTATTTTAGCTGTTCTTTGTAAACCAAGTAACCATGGATATATTATCAAAAACCTTCTCCTCTACCTTTTCGATGGTTCCATGTAAACACCAGTGAGCTGTGGCAATAGATCTGAGTGCTAGCCTATGGCAAAAGGCTTTGCAGTGTCTTCGATGTTACTGTGATGCAGGCTGCTGTGAGAGGCTCTATTTCAATCTGCTACCAGGCTCAGGAACATTTACCTCATTAATGAGGAGCGTCCATTTTAAACAGCTCGACTTAGCAACACTTCCTGGTCTTCAATCCTAAGCCATTGCTATTCAGTAGAATTTTCTGTGATGACAGAAATGGTCACCTATGTTGTGTGACAGATGTATGTGGCTACTAAGCTTTTGAAATGTGGCTGGTGTAACTGAGGAACTGAGGTTTTAGTTTTAATTTTTTTGAATTCATATGGATCTCACTAATCTGCACCAGTCCCCACCCCTGTCCCATGTCACAGTAGATTCATCTATAGGGACTACAGAGACATCTATAAGGACATTCACTTATATGTGACTCCTCATTCGAACAGCATCTTTTTCTACATAGCAGTTTTTCTTTCAGTTAGGCATATGTGTGTCTGTCTGCATGGGGATATATGCATATGAGTGCACTTGCCCAGGAAGCTGGAAGAGAGCAGAGGGACCTTGGAATCACAGACAGTTGTGAGCCAACTGCCATGGCTGCTGAGAACTAAATCCTTATGCACTCTGAACTGCTGAGCCATCTCTCCAGCCCCATAGCAGTTTCTTGATAAATAGAAAACTCATTACTTTTCTTATTGTTGTAACAAAATTCATGAAGCAAGCAACTTAAGGGAGGAAGGGTTTGTTTTGTCTCTTATTTGGAAGACCAGTCCATTAGAGCAGAGAAGTCTTGAGGAGGCTAGTCACATTGTATCCATGGTTGGTAAGGGAGAGATAATTGCTTGTACTCAGCTTGCTTTCTCATTTGTACTCCATCTTGGGTTCAAGCCCACGGAATGGGGCCACCACATAACGGGTTGGCCGACCTTCTCACTTACGTTAACGCAAACTAGAAAGCCCCTCACAGATATGTGCAGAGTTTATCTCTTAGGGGATTCTAGATCCTGTAACGTTGACAAGAGTAACCATCACAAATGGTAATCCTGCCAGGAAGAAAGCAGAGCAGACAGGTTTCCAGTATCATGATTCTCCACCAAGTCTGACTTTTCACTAAGAACTTTGCAAATCTGTGTCCAAATAACCGTCTCTGCTTTCTAATTTAGCGGATTAGCTTACACAGCTGTTTGCAGATCTGGCATGAAAAGTGAGTACTTCTGCTATCAGATGCATTCCCAGTACACAACCAATGTTCCAAGTCTCTGAGGCAGCTCTGCTCAGAGCCCCTTTCTCAACCTCATGCTGACACCTGTACCCACCATGCTTGGTAGTGTCTTGACTTGGCCAGACTCCTAGGACATCCAACTAACTCCTTAGAGACAGTATCTCTGGGGCCATCTCTGGAAGATGCCCAAATATCACTATGCCAGGATCCAGGCTCCTGTTCCCCTCCCTTCTGTAATAAATCCATCACTTCAAGTCCTGATGCTTGTATCAGAGGAAAACAAACCAGCAAACACAAAACCAAACTATTGAAACTAAAGCCAATTTTGCGTTAGCTCTTCCCCTCTCTCAGGGAAAGGCTGCCACCTGCTGTGACATATTAGCACTGGGGTTTTCAACAAGGTCATTGAACACTCACTTCCTACATTCAAAATTAATGTGTGCAACCTCATTCCCTGGGCCAGGAGTGGAAGCAGGAACACAAACCACAAGCACTGAGTAGAGTTAAATGGAAAGTCACCTACATGAAGGGTACCCATGAGGAACGGTCACCACTCAGCAGCAGAAGCTCACATTAGCTCATTGTAATATTAGGCAAGTACTGCCTTAGCCTTTATAGTTCTGTGTCCTTATTCCCTACAGCCCTAGCAAGGTTTTGATAGACGAGAAGACTGAAAAAGAATAAAGGCTGACAACTTGGCGGACAGCATCTCTAAGCCCGATCCTGACTCCCTGGAGGAATACTGGAGTCAGGAACCCAGCACCGTATTTTATCGCATAAATCCTTTTTTTATTGTTGTTGTTTATTTGTAATCAGCCTTCTTGGTGCGCTCAGTATGTCCAAAAGAAGCAAGTTTGTGTGGCTACGAGAAACCAAAGTAAGGCCAGGCAGTGGTGGCGCATGCCTTTAATCCCAGCACTTGGGAGGCAGAGGCAGGCAGATTTCTGAGTTCGAGGCCAGCCTGGTCTACAGAGTGAGTTCCAGGACAGCCAGGGCTACACAGAGAAACCCTGTCTCGAAAACAAAAAACAAAGCAAACAAACAAAAAAGTAAAGGAGTTGGAGATATGACACCCCCAAATTTGCTGCTCGGTTGTGTTGATGATCTTAAGGTGAAATCTGAAAATCAGAAAACGCAGGGAAAGGCTCTTTCTGAACTTCCTTATCTGCCCCAAAACAAGTTTTCTAAAAGAAACTCAAGGGTAGTAGGCCTCTGGGAGTTTCTCATCTGTTGGAATGTTCTCCTCATCTCTCCCAGATCACTAACTCTGCTAACTTGTCCATCTCCCTCCTGAAGAGGGACCGTAAACTCTCTAGTCACCTTTCATTGACTGTCTGCCGCTCTCTTGTCTCCTTTCATTGGCTATCTTCAGGTTCTTTCGTTTGCTCTGACAGCTGTAGCATACAGACACTGGAATGACTTTTCTCCAATCACTCCACCTCCAGTCAGATACTTCACAAATATTTCCAGAGAAGAAACTCCCCAGGTTTCCTCGAAAGGCTGCCAGATACGGTGTGGGTATTTGACAAAAGTACCATCCGTGCCATTGCCCCAAATGCAGAAAGAATAAAAACAGGCAGCAAGGCATTTTTAAAAAATCTTGGAAGACAAAGAAAGGTCTCCCTCACATGCCCACTAGCCTCATCTCCAGAATCCTGTCTCCTCTCCTCCACTCTCCACCTCCATCCTGGGTCAGTACCATGGCCTCCGCCACACAATAAATGTAAAGATAAATGTAAAGAACAGGAACCATGGTCTTGTCCAGAACATTTCCTACTCCAGCCTCTTAACAGCAGTTCTAGGAATGTGGCAAACTGAGGAACTACTTAGTGATATCAGTGTTGGGTAGACTTAAATATAAATGAACTTGTGTTTACAACTAAATGCTAAACTTCAAGAAAAATTTACAATTAAAAAAAAAGTAGGAACAAATACAAATAGAACAAAAATAGCTTTAAAAAGAAAGCCTCAGAGAGGGAGAAGTAGTCTTCGGAATCCAAAAGGTCAGCCCTGAAACATACAACATGCAGACTGAGCAAGCTATGTTTAGGAATATGTAGCTGGGCGTGGTGGCTCATGCCTTTAATCTCAGCACTTGGGAGGCAGAGGCAGTTGGATTGTTGTGAGTTCAAGACCATCCTGGTCTACTTCCTGGTCTACATAGCAAGTTTCAGGACAGCCAGGGCAACATAGTGAGACCCTGTCTCAAAATAAAACAAAACAAAAGCAAAAACCACACAAAAATGGATCACACACGCACACACACACACACACACACACACACACGCACGCACGGAGGGATATAAGGGGGAAATGATGTAATTAAATTATTAAAATTTAAAAAACAAAAAGGAAAAAGTTGTTTTTTTTTTTTTAATGCCCTGCTATCTTTCTGAGTTTGGGGCATCACCATGGCTTTTATTGCACATAGCATTTGGCAGCCTCTGGAGGAAACTGTTGGTTTCTTCTCTGAAAACAGCTGTACATTGCAGCCCACTGTCTACCCCTTGCAGGTGCAGAGACAGGAAGTAAAGCCAGCCAGGCAGGCAGTAAGGATAAGGAGGGCTGGGGTGTAAGGAAAGCTTTCACGAGTTGTGTCAATAGCAAAGAATAAAAATAAATCCTTATAGGATCTGGCCCTATAGGACATTGTTCGTGCACGCGTGTGTGTGTGTGTGTGTGTGTGTGTGTGTGTGTGTGTGTGTGTGTGTGCGCGCGTGCTCGCTCGCGAGTGTTTGCACTTCAGTTATTTCAGTTATTTGTTTTTGAGACAGAGTCCGGTTGTACAGTCCAGGCTGACCTCAAACTTGAAAACCTGCCTCTGCCTTCCATCCCCTTGGCGTTGGGATTGCAGGCATGCACCACTATGTGTAGCCATCAATATTCATGTATCAAAGCGTTACGTAATCATCATGAACATTCAGAATTCCATCTTCTTTCATTTTTGCCTCTCTGATTATCCACTGCATTTTTTTTTTTACATACAATATCATAATCTACTCAGCATTTGTAATGCCTTGAGCTAATTTTTTTTTTTTTTTTTTGAGACAGGGTTTCTGTGTGTAGCCCTGGCTGTCCTGGAACTCACTCTGTAGACCAGGCTGGCCTCAAACTCAGAAATCCACCTGCCTCTGCCTCCCGAGTGCTGGGATTAAAGGTGTGCGCCACCACTGCTCTGCTTGAGCTATGTTTTTATAAGGTCAAAATTTACCCTGCTGCTAAAGATTGAGTTTGCTAGCAAGCACCTTTCTCCTTCAGTAATTTATTTTCTTTTATAATGAAAAGCCCATGGTTACTTTCAACAAATATTTATTAAACAAAACAAGTTATTTATAATCAATTATCAAGAGTGACGCTAGGTTAAACATTAAAACAATTCCAGTATAAGTGAGCTGAATATCTCTTGATTCAGATCACAAAAAAAAAAAAAAAAAAGCTTTCTAAGGGGATTTTACTTATGTGCAATATCAAAAGATAACACAACTTTCCAGTGGTAACGTTATTTTTAAATCTTGCTAATTAACAAAAGCTCAAGATGTGACGAGGTTGTTGAAATGAAAGGTCACAAAAGTCTGGGTCACTATGGAAAATGTGGGTCATGTTTCTGGTTGTTTTTAAAGTCTACACTTGACTCCTTTTTAATTTTTCAGATTTAAGGGCAGAGCATATAAGGAGATCAGTTAATCACCCAAGTTAGATTTTTTAGTTTTAGGTTGAAGTGCTGAAGTAGTTCCTTCCAGGGTAAGAATGAGCTAGAACATGCATGCTACAGGAGGCAGCTCCCCAGGTGTCCCCAGAACAGTGGTTCTAGCTTCACTGGGAGTTCCTTATAGAACTGGGGACTTCATCTTAGACAGGCTAAAACAGCATCTACATTTTATCAATGCTCCAGGTAAGTTTAGGGCACATTGAGTCAGAGAAGCAATGCTGTAGATAGCAAAATTGCTATTGCCAGGAATGAAGCCCAATGCAACAATTCAAAACATGAATATGAATATACAACAGCAAACAGACATGGAGGTGGTTCAGCTGATAAAAGTGCCACATACCTGATGACCAGAGTTCTAACCCCAGAGCCCCACAGTAGAAAGAGCACCGACTCCCAGGAATTGTCCTTTTACCTCCTCATGCACCATGGCGCGCACACACACACACACACACACACACACACACGAATCATCATCATCAATAACAAAGATAGCAGACACCCTTCCATGACTTTAACTTGTTTGGTTCTATTTAAAAACATCCTCAGTAGTATAGCCTAGATTTTTAAGAGTCAAATGCAGTTTTGAAATGTTTTAAATATAAGCTTAGTGTCTCATAGCAACTCAGGGCTATCTCTGTTTTCAAGCAGATTTTATTTAACCTTCCTGGCAGCTTGAGGATATAGTTTGGTAGAATGCTTTACCCAGCACGCACATCCCAACTGCATGGAACCAGGCATAGTGGTCCCACCTGTAGTCCCAACCCTTAGGAGATGGAGGCAGGGAATCAGAGTTTAAAGCCATTCTCAGTTACAAACAAGGTTTGAGACCAGCCTGGAGATATGAGACTATGTCTTTAAAATGAAAGTTTCAATTTATAAAATCTCTAGAAATGGTTTTCAACACTATTAGAATTCTTCCTGTCACTAGCTGAAATAACTTCTATGAAGTGGGTTTCTCTGACAGCAAGGAACATAGGTTGGATTGGTCCTGTGCCAAACACCAGCCTCGGCTTGGAGAGGGGTTTTGAGAAAGGAATCTCGGGGAGTAGCAAAACAAAGGACTTAAAGTCAAATCCTTGGTTATAAGCTGACAGCCTGCCTGTGGTCTGCTCCGGACAGCTTACCAGACTGCTCTCTCTGTGTTCTCTTGCTGTTCTAAAAACTCTCCGGATAGCTCATCTCTTGCAGATCAAAAGTCCAGTCTTTTATTTATATATGAGTTCAGTTTCCTTTTGATTATCCTATAAATCAGCATCCCTTGACCCAGCCCCTTGATTCCTAAGAGACAGCAAGCACAATTTTTTTTTAGCATTGCAAAAGAATTCAAAGACCTGCCTGCTTTTGTTAAGCATAGACTATAAGCTAGCTGAGTGGGACCCTGCCCTAAAATTATCACTCCTACCTTGCCAGGACTGAACCTAGCTCTGTCCCAGGCTCACCTTGAACTCAGGACTCTGCCTGGCTTTGTATTTTTCTGACAAGCTGACTTACAGTGCAGCTGCCTCTGTTCCTTTAGATCCCTGAAGTTCCGTATACAGTTCAGATCCCATCCTTATATTTTGCATACTTGAGAAATTATATATTTTTGAACTCATGTTTTCAGAGTTATTTCCCATAGCCTTAAAGGCTGTCCTGAAGGTCACAGCATTTACCATTCTGCTGAGACATAACCACACCCTCACCTCCCAGACTCCAGTAGTCTCTGATTATCATAGAATCGTTAACCTAGGCAGAGAGGACATTCCTTGAAGGAGGAACATGAAAATATGTATATTATTATACAAACAAGTCTTACATCCAAAGCAACCAGCAACACTCATGGAGGCCCACGCCCTGCTGGCTCTGTCCCGGGGGTAGGAACCCTGTCACTACATGGCCATGTCATCTTCCCCTTTCTGTTTTAATTCAAGAGTTCAAATGTTGACTATGAGAGCTTGATGCAGACTGGAAGGAGAAATAAAACCAGTAAGAATGAACCAACTGCATTTCCTCCATTTATCAGTGAAATTGTTCAGGAAAATGAAGAAGTGAGCTCATGCACAGCTTAGGCACAGGCTGCAGACGCTTCCTCAGTCGAAATAGAGCCCACTTTAGTGTCATTAATATCCATGATCTCATGATGTAGGGAATCTGCATCCAAAGCCAAATTAGAATTGTTCCAAAGTTCCTTTAAATGAGATTGAATTTTTGACCAGTCATGTTCAAAGGTATTAAGTTCCAAGGGGGTTACACAGACCAAACAAAACAGTGAATGGCATTGCACTGAGAGCCTGGTTCTTTCTTTTATTAGATATTTTCTTTATTTACATTTCAAATGTTTTTCCCTTTCCAGGTCTCCCCTTAGGACATCCCTATCCCATCCCCCCTCCCACTGCCTCTATTCGGGTGTTCCACCACCCACCCACCCACTCCTGTCTTCCTGCCTTGGCATTCCCCTACACTGGGGCATTAAACACCCTCAGGCCCAAGGGCCTCTCCTCCCACTGATGTCCAGCAAGGCCCTCCTCTGCCACATATGTGGCCAGAGCCATGGGTCCCTCCATGTGTACTCTTTGGTTGGTGGTTCAGTACCCTGGAGCTCCGGGGTTCTGCCCAGTTGACACTGTTGCTCCCTCCATGGGGCTGCAAACCCACTCAGCTCCTTCAGTCCCTTCTCTAATTCCTCCATTGGGGATGCCAGCTTTCAGGCTAAGAGCGGGCCTCTAGGAGAAGAATCAGGTGAAGAGATTTGACAGCAAGACTCGAAAGAGGTCGGACATACTGAATGAAATGAGAGGTAGGTGCCATGTGGGGTGAGGAACAAGGAAGGTTAAAGCATTTAAGAACCATCATTAAAAATAAGATTTAAAAAAAATTAAAGTTACAGTAGTGCACGCCAGGTAAGCACTCTGTCACTGACCACATCGCCAGCCCAAAGCATCGTTTGTTTGTTTGTTTGTTTTGACACAGGGGTTCTTTGTGCAGTCTTGGGTGTACTGGAATTCTCTCGAAGACTAGGCTGTCCTCTGTAACTTAATTTTTTCAAACTTCATTTTTAGTGATGGTTCTCAAACACTTTAACCTCCCTTTCAGCCCACCACCCACCAGAGGTCGTGGAAAAGAAAAGATAGGGGGGAAGTGGACCTGTTTAGAAAGGTTCTTTAGAGCAAATCCCATCTGTGTTGTCTGGAAATTGGCAGTTCAACAACGGCAGCTCGATCCACCTGAGAGGTCAACTGGGGAACTTGGAGATATTCCACCAGGGTCCCCTCCCCCCTCTGAGCACACGGGCACCCCTCCCCTCCTGGAAGAAACAGGTTGAAAAGCTCATAGGCTGGAAGGGAGGGGCTGATTAAGCCCCTGCTACCTCATTCCCTAAAGACCAATCAGTTTAAAAGTCACACTGTTCTGCCAATCACATTGTACCTAATGGCAGCTGCTCCAAAATCTGTATATAAGGTCCCTGAACGGGCTCCACGAGGTCACCCTCCTGTCTTGGTATGCAGAGCAACCTCAACATGCTGATGTATCAATAAATCTCTCTTGCATTTTGCATCAATCCCTGACTCCATGTGTTTACTCAGAGGGTCTTTGGTAAGTTAAGACTCGCCCACAAACACTTCAAGGATACATCGGCAGTCCAATTTGGTAGAGTTGGGATAGCAAACATGAATCAGCACAGTGGCACCACCTAGCACAGGCAGCCAGGCCTCAGCCCTAGACAGCAGGAGGGACCAACAGGAACTCCAAGAGACGTTCTTGGCTGTACCTCTTCTCAAAGATCATCGAAGACTAGAGACCCATAAGCGTTGTACAGCTAGCTCTGTAAGCAAGCCAAGCTCAGCCCCGTCACTGTCCCTTGATTCCTTTAGACTTTCCCCAAACATCACGTGCCCTCCACAGGTCTTGCTTCATCATGTTTGTCTCGCCTCAGCACCTGTGTCTGTCTCAGCTGACATCACTGTGCCATCAGCCCATGTCCGAGGAAGTGGCAAGAAGCTGCAGCACACCACGAGAAATTTTTTGTTGAGTTTCTCTCTATGGAGTTCTGACAAATGGAGCTTAACTACACAGTGAAAGGCACAACCCTCCCCTCTCTCTGCCCCCTCCCCTCTCTGTGCCCCCTCCTCTCTCTGTACCCCCTCCCCTCTC
>JADRCH010000073.1:8583077-8624442 GCA_019843965.1 Rhynchomys soricoides | reverse complement strand
CCCCTCTCTGTGCCCCCTCCTCTCTCTGTACCCCCTCCCCTCTCTGTGCCCCCTCCCCTTTCTCTGTCCCCTCTCCTCTCTGTGCCCCCTCTCCTCTCTGTGCCCCCTCTCCTCTCTGCCCCCTCTCCTCTCTGCCCCCTCCCCTCTCTGTTCCCCCTCCCCTCTCTGTGCCCCCTCTCCTCTCTGTGCCCCCTCCCCTCTCTGTTACCCTCTCCTCTCTGTGCCCCCTCTCCTCTCTGTGCCCCCTCTCCTCACTGTGCCCCCTCTCTTGCCAGTCTTCTCTCTTCCATATAGCTGTCCTTCTGCTTTCCTGTTCTGCACATGCATACACATCACAGTGTATAAATATTTCATATGCTGGGGTATAAAAACCACCCATTAGTCTGTATGAATACTACTGCTGCACATGGATAGATCCTCACACACACACACACACACACACACACACACACACAGGTTAAATATCAGTTCCACATATAATAAAGAACATACAATATTTATTTTTTTCTCCTATTATTCTTCCTTCCCCTTACATACTTTCCAATTTTCACATCACTTATGTAATATGATATATGTATATATTATATGTTATATGTTATATACTATATGTTAGATATTAGATATATAGTCTAAGATCCATAAATGAAAGAAAATGTAATATTTATCTGAGTTTGGCTTGTTTGGGTTACTATGATGATCTCCAGTTCTATCCATTTTCCTGCAATGACATAATTTAATCTTTGTGTGAAGAACCCCATTGTGTATGTATACCACATTTCTTTATCCATTCATTTCTGGTGGAGAGGGCTGTATCGTAGCTATTTTGAACAGGGAAGGAGATAGAAATAGGTTCGTATCTGCCATATGCTGACTTACATTCTGTCAGGTAGATACCCAGAAGTAGTAAAACTAGATCATATGGTGATTCTATTTTTAGGTTTTTAAGGAAGCTCCAAGTTGATCTCCATAGTGACTGCATTAGTTTACATTCTCACCCACATAGGGTTCTTTATGTTCACATCCTCACCAGCATTTGTTTTCTTTCTTGGTGTGCCTGTGTGTGTTCAAATGCACACCTGTGTGTGTGGAAAGACCTGAGGTTGGCACCCAGAGTCTGCCTCTGTCACTCTCTACTTTATTTTTTCAGGCAGGCTCTCTAAATTGAACCCAGAGCTTGACAATGACTAAACTAGCTGGTTGGTTTGCTCTAGGGATCCCATGTCTGCCTTCTGAGCTCTGGAATTACGGGTGGGCCGCCAAGCCCGCTGAGCATTTCATGGGTTTCTAGGATCTAGAGTCCAGCCCTCACACTTGTACAGCAAGTGCTTTAACCACTGAGCCACCTTCCCAACCCCTCATTTGTATTGTTGGAGTGTGTGTGTGTGTGTGTGTGTGTGAGAATGTGTGTGAATGAGTGTGTGAGTGAATGTGTGTGAATGAGTGTGTGTGTGTACGTGGGGGAGTATGTGTTGAAGACAGAGGACAACTTGCAGAGTCAGTCTCTCCTATCTTTACCTAGGTTCCAGAGATTACACTCAGGTGTCAGGATTACATCTTGGCATCTGTATTAGTCAGGGTTCTCTAGAGTCACAGAACTCTATGGTAGTCTCTATATAGTAAGGGAATTTGAGGATGACTTACAGTCTATAGTCCAACTCCCCAACAATGGTAAGCAGCAGCTGTGAATGAAAGTCTGAGGATCTAGCAGTCGTTTAGTACCACAAGACAGGAAGTACTTATGTAGGTCTCCAGCAGAAGGTGTGGCCCAGATTAAAGGTGTGTACCACCATACCTGGATCTGGTCAGAAACTTGTGTTTTCCAGACTCAAGATCTGGATCACAGGTGAGCCTTCTGGATTGTAGTTCACTCCAGATATAGTCAAGTTGACAAGTAGGAATAGCCATTACAGCACAGGAGAGCTTTTACCCACTGAGCGCTATCACCACCCTCTTCCACTTGTTCCCCCCCCCTTTCTCTCTCTCTCTCTCTCTCTTTCTTTCTTTCTTCCTTTAAGACAGAGTTTTACTAGGTAACCTTGGCTGGCCTAGAACTCACTATGTAGGTAGTCTTGCCCTTGAACTCACAAAGGCATGCACCACCATCTGAATTTCCACTTGTTTTCTAATGACAGCCATTCCAACTGGGGTGAGATGTGTTGTCAATGCTGTTTGAGTTTTCATTCCCCTAAGGATGTTGAGCATTTTTTAAAAAAAGTATTGGTTATTTGTATTTCTTCTGAGATACTATTTATTCAAAGAAAATTGAGAATTATTCACTCAATTCATTTGCCTATTTGTCAGATGTTTTCTTGCATTTATTTTTTTTTTTTAATTCTGAAGGACTCAAAAGTATTTATCAATAAAAATCTGTTGCCTTATATGTTGGAAAAACATACTAAAATATTTATAAGCCAAGTGGCACGATGCATGGCGTTTTCCTCTGAAAGCTTCAGGAAGACAACTGGGTTGGAGGAGATGAAACAGGAAACAGACTTAGCCATTTTGAAGCTTATTGACAGATACCTGGCGGCTTACTATTATCTGAATAATCTCATAATAAAACATTTTCAAACTTTGAGTTAGGATGGAGAACAAATACTGGAGTCACAATCGAAACCACAAGGGCAATCCAGAATCCACTCTGACCAGTCTCCTGTCTTCAGCTGAGAAACGACCCACCCACAGAATTAACCCTGATTAAACAAGACATGGTCACCAGATGGTGGCTGAAAAGCCCCCAGGGGGCCTGGCTTCCATCTTCCTTCTCAAAATATTTTCATTCACTTGGTCCAGTAGATACAGCTTCACACTGAGAAGCATAATTCTGTCTACATACATAATCAATACATAATCAAAATACAACTACCTGGGCATAGTGACCCACCCACCCAGAAGGCTAAGGCAGGTGGTCCAGTCTGCTCTATTTAATTAGTTCCAGGCCAGCTTGGTCTACATAAAAACAAACAAGTAAGAAAAAAAAAATGAGGGGGCTAGAGAGGTGGCTCAGTGGTTAAGAACACTGGCTGTTCTTCCAGAGGTCCTGAGTTCAATTCCCAGCAACCACATGGCAGCTCACAACTGTGTGTAACTTCTGTTTCAGAGGATCGGGAACCCTCACGGACATACATGCAGTCAGAATGCCAGTACACATGAAAATAAATAAATCTTTTTTTAAAAAAGAGAGAAAGAAAACAAAAACACTGAGCCAGGTGGTTGTGGCAGTGCACATCTTTAATCCCAGCACTAGAAAGGCAGAGAGAGACAGATCCCTGAGTTTGAGGACCAGCCTTGTCTACAGAGAAAATTTCAGGACAGCCAGGGCTACACAGAGAAACCCTGTCTCAAGAAAAGAAAGTAAAGTGCTGTCAATCTTTCACCTGTAAGACTGACCAAGGTAAAAAATATTAACATAGTTTTGAGAGCTTGTTTGGAGGGTCTAGCAGTGAAGCACAGCTATCATGTAGTTTTGACAGACAACCCTTCTCTCACTATTGGAGAAGGTCATCTGATCCAGTGTGCCACTCCCAGAGGGAGAAGAAGAAAAGGGACACAGCGTCTCCCTTAACCCTGCAGATCAGTGACAACACAAGTTGCAGCCAGATCACCCTCTATAGTGACAATTTTGGAATTTTGGTTTCTTTAAAAAACAACAACAGCACAGAAATATTATAAGAGTACCCTTTCATTTTAATTCCAGGTGAAGGATATGGGGCTGTAAGACTCTGGGGAGTCTTAACTTCCTGAAGACCCTCTGAATGGACACACGGAGTCGGGGATTGATGCAAAATGCAAGAGAAATTTATTGATTCTTCAGCGTGCTGAGGCCACTCTACATACCAAGATGGGAGAGCGACCCCCCAGAGCACGTTCAGGGACCTTCTATAGGATTTTAGAGCAGCTGCCATTAGGTACAATGTGATTGGCAGAGCAGTGTGACTTTTAAACTGATTGGTCTTTAGGGAATGAGGTAGCAGGGGCTTAATCAGCCCCTCCCTCTAAGCCTATGTGCTTTCTAACCTGTTTCTTCTGTGTGCTCAGAGGGGGCAGGGGACCCTGGTGGAGAATCTCAAAGGTCCGGAGCTGACCTTTCAGGGCTGCAAACGTAATTTCTTTTTTTTAATGTTCCTTTTGCTCCCAAATAACTGCAGGGCATTTCTACACCGGCTCTTGCCTGTTTTAACTCCCGAATAAAGAAATAGAGACCTGGTATTTTTATTAACAAACTGTAAGCCTAAGCTGGGCAGGTTCTGATCTATCTAACCCAAGGAGGCTGCTACTACCCTGGTACCCCATTACTTGCCATCTGGTCTTGCCCTAGTTCATACTGGTCCCTGTGTGTCCTCAAGGCTGCTCTCTCATCCTGACCTCATGGTGACTCCTTCTGGTCCCTCCAAGTGATCTCTCTAGGCCTCTTTTCCTTGTGGTTCTTCTCTACTCTCAGGTATCCTTTGGGATACAGTGACTGGGATTGGAAGTATCATCCTTTCTCTCCTGCCCAGCTAATTGGCTGAGCAGCTCTTTTATTAACCAATCAGAGGTGATGGAAAACAATTTTTACATAACATTGCTCCTAGCGTTGCTTAACTGCTATTATCTGGACTGCAAACTGAGAGCTGGGCAGAGAAATCAACATCTGACTACACAGTGCACAAAAACCATCCCCCAACTTGGGGTTGCTTCCAATCGTCCAAAGCCATCTGGCCTCTTTTGTCAGATAGTTTCTGTGATCCTGTGACATTTGGGATTGGGGACTTTTCAAAGGGTGTATAAATGCTAGGGCCCTGAGAGAGGTGGTTGGCTGGTTGGTTGTTGTTGGTGGCGGATTGTTAAGTAGTCGTGCACAAAGAAGAAACAACAAGAAGAAATTAGATATCCTGACAGTGAAGCTCAAACTTGCCCCAAGGAACTCAGTGCCCCTAATCAGCAGGAATTAGTCTAACAATAACCATGAGTCCCTTTCTGAGGGGTCACTTTCCATTCCCCCTATGCTTTTCTCTCTCCTGTCTAGTGTTAGGGGGTTAAGAGAGAAGAAATGAGGCGGAGAAGAGTAGAAGAAAGAAGAACCCATAAAATAGCAAAACTCCAAGCCTCATACCCAGTACCTGCTTTTGTTGGAGTTTTAGAGCTCACTCATCCCCTCCTTTATTGGGGGAAGTGTGTTCATATAAAGTTATTTGGGGGGGGGGATGAAAGCATCAAAATTCTGAGAGCTGGAAACCCTTGAGTGGAAATAGAAAAGAAGTGACGGTGTGATAGTCTAAGATCAAATTTAATGACATGGCTATAAAGGAAAAAATAATAGGGAGTCAAATAAAAATGGAAACCAAGATGCTTGTTTGGGCAAGTAGATGTGTTTGTTTGTTTGTTTTCCTGATGTTTCACAATTAAAAACAATTTTTATGTTCTCTCTAGAATCAAGATCTGGATACCAATGCATATATTTTTATAGAAGACTTAAAATTTTATCAAGTATTATATTGGATTATTTTTATTTGTGTGCAGGACAATAGGCTGTTGTCTTGATTAATGATTCCTGTGGGTGGGCCCATCCCACCATAGGCAGCAGTGCCATCCCTAAGCCGGTGGGCAAGTATCTTTCCTCCCTGGTTCCTGCCTCTACTCTGCTTGAGTACCTGCCTTCACTTCCCTCAGTGACATTGTGACCTGGAAGCCTAAGGTGAAATAAACCCTTTCCTCCTCAGATTGCTTTTGGTCCATGGTGCTTTATCACAGCAAGAGAAGGCATTAATGCAAGAACTTGCTAGGAAGGATAGAACGCAGGCCACGTAACCTCCGCTACAAGAGCTCAGCCCTCTTAAAAAGTGCAGAGATATAAAGGTAGACAAGGCAAGCAGTGGGAAATATGGTCATGTCAGAAAGCTAAAGAGAAGCCTGGAGATTCTGATGAGCAGATGGATCTGCTTTGGATGATTCTGTTGAAAGGTGCAGGGATGTGGAGAATGTTTGTCTAACTGAAAGCACCGCATCTCCTGTGCCGTATCCTGTTAATCTGCCTTAGTGGCTTTAACCTGGCATCACATGGTCCTCTTTCCCCTGGGAAAACATTATGTTCCGTTTTGCAATGACAAGCTGTCTGACCACTTATGCCTCACAGGTCACAAGACAGTGTGTCTCAATAGTGAGATTCAAAGGAGACACTGAGGCAGACTGTCCTTTTAAAAAACATTGAATTATTTTATGTGTATGAGTGTTTTGCTTGCATGTATGTATGAACACCACGTTCCTGTCTGGTGCTTATGGAGGTCAGTGGAAGACATTGGATCCCCTAGAACTGTAGTTATGGATGGTTGTAAGCTGCCAAGTGGGCGTTGGACGCCAAACCCTGCTCCTCTGTGATAGGAACATGAACTCTAACCTGAGCCAACTCTCCAGCATCCAAATTGTCTTTTTGAGTAAGAGATTAATTAGAAGAGTTATTAGCACCAGAAAGATATCTTGTCAGTGGCTGTGAGAAGACTTTACACCCACAAGGTAGAATAGGGCCCCATCTTATAGGTTTCAGAAAAGTAGGGAGATCCCATACCATGTAGATTGTGAGTGCTATAATATGCTCTTACTGTCTGGTTGTCTTTAATTCCTGGGGGGCAGAGCAAGGGCTTTCCTTCAGTCAATGTGTGTCTGTCATGACACTAGTAGCTCTGGTTGCTAGGGGTCTTGGTAAACATTTTTGGGGACGTGTGAATCACAGATTCGCTTCCCTTCCTCCAGACATTCCAAAAGGCTTGTGGAGAGGACTCTGGGAAAGAAATGAGCCTAGTTAATAAAATAGTGTTGGACTTTGGAAATCATACAGGCAGTAGACAACCTCAGAGAAGCTGCTAGCAAAAGGAAGTAGAATGCTTGCCACAGCGATGGGGAGCGAAGGCACCTGAGAAGAATGACCCCCTGTGAGGGTCTGAGAATCAGGATTCTATCCTCTTCCGTGGTGAGGGAACCACTATCAGATGGCATCCTGTCACCCCCAGTGATGCCTGTCCTTGTTGATGATGCCCTGGTAAAAACTCCACTGCAGCAGCTTCAGAGAACCACCAGGTACCTCAGATGCCCCTTGACATGACACCTTGCTTTAATCAGTGACCTAGGACCATTTTCAAAAAAAGTTTGTGTAGTAATTAAAGTTGATGGAAACAGCCAAAAGCAAAGGAGGTTATTGTTGGCCTTGCCTTGACATTTTCTGATTTAGAGACATCCTTTTGCCTTATATGTAACAAAAAGACATGGTATAACGTTGGGGCTTCACCTGAGAGTCCCAGTGAGACTATAACAAGACAACCAGGATGCCTACAAAATATAATCATTTGTAGTAATACTCTGAGACTTCAGATAGAATCTGTTTTGGACAATAGACTCATATTGAATCTATTAGCCATTTCCTCTCTGAGTGGTCCATTTTTTTCTAAACCCTCCCTGACAGACAAACGTCGTGTGGCTGTTTGTCTGCCACGAGTGTGACCTCCATACTTATTTAACTCAAGCGGGGCAGATCTTTTTTCCTTTCCCTCTCCATTCGCTTTCTCTGAGAAGTTGCTGAGATTCACAGTTTGCCTGCTCTGGGGGCTGTTACATTTAAGTTCCAATAAAATTGTCCTTGCTTCTAAAGAAACTGTTCTTAAATAGCCCGAGAGATTTCACTGCTAAACTCAAAAATTAAGATAATAAGATTGATCTCACATGAACTGATGGCTCTTAATATTCTCACAGTAACACAAGGGGGAAACCATGGATGGATGGATAGATAGATAGATGACTGATAAATGGTAGATAGAAAATAGACACAAAAGGCTATGTATGCATGTATGTATGTATGTATGTATGCATGCATGCATGTATGTATGCATGTATGTATGTAAGCATGTATGTATGCATGTATGTATGTATGTACGTATGCCTGCATGTATGCATGTATGTATGCATGTATGTATGCATGTATGTATGCATGTATGTATGTATATATGTATGTATATACATATGTATTTTGGAATCTCATCAGAAACCCCCTTTACAGTAAAGGTCGTGTCACAAGTTCTGGTTTTATCAGATTGTAAACCCACCTATGGCACCTCTTAATCCCATAATCTTACCAAAAAGAAAAGGAAGAGTTCCTTAGTGACCCTTTGATATACAACCAGAGGGCCACCAAAGTGGTCTGTTTGACCACTGCTAAGACACATAATTGTCACTCTTCCTTGAGAAGCTTATACACACACTTGGTCTTATTCTTTCCCTGACTGTCTCTCTTTCTCTTAATTCCTATGGTTGGAATTTATGTTATCATTAATATCTTTTAATAAACTAACTGCAACTCTCCGTTGAGAAGCCCATACCCTTACTTGGATATGTCTTATTTTCTGCAACTCTCCAAGGAAGCCCATCCAGGGAAGAGACTTTGTCACCACTGACAATTTCCGGAGAGAGGTATCTTCTCTGTGGCCCACTGGAAAGATCCTACCTGTGGAGTCCAGTGATGTGCAGCATCTGTCCTACAGTCCTGAATACACCTCAAGCTGGCCATCGGTGGGATAACAAAGCATCAGGAGGAAGCCGAGTTCACCAGGTCCATTGCAAAGACCTTGACCACAGAAAGAACTCAGGTTGTGAATGCATACAATCCTAAAATATCCAGACTCATGACAAACTCACCATAGAAAAAACAACTAAACCCAATTGTCTTTCTGCTGGATCATGCTGAATTACTATGGAGAGGGAAGAAGGAAAGACGCCTCCTCCCCCTAAAACGGTAAGACATGAACTATTTAAAATGTTCTTGTTTTGTACTAAAAATTTAGTCTACTCTGGATAAACAGGACTTTTTGGCACATTCCTGAAAAGTTGTAGGTCTAATATCTAGGGATAGCTTCCTCAGTCTGCTGCTTGCGTTTTAATCTGCTTTTCTGCAAAATGTTTTGTATTACATTTATTTATATATTGTATTTATTTGTATTATTACGTATACATTTATTTGTGTGTGTATGTGTATGGGTGTGGTATGTGTGTGTGTGTGTATGTGTGGTGTGTATACACATGAACATACATGGACAACTTTCAAGAGTCAGATGTCTCCTTCCACCATGTGGGCCTCAGGGAACGAACTCAGGTCATTAGGCTTGGCAGCAGGCGCCTTTCTCTGCAAACATCTCACTGGCTCTAGAGAAACATTGTTTTTGTTGTTGTTGTTGTTTTGTTTTTTGTTTTTTGTTTTTTTTTTTTTTTTTGAGACAGGGTTTCTCTGTATAGCCCTGGCTGTCCTGGGACTCACTCTGTAGACCAGGCTGGCCTCGAACTCAGAAATCCACCTGCCTCTGCCACCTCTTCCTGGTGGTTTTTGTACCCTTTTAAATAGCCGTTTTCTAATTTTTTTTTTTTTAGTAAAAGAAAGAAAAGCACACTTTAAAAAGTTACAAATTTTTAAAACTAACAAAAAAATGTTTTAAAAAGTAACCTGCTTTAGGCAAGAAGTAGAGAAATGCATGCTGGACAGAACTGATAGGAGTGTGGCTGACTGTAAGCCCTGGAGGGTGGCTCTGTGGTCCTTGGGAAACATAGACATTATTTCCTTTGACCCGACACCTCCAATTTTATCTGAAAGATATATCCCAAATGTTATGGTTTGTATATGCTCAGCCCAGGGAGTGGCACTATTAGAAGGTGTGGCCCTGTTGGAGTAGGTGTGTCACTGTGGACGTGGGCTTTAAGACCCTCACCCTAGCTGCCTGGAAGCCAGTATTCCGCTAGCAGCCTTCAGATAAAGATTTTGAACTCTCAGCTCCTCCTGCACCGTGCCTGCCTGGATGCTGCCATGCTCCCACCTTGATGATAATGAACTGAACCTCTGAACCTGTAAGCCAGCCCCAATTAAATGTTGTCCTGATAAGGGTTGCCTTGGTCATGGTGTCTGTTCATACCAGTAAAATCATAACTAAGACACCATTAGTTTGGTTTGCTTTATTATTATTAAAGCAATAGATACACATGATATTTTTAAGGTCATTCAGAAAGACTTAGGTAAGACACAATGTTCCTATGTTCTACCTCTCACTCTTGCTGCCCTCCAGTCGGACATTTCCACAACCGTCTTAGCAGCTTCATCTTCCTCATCTTCAGGGTTAGGTAGTTTGTTCCTTCATTTTGAGACATTGTTGACATCCTGCTGAAGCCTTTAAGGATGTAGCTCTTCTCACCCCACCCCCCCTTACAGTTTTACCATCATCATTCAGTGTCAAATGGAATTATTTTTTGGCAAAATAAAGCATAGGAAAAAAATGATTTAATAGTTAGTATTTATGGAATATTCTTTATAAACTATGTAAAACAACAAAGTACCAAGAATATGTTTTAAAGTCTTGAAACACTAAATTATCCAGAAACTTAATGGTTCCATTTTTTCTTTGCACCTTGCTGCCATCTCTTGATCCGTCCTCTTGACTCAATGGAGGCTGATGACTCCCAAGGCGCAAGGCCTTTGTTTTGTCTCGAGCTGCACCGCTTGCTCATGGTCTGAGTGGCTCCTCTTTTCCTGAATTCTTTCTTCCCTGATTTGTTGCCTATAGAAAGGTAAAATTCGGAGTCCTCTGAAAATGCTTCTAGTTCTACCCTCATGGTTTGCATAGACAATTCTTAGGCAAGTATGATTTTACTTCAGAATATTGGCAACGATAGTCTCTTGCTTTCTAGAATTCCAGGACACCTTCCTTGTCAAAAGTCCTTTCTTTCAATATGATTTTTCCCTCTGTATAGAAACTTCTATGATATTGATTCCTGATCATCCTCTTTAATTTTTTTCAAATGTTGTTTATTATTATTATTATTTATTATTATTATTATTATTATTATTCTCTCTCTCTCTCTCTCTCTCTCTCTCTCTCTCTCTCTCTCTCTGTGTGCGCGCGCATATAAGCTAGAGGACAACTTGTGGAAGTCAGTTCACTCCTTCCACCATATGGGTCCCAGGAATTGAACTCAGATCCTCAGGCTTAGAGGTGAGCACTTCTGCCCACTGAGCCACCGCATAGGCCTTTGATGGTCTTGATGCAGATCTGTTTTCATTCATTGTGCTGGATGTTCTGACTTGAAGATATGTGTACTTCATTTCTGGTAAATTTTGTTGGATTTCTTCTATAACGTTCTCTCTGGATTTGTTCTGTATTTTGCAGAACTTGTAGTAGCTGGACAACAAAATTTATAGTTGATTAAAAAAAAAGTTGCCTTTCTTCTAATATTTTTTAAATCTCTTCTTTATCTTGTACAGCTTTCTAGAAAGTATCTTCAGTGTTCTCCTGGGTCTGGGGTGGGGGTGGGGTCTTTTAATTTAATCACATTTTAAAATTTCCAAATGCTTTTTAAAGAATAGTTTCCCTCTGCACCTGTATCACTTCTAATACTGTGACCTCTTCAGCTGCCTGTTCAGCCTTGGGTCTTACTTAGGTGTTGTTGTTTGCTACATGATCTTTCTGTGAAGTCCTGGTGGATTCTGTCTTGGTCTTGTGTATACTGAGATTACAGGCTAACCCCAGTATTTGGCTCTATTCTCCTATGTTAAGTTGCATTGTGTTTTGGGATAGGAATGACTCTGAGGGTCTGTCTATTGCTTATCCAGTGACGTTTGAATTATTCCTATAATTCAAATTTTCTATTTGTACATCTTGGTAGATGCAACTAAGGAAACTTGGTTTACATGTTTATAATATGTACAGGCACATTAAAAAATAATCAGAAAATACGTATATCAAAATGTTAAAATAGCTTTTTCCTGGATGTATACTCATTTGTGATCTTAATCGTCTCCTTTAAAAAAATCTTCACAGGTCTAGCTGGAAGAAGACACCCAAGTATCAGCCACAGGAGAAAGACACCCAAGCATCTGCCATGGGCGCCACTACTTGGAGGAATGTGTGATGGGGAGATGGGAAAGGCAGAGTACGTGGTGGAGAGATGGAAGAGAAAACAAAGCTGAGGTGGCTTTGTACACTGTGGAGAAAGGTAGAACTGGAGAGTCAACGGCAATGAGGAACAGGCAGATATGAGGAGGCCATGGTGAGGCCCCGGTGGCTGCCAAGGGCCATGTCTGGGTCTATGGGGTCTGTGTCGATGTCTGTGGAGACCTGTGGGTAAATGAGAGCTGTGGTGCCAGGGGGGGAGGGGAGCAGACAGACAACACCAGAACTGACCAACAGACAAGACAGGGCATGCTGATCTAAGTGGCCTGCACTGCCACCTGAGACCATGGGGACATGTGAGCCCAGGCTGCTGATGGGGGTCATATCTGGATCCTTGGACCCATGGCAGCCAGGGTCTGTGTCAATGTCCCAGGTCCCTGATACCATGAAAGGCCTGTAGATGTCCCTGGGAAGACTGCCACCTGAGGCACTATGCTAAGCTGGCCCCAACCCTCACCATTTCCTGAATTCTGGAGTGTGGGGCCTGCCCTTCACTTGGGCAGCATAGTAGAGCTGACCCTGGTGGTGTGGGTGCAGGTGAGTCAGCCCCATGACATCAGAGCAGAAGAGCTGATCCTGTCCCTTGCCAGCTGCAGCATTGGGTGCTTTCTAGCTCACCCAACGCTTGCTAGCTTATCCATCACCAGGAGAGTTTATCCTAGTGGTGTGGGTGCAGAAGAGCTGAATGGGATTGGAGTGCATGATGTGAAATTCACAAAGAATCAATATAGAGTTATAAAAAAAATTTCATTTTTTAATACAACATGCAATTACCATGTAATTTATAATATCTAAATAGAAACAAACAACCATAGGAAACACAAATCTGATTTTTAAAATAGATAATTTGACACCTAATTTACAGGTAGAGATATACAGATAGTCCACAGGATTCTAAAAGGGGTGCAACATCTTTAGTCTTTGGAAAAACACAAGCCATACCTATAACGAGGTATTGCCACACACCCACAAGAATGACTTTTACAAACAACACTTACTTTGTCAGGTGTTGTTAAGGTACAAAGCAATTCTAGTATGTCACTGAATGTACACAATGGTACAGCTACTTTGTTGCTGGCAGTCTACCTTTGACCAAATAAGGACTGTTCAAAGAAGAGATTCTCAAGCTGGGTGTGGTGGTGCATGCTTTTAATCTCTCCGCTTGGGAGGCAGAGGCAGGCACATCTCTGAGTTCAAGGCTAGCCTGGTCTACAAAGTGAATTCCAGAACAGCCAGGGCTACATAGAGAAACTATGTTTTGAAAAACAAAAAAGAAAGAAAGAAGAGACTATTATTTTGATGTTTTTACAATGGCTGTAGATACATACAATCCTGTGGCTCTCTAAGTAATATTCTTCAGAAGATTTTAGTGCTAACAAGGTTTAAGAATTAAGCAAATTGGGGGCAAAAAATGGCTCAGTGGTTAAGAGCACAAGCTGTTCTTTTAGAAAACTTAGGTTCAATTCCCAGCACCCACATAGCAGCTCACAACTGTCTATAACTCCAGTTCCAGGAACTCTGACACCCTCATACAGACAGACATACAGACATGCAGGCAAAACACTGATGCACATAAAATAAATAAGCTTTTTTTTTTTTTTAATTAAGCAAATCTTAAAATGCAATAAAGGTTAAAGATGTATGAGTGGATGGGCTTATTGGCTTATTTTCATCTTAAATAATTTCCTTCTGTAAATGAAATTGTAAGGTGGCTTTGTGATGCGCACAGTGTAGATGTGGGGATTACAGAGGAGTGCAAGTCTAATATCACGAAACTCAAGGTTGCAGACATTCCGGTCCTGAGTGAGCACAGTTCTTTTGTTGTTTGGGGTTTTGTTTGTTTGTTTGTTTGTTTTGTTTTGTTTTGAGACAGGACTTCTCTGTGTAGCCCTGGCTGTCCTGGAACTCACTCTGTAGATCAGGCTGGCCTCGAACTCAGAAATCCGCCTGCCTCTGCCTCCCAAGTGCTGGGATTAAAGGAGTGCGCCACCACAGCCTGGTTCTTTTGTTGTTTGTGATATCTTCAGGTAAAAATCCATTATTTCGAAGGCAAATGTCTCAGCTGTGATGAGGTTTCTGGACTCCCAGTCAGTAGGAAAGTAAATTAGATGCCAGGCTGAGCAACTTTTCTGTATTTTCTTGGTCTTTCTATCCTATGAAAAGTATTTGCTTACACAAAAACCTGTGTATGGATATTAATAGTGGACATGCTCATAATGACATAATGCTCTGAGAGTGTTGGGTCTTTCTCTGCCCAGATGAGCGTGACCCAGGACCCAGGGCACTGGATACTCAATGGCCAACAGAAGTTCAACTTGAGACAGTTTACTCTCAAGTTCAGATGGAAATAAAAGATCAGCACAGCAGTAAATGATGCAAAAACTAAGCATTAGTATGGAAAATTAAGGAAAAGTAAGAGAACCTCCCAGTCCTGAAAGGGAGAGAGAAGAAAAGCATTGACTTGCTGGTCCAGGGCTTTATAGGACTGACCATTGAAACCGAATAAAGACTGAGGTAATTTCTATGGATTGCTTAGCTGGGCCAATTAAGGGGTGACACACTTTGTGCTTGTTATTCTGGTCCAATCAAGAAGATTTTGTTTACATGCTGTTCAGCCAGTGATGGATGGTTGAAGCTTTCTCTGTCCATCTCTAACTTCTGACCTTGACTGCCAGCGAGCTGTCAACCCTAGCCTATTCCTACTGCTGACTTTCAGAGCTGATAGTCTCCAGCACTAATTGGTAACAATTGCGTGACCAGCTAGTAGCTTTTGCCATCAGCTTGTCCCTTCGTACCTACAGAAAGTATCTTCACACCCTGACAGCTACTCAGCAATGTTGAACTCAGCAAAGGTTGAACTATTGGTACAGGTAGCTGTAGGGAGGGGTGTCTGTGTACTTTGCTAAGTGAAAGAAGCCAGGCTTGATAAGCCATTAGCTATTCTAATGACATTTACATAATAACATTGTAGAAAAGGCAAAACAATGGGACAGAGAGGGTAGCTTCTGAGGTGATGAAGAGAAAGGCTAGAAACACAATATGATGAACGTTCTTAGATGTTACTTGATGGGCCTTCCTCTTTTGAGTATGTGCAGAGATCACGGGACAACTTCAGGAGTCAGCTCTCTCCTTCCACTGTACTTGGCTTCAAGTTGTCAGGCTTGAGTAGTAAAGGCCTTACACAGTGAGCCATCCTATGGGCCCAGTACTGTTCATGTCTTAAACAACTTTACAAAGGTGCCGTTTTTAAGTGACTATTATAATTCATACCTACACCCAGCTCCTATGTCTTACACTACCACACTGCTTAAAGATAACTTGTGGGCGATGACATGAGCGTTGGGTGCATTTTCTGGTTAAAAAAACAAAAAAACAAAAAAACAAAAAAACCCAACAACCTTTATCTTTTGATCATATGGCATGACTCAGAATTTTGAGTAGCTTCTTTCCTATAAAACATGTTGTTGTTGAGAGCAGAATTCGTTAGCTGGTTCCTGTTTTGATATTCTTTTGCTGCTGTCAGTGTTAGTCTTGTTCTGATGGTAGCAGGTCCTCTCTCCTTCTACCTTCTTCATTCTTTCTGACTTTATTTGAGTGTACTTGGAGATACTAGTTAATAACGTTCTAGTTAGTTTGGGCTTTTCTTGTCAGTAAATTAAATTATCTCTAGAAACATCTGAAAGAAATCCCCTGTTTTTTATCTGCTAGTCCTTTTAGAATTAAAAAATGAAGACATTACAAAGGCGTATCTTCCAACAATTTGCAAAACTACATATTAACAATTATTGGAGTTGCCATTTTACTTGAATTTGCTGACATGGTGGTTGGCGGTCTTGAATGTGTGAGACCCCTAAGGCTGCTGAGAGAGAACACAGCCTATGGAAACTGAAGGAGTGAAGAATGTAACAATTATTTATATAGTTCCAGGCCATAGTCAGTGGGAAAAATAGTTGCTATGCCAAAAAGGCACCACAATGATACCATGAGTTCACTCAATGGTGTTTCTGTAAAGGCAGCTTCACACAAGCTTTTGTACCTGGGGCCACAGAGAACACAGACATGGTCTTGAAGGCTGACATGGAAACTAAGAGTCTCGGTGGTACTTTAAACAGTATCATATGGTCATAAACAGCTATGGCTCAGCAAACACAAGCCATGACACTTCGGAAAAGAATGATTGGATTTTGGTCTATGTGAGGCCAGGGAGAGTGGAGCCGGATAAACTGGGCAAGAGTGGGGTCAAAGTGTGGCAAACTTGGGAAATCTCATCCTGAGATTAGCAGGGTAGGACCGATACCCACACCCCACCCCACTCCCTCCCTAGCCCAGGAGCCAGGTTAAACACTTCCTCTCCCCTTATGAAGTCAAGTCCAGCTTCATCTGGAATTCTTCCTTATGCCAAGGAGGCACCCCAGCACCCTGGCTCCTGCCAGTGATGTACACTCACTCACCCATAGCCCCTTACCCCAAAAGGTATACTTAGCCTTTGTTCCCCCCATTAAAATGAGCTGCCTCACTCAGCTGCCTCTGGAGAGTCTTCTCCTGCACTCACTCACAGTGCCTGAGGTTACTCGACCCTCGACCCTCGGCCATCCTGCCTGCTTCCCAACTCAGGATCCACCAGTTGTGATTACAGGCTGTGGGTGAGGAGGCAGGGCCTGAATGGCAGAGCTACATGATAAGATTGTTTTATAAAATGGATTATGTTTACGCTTGGAAAACGATAAAATTGTAGTAATCAGATAACAACGGAGACTACCAAAAGTAAAGAAGCACACGTGGGCTCAGGGGCTGTGGAGAAAGACTTATGCCGGGGACAACGGCAGGAAGGCCGGTAAGACATCCAGTTAGCATATACAAGTTAGAATTTTTACCTTATTCCAGACAAGCGGGCTTTTTGTTTGTTTGTTTCTGTTTTGCTTTGCTTTGTTTCCTCACCAAGACAGTGATGTCTTTTCCCACTAAGACAATGGTGTCAAGACCTGAGCGCCAATCCTGCTGTGTATGATCTTGGCTAGTCACTTACCTTAACTCTCCAAGCCTCTGATTGATCATCTCTTTCTCATAGGTCTGTTATCAAGATTAAATGAGATTGGGTTACGAGGCACTTGCTCATTTAGAAAACATTTATTGACCTTCCACGGTGTAAGTCCCTGACAGTGACCTTTGTCCTGGTCATAGAAAGATAAAAATTAATGTTCCACCTTCAAGGAACCCACAAACCAGGGACTGGTGCTTTATACAAATCAGTAAACAAAATGTCAACTCGGCATATGTGAGCTTGGGGCTAGAGGCACTCACAACTCACATCCAGGAAGAGGGTGATAAAGATTACCTCAGATGATATGGCCACGGAAACACCAGAAAGGAAACTTTAAAGGTTAGTAGTAGTTTAACTTATTTCCCACAGTCTGGTCATTAGCAGAAACAAATCTTTGGGGTTTTGGTAAGTGTTGTTACTTTGCATTTGTATAGTGGATTGATTTTGTTCGTTTATTTCAAATTCAGAAAAATAGAGATGGGATAACGCAGTACTCTGATTCTCACCAGACCAAAAGGATGAAGAAAAGAGTCAGTCTGCAAACCCACAATCCACAAGAGCAGTAGACGAGGCAAGCTGGCTAAATCCCTGAGATGCGGTATGTTATACTGAAAGAGACTGAGAGGAGGTAGTACGTCTGGTCTGCCATTACTCCAGACCTGCCACAGACAATTGCTGACTATCTAGGTTGACTTTGTTTTCTCCCCTGCAAAGGGGCCATAGCTCTGCTTTGTCTCTGGAGGACCACATCTTTGTCCATTCCCTTCTGTGTTCTGCCAAGGTGGTCTGTTCAGTTTTACATCCAGAGTTGGATATAATTCAGGCCCAGCCAATTACAGCCACACATGGGCTCTTGTTACTGGTCAGAGATGGATGCATAAGCCCATTAGAATCAGTGAGAGGCACTGAGCCTGTAAGACAAACATGGCTGCTGCCTTTTGAATATAGCCTTCTTTCATCTTGTGTGAAGCCACAAGAAGCCCTAGACTAAAGCCTACACATTATGGAGGACAGGTAACCTCCCAGGAGATTGGCTCTTGCTTGATCCTTTGTGCTTCAGAACCCAGTGCTATGGTGCCATTACGGACCTCTTCCGGATAGCATGAAGCAATACTTTGTTTTTCTTCCCCTTCCTCTTTCTCTTCCTCCTGTTCTTTGCTTAAGCCAGACTTTTTGGGGTGAATGGGGATCAAGTTTAATCCAAAGTTTTAGATGGTTTTAGATCTCGTAACCCACAAATTAATGTTAATGACTGAATTTTGAGGAACGGTCATGAGGCTCAGCGAAGGAGTATATTGTTTTGAAGAATTTTATTTTATTTTATATCTCTTCTAACCATGTTCAAATGTCCTCCACATTACAGCTTTCTGTTTTGTGGTTTGGTGCATGTAAGAAGCCATGCTACAAGCTCCTGCTATTTCACCTTCCCTGTGAGGGAAAAAATGAAGCTTTGCTCTCTTAAGTTGCTTCCTTTTGGCATTTTATCAAAAGTCTGGCTCCGAAAAGTTGTGTTAATGTTGTGGGAAATCTGAACAACTGTGTTCTCAAAAAGAAAGAAGAAAAAAAAAAAAAAAAACAACCTGTGGTCAGTGGTGTGATAAAATGCTGATCATCACAGCAAATCTCTGTTAGTACCAAATATGTCAATTTCCCAGAAAACTCTGAATATCTAAAATGAAAATGACTAGAACCAAATTATAATAACCAAAAGAGCAAGAGCACCTTGACATCTTCACCGGTGTCTTGTGGCTTCGGGCCATCACGCTCTCTCTCTCTCTCTTTCTCTCTCTCTCATCAAAATTCACCCACTGACTAGTTTTAGAAGTTTTAAAAGCCCACACAAAGCACAGCAAACCATTGTCTGGCACTATTATGCAGCTCAATGTAAGCCACATGAAGGCAAGTGGAAGCTGTCCACTCTGGAAGGATACACCCTGAAAATGAGTCACTGTCCCCTGTGCAAGGGGAGCCACACATCTTCTTGGCCCATGTCCTGGAGCAAAGGTCTACAGGGATGAGATACAACTAAGGAACAACCCATCATTTCTAAAAGTCAGAATTCATATGTGACCCACAAGGAAATCCCTTTACAAAGGCTTAAGGAAATGTAGTTTGCCGCTAATACAGAAGCAGCAGCAGCAATCAGTTTTGCCTTTGAGACTACTCCAAATCTCTGCTCTTTAGTTGCCGCTGTGCACTCTATTTAGTTCAGCTCTGCCTTCTGCGGCAGTGGCTTATCGATTCCTTCTCTTTTGCTTCTTTTCTTCTCTCTCGTTCTTCCTTCTTTCTCTCTCCACCCCCTTTTTCCCAAAACAAAGCACGAAGCAGTTTGCCCAGGCAGGCTTTGTGCTTCTCCAAATAGCATCACAACTCACTATAATTTCCTCCAATCCCACGACTCCCCAGTGAACTTGCTGCCTTGGATCAAGTGCGCCTCATGTTGCTAAATCTAACCGCCAGCACATGTCTTATTTGCCAGAGCTGACAGCTTATAGCTTCCTCAAAAATCTTTACTTCCTTCTTCTACGATGCTACAGTCTCTCCACTTTCTTCTTCTTTTTCTGCTTCCTCGTTCTAGCTCCTTCTGATTGACATTCCTCCTCCCAGGATCTTGTCTAAAAGCCAGAGGGATATGAAAGCCATTTGGAGTCAAAGCAGCCCTCCTGATATAATCATGAAGGCAGACTGTGAAGACAAAGTTATTTCTGCAAATGTGTTTGCTCATTGGTCTGATGTATGTGTGTATGGCTCTGTCCCCAGTCTCATGCTCTCTTCTCTTCCGCTCTTCACTATCTATGCTCACTCCTTTAGGAATCTTGTGCACATCGATCTGTTCTGCTATTAACAAGTTAATTTTTAAAAATTTATATGTTCATTCAGGCCTCTACAATGAGCTCAAGCTACATGTATCTGATGGCCGCCTTCTTCTTCTTCTTCTTCTTCTTCTTCTTCTTCTTCTTCTTCTTCTTCTTCTTCTTCTTCTTCTTCTTCTTTTTTGGTTTTTCGAGACAGGGTTTCTCTGTGTAGCCCTGGCTGTCCTGGAACTCACTCTGTAGACCAGGCTGGCCCCGAACTCATTAATCCGCCTGCCTCTGCCTCCTGAGTGCTGGGATTAAAGGCGTGTGCCACCACTGCCCGGCTTCAAATGCCTCTTAAAGTTGTTGTTATACACTGGGTATTTGTCCTCTCCACGTTTACATGTTGAAGCCCTAAGTCTCAGTTTTTGGAATTGGGACTTTGGGATCTTCAGATGAGGTCTTAATTGATAAGGCTCCCTTGGAGGAATTCATGCCTTAGAAGATAAAAAGGCCAGAGTTTATTTTCTCTCTACCTTGTGAGGACCCAGGGAGGAAGTGGTCATCAATGGGAAGAGAGTGCTCATAGAACCTGGCCATGTTAGCACAATGGCCTTAGACTGTGAGCTTTCAGAACTGTCGGAGACACATCATTAATGTTTAGACAATCAGGCCTTCAGTTTTTCCTTAGGTAGCTCAAGCTGACTACACATCTGCCTATTCTTACAGCTGGCCTTCTTGCCTGACTTGTGCACCCTCTGCCCACCAGCTATACTTCTTAGTCACCTCACTAATGCATTCTTCAAAGAGTAGTCAAATGAATTCTTTATAGACATGTTTCATAATCTTGCTCAAAGCCTCATGGTAGCTTATAATAAGGGTAAAAATCCAGTGTAAACACAAGTCCTGTTTTCATCACCAGACAGCCGTACTGTCCCTTTGAATGTTCCCTGCACATTCCCTCTTTCATCCACACGATTTCTTTCTGAGACATTTTCTTCTGCCTGGAACTCTTCACAATGGCTCCTTTTCCTTCCTTGACCAACAATTCTTCCTTTTCAGGGAGGCTACTTTTTTGGGTAAAGATTCTTATTTAAACTCTTCGCCAGCATTCATCACTCCTATCTCTCCAAGACACATATCCCAACTGTTGTCTAACAGTACAAATGATTGTTTGTTTCCTTCCTGACCCCAAATGTTAAGGTCAAAGCGCCACCCAAATCTTACACACAGCAAGCACATGGGAGCCAGGAAGTCTGTAATAAATATTTATCAGAGATCTGAATGTCTATTTGAGACTATGAATGGGTTGCAGAGAGTTAGGAGATGCTGATATAGGAGCATTTTTTCCTACCTCTTCATTATGATATGGGATTTGATATCAGAAACAGGTTATTTTTGGTCATTTAGAAAAATCACAACTCAGGATAATTAACATTCTGGGGAAAGTTATAAACAACTGAGTTAGTCGTTAATATATTGAAGGAAAATATAGATGTTTTAGGAAGGCACAAGTCGACTAGAAAGATGTGAGAGCAACCCCCTTCTCTGATGCTGTTGGCTACAGCAATATGCTGGAATCACCGTGGCACTCACTGGCAAACATCAGTGAGCCACCTTGATCAAAAGGACAGAGAGCCACCTAAACAAGCTTTTGGTTTGCTAACTAATTTGATATATGATTTCTGTAAGGATATGTGTATGTGTCTAGGGGGCCCTCAGAAATCCAATTTTCATTTGGCGAAAGACACAGAACTACTTATGTTTTATAAATGTATCCTTTATGTTCATTTTGCTATTTCTTTTGCTATGCATACTAGTCTGAAAGGTTGGAATAAACACAGAAATGGGCTTTTGCATATTTATAAGTGAGCACTGCACAAAAATAAACCATACATTTTTTTAAAAGCTAGGTTCTGGCAACCAAATATAGGAAATATTATTTGAATTTGAGAAGTGATAAAGAGGAGTTTAAATAACAAATTAATTTTTATTTTATCTCTCCATTATGTCCTATCAATAAATAGTTGCAATCAAAAAACAAAGCCTTCCCAATGAGGTTGTTGTGTTGTTTTTGGTTTTTCGAGACAGGGTTTCTCTGTGTAGCCATGGCTGTCCTGGAACTCACTCTGTAGACCAGGTTGGCCTCGAACTCAGAAATCCGCCTGTCTCTGCCTCCCAAGTGCTGGGATTAAAGGCATGCACCACCACTGCCCAGCGTGTTGTTGTTTTTTAATAAAAGAAAAATATTTTAGCTCTTACCAGACATTCTTGTTAGAGTGACATCATGTTTAAATCTTGTGTGGCATCCTTAACACATTACTGAGATGCTTATGGAAGACAGAGTTGACCTGGAAGACCAGCTACTCCCTTAATCCCACCCAACTTTTGGATGGTTATCCAAATTGCTTCATTGTGAGAGCAGGCAATATAGGATCCAAATGATCTACTTGTCCTTCTGTGGGGAGGCTGTGGTACTGATGGGCAAGAACCTACGATCCACTAGGCCATCTGGAGCATCTGGAAAACAACTTATCTCTGGAGAAATTGTTGTCTCATATCCAGGTGTGTATGGGCTTTATGTTCTCAACTGATCAGGAACATGCTGTTGGTCAGTATGGTGCCAGCTGTCCATGCTGGTGCCACTGCCCCATGTGATGTCAAAAAGCCAGCCCAGAACACTGGTGTGGGGGTTTAAGAAGACCTTTTAAGCTCTAGTGTTCAACACTAAAATCTCTAGGGTACCTGTGAAACTCAGAAAAGTGCAGCTGACAAAGATCAGAGACAACGTGGGAGCCTGCAAAGACACTCATCAAGCAGGGCTTAGACGGTGGTAGCTTCTACAAGCTAGGAGTGCTTGACCCCACATGAAAAATACATTCTCACCTTCTGAATGGCATCTACAATGTTGTAATAGCTGTCTATAGATTGTTTATCCAGCTGTTGTCTTAATGCAACATTGTAGCATCAGTAGGCACAAGAGGATCTTTGTTTATGAACACTTACTCAACGAAAGGTGTGGTTCTAAATCTGAGGTCAGAGTTTTGGAACTAAGACTATAGTGAGAATTCTTGAATTCTTGTTTCTTTAAAAACAACAACAACAACACAGAAATATTATAAGGATGTGTTTTTGTTTTAATCCCAGGTGTAGGATACGGGCCTGCTTTAGACTGTCTGCAGCAACTGACTATGTGGGGTGCGGTTTTGCCAGCTGCAGATACTTTCGAAATTGTGTGATATTTAGATTTCTGGAAAGTTTTCAGAGGGTAGATAAGTGCTAGGACCCAGAGAGGCAGTGATGGTGGTTGGTTCAGGGGGTTTGGTTGTGGTTTATTAGTGTCATGCTCGAAGAAGAAACAAAACGAAAGAAATTAGATTCAAGGATCTCCCCCTCGCCCCCTTACACGTCTTTCTCTGCTGTCTATTGATAGGAAGTGAAACTGGGGGTGGGGGGGGAGAAGAATCCATGAAGTAGCAAAGTGATGCCTCAATGTGGGGCTCAGAAGACAAGGATAAAAATGGGAAATTTGATTTCAAATGCCAGAGAATGAAGGAATGGATATATAATTTTTTTTTCAAGATTTCAGCAAAAATTTTATTACAGCTGCTACCACTGGAATGTCTCCCACTTTGCTTCCAGAGGGGAATTTTGTTTTGGTTTTTTTCTTTTTCTTCTTCATATACTCAGTTTCAAAAATGGTCTGAAGAATGGCTGAGCAGTTGAAAAAATTGCAGGTTGAAATAGAGGGGCCTGGAAAACAAAAATGGTTGAAATGAGAAAACAAAAGGTGTTAACTTTGCTCTCGCTTTTCTGAAAGGATTGTAGTGGTCTGTGCGACTGAAGAGGCTGCGGGTGGAGGTGGACGCTCTTGAGAGGCAAGGAGCTCCTCACAAGAGGAAAGAGGGGGAACAGTGCTGGAGGGCGGTCAGGTCAGAGAAAAGCTGAAAAGAACAGGAGGACAATCGGATGAAACAGACCATTTTGAGAGAAATGATTAATCTGGAACCGACCTCACTGCCAGAGTAGGAGGAGGGGTGGCCTAGGTTTACAAGATCACCATCAGCCTTCCCAGGAATGATACAGAATATGGCTGCTAATGTTGTAGAACAAGGTTATGACAAGGTGGGATGGCGTCCTATAGAAATGATAGATCTAAGGCATTTTAAAGAGGTCTTGATTTCATATAGGATACACTTGCCTTATGTAAAACGAGTTCTGAACAACTGGGCTACTCAAAATAGAGTTATTCCCCAAGACTAGAGAACAGTCTGCAGTTGCAATGGTGGTGGAGGAAGAAACTTTTAATATTGAACAGCAAAATAGAGCAAGGGAATGGATATAGTAAAAGATCAATTGCTGGGTGAAGGGCGGAACTCTGATGTACAAGAACAGATTCAATTGATGACACTGCTGTAGTACAGTGCCACCTAGTGGCTTTAAGAGCTTGGGACAAAGTTAAGGAGCCCAGGAAAAAGTCCACCTTGATTACAAAGATTATACAAGCTCTGGGGAAGACTTCACTGTTTTGTTTAGGTTTGTTTTGTTTTTTTATAAAGATTAGTCTCAGCTGTGGGAAAAGCCATACCAGACCCTGATGGAAGACAGGTGTTGATAGAGACCTTGGCATTCAAAAATACAAATACCGAATGTAAGAAAGTTATTAAACCATAAAAGGCTTGAGCAGCACCTAGGATACAACCGATATTGGTTCTAACTTGTACCATGCTATTATAATAGGTCATGCTATACAGCTAGAGGTCTCCAATATCAAAATGCCTGGTGCTTCAATCATGGGAAATGTGGTCATTTACAAAGAGAACGTGGCCAAGCTGCTAAAAGTCTCAGACCTCAAAATGACTGGTGCTTTAATTGTGAGAAATATGGTCATTTGGAACAAAATTATGACCAAGGCATCTCTAAGGGCAATGGTTTTCCTAATATAAATCAGAAAGAAGTCTTCCAGGGGTGTGCAAGTGATATGGCAAGGGTTGCTATTGGACCAATTGAGGGTAGGTCCAGACAAGATATTCAGGGTAATCTCTGATCATTGGGAAACAGCCTTGGGTGCTGGATTGGAGCTCTGCAGCAAAAATTTGAGTTAAATCAGCCTATATACTATAAGGATGTGTTGATATCATAGTGGAAGCCAGTGAAAGTTTTGTGTTGGGGACGAAAATTTGTTTATATATCCACAGGAAATGGAAAGCTGTAGGTAAAATACATTCAAACTAATAAAAATTAGAGCTGAACAATCGAGGTCTACTGAAGATGTTGGATATGACCTGAAAAAGCACTTATTTCATTGAAAATATCTCTGTTTATAATTTCCCACTACACACAGCATAACTAATGATTTAAACAGAAGGGGAGAAATGTAGTGAGAGTTCTGAAATTTTGGTTTCTTTAAAAAATATGTAGAAATATTATGAGAATGTGCTTTTGTTTTAATCCCATATGAGAGGATGAGGGGCTGCTTGGATTGTCCACAGCAGCTGACTATGATTTGCCTTGTGCTTTAGCAGAAGTGTGATTTTGCCAGCTGTGATTGTGTGACGTGTGGAATTCTGGGAACTTTTCAGAGGGTACTTTGGGTTTTGCTGTGAAGTTCTCCAAGTGTTATAAGTATTTCTGTACTGCTTGATTTTATTTTCTTTAAAACTTTATGAGTTGTGTGAGAATTTGTATTCCTTTTGCTGTGTGAGCTCCTTCTGGAAGATGGCTGTGTCCAGCCCCATACCTATGCGCTGTGTTAGGCAGCTCTTATGAGAATCTCCTGAAGGGTCAACTCTGGCCTCTGCTGGTAATAGAACCTGGGTCCTCTGGAGTATCAGCAAGTGTTCATAGCCATTGAGCCATCTTTCCAGCTGGTCTAACAGAAATTTTAGTTTACTTTATTTTACTTGTGCACTTTTTTGGATTTTTTTCAAGACATGGCCTCACCTTGTAGCTCTGCCTGTCTTGGAGCTCACTCTGTAGACCATTCTGACTTCAATCTCACAGATATCCACCTGTGTGCTCCTGAGTGCTGGAAGTAAAGGTGTGCACCACTTTACCCAACTGTAACAGAAGTTTGTCTTTGTAGACTTTCATTATTATTTATTGAACTCTTACTGTGCACCAGGCTTTGTTCCAGGTGAAGTGATAGGCAGGACAAACAAAACTCCTTGTCTTCCTGGAACATACATTCATGTGGGAACAGATAGATAATAAATCTTTTAAATGAGAATATATGATGCTGATGACTGGCATCTTTTACCTTACTTTTTATTATTAATTTATTTGTGTGTGTGTGTGTGTGTGTGCATGAGAGCGAGAACACAACTTGTGGGCTCAAGGGTTTGAACTTCCGTGGTCAGCCTTGATTGCAGGGGTTTGAACTTGCTGGCTTGCCTATCTCACACGGCCACTATATTATTTTCAGTGATGGGGATCAACACAGAGCCTTGCTCACATGACACTGATTTTTTTTTTTTTTTTTTTTAGAAAAAGGTCTCTGGCTTTATTAATCAAGGCAGTTGTATAGCTCAGGCTGGCCGGGAACTTGCTCTCTGGCCCAGGTTAGCCTTGAACTCCAAAATACTCCCACCTCAACTTGCTGAGTACTGATGTTCCAGGTGTGTGCCATCACACTCAGATTTACCTTTTTCTTCCTCCAGAACATCCTTTTTCTAAACTTCATTTTTAACTTTAGCTTACAATGTAATTATGGCAGTTTTCACATGTATGTGCCACCACACCTAGTTCCCATTCGTTTTCTGCCCACTGCCCCCCTCTTTGGTCCCCACCCCACCCCGTAATCCTCTTTCTACTTTCATGCACATATATTCCGCTACTCCCTGCCCCCACTTAGATTTCTTCCTTTTCTCTCTCATGATCACTAACACACACATATGCACACTCTCGCATATATAATTTTAAATTTAGGTTTCACATATGAGAGAAAACACATAGCATTTGTTTTTCCTAGTGTAGCTTATTTTGCTAAACATGATTTTCCTGCAACTGCCATGATATCATATTTCTTTATAGCTAAGTTTCCATTCTATGCCTGCACCATATTTCCTTTATCAATTCATTTGCTGATGATCATCTAGGATTGTTCCACTTCTAACCTATTGTGAGTATCTCAGTGTGGATGTTCAGATACCTCCATGGTGTGTTAACTTGAGGGTCCTTTTGGTAAATACCCAGGAGTTGTATATCTGATGCCCACGCTCATCTTTAATGATTTGTTTTTGAGACAGGGTCTCACTGTGAAGCTCAGGCTAGTCTTGAACGCTCAGAGATTTTCCTGTCTTAAGCTCCTAGTGCTGGGATTGCAGGAATGATTCACTGTGTGTACGAATGTATAGATACTTGAGGAGCTCAAAAGAGAGTGTCACCATTTGAGCCTCCCTCCTGGGTACTAGGAATTGAACCCCCTTCCTTTGCAACAGTAGCAAACACTGTTAGCCATTTCTTCAGCCTCCCTGCCTCATTTATTTATTGTTTGAAGTGGAAACTTATCGGTTCTCTGGAAAGCCAGTTATGCTGGAAGGGCATAAAGGACTGTTTTCCTGAAGTAGACATAGGTAAAAGACTACAGCAGATTGTGAGGGAACATTTAGCTGAAGCAGACACAGGAGAAAGGATGTTCAGCTAAAACAACCACGTGAAAGGACACATGGTAAAGGAGTCTTTGCTAACGGCACGCATGTATTGGTCTACCGTACACTGCAAAGTTGAGCTGCATTCGTTGGGACTCCACAGAGAGAAATGCACCAAAACACTTCTGGTGGTGTGCTGCAGTTTCTTGCCGATTCCTCAGACACGGGATGGTTGGCAGAGTGATGTCAGCTAAGATAGATGCACGGTTGAGGCAAGACACATGCTGAGGTAAGACCTGTGGAGAGCACATGATGTTTGGAGCGTATAAATAAGACTTGCCGGACAGTGACGGGGCTGAGTTTGGCTTGCTTATAGACCTAGCTGTGCAACACTTGTTGGTCTCAAGTCTTTGCTGATCTTCACTTTTCCTGAGAGAGGCACAGCCAAGAACTTTGAGAATTTTTCCTGGCATCCCTCTGGGTCCCTCCTGCTGACTTGTGCCAAGGCCGAGGTCTGGCTGTCTCTGCTAGGTTGTGTCACTGCTGCTGATTAGTGTTTGTTATCCCGACTCTACCGAACTGGACCACTAGTGTATCCGTGAAGTGGTTTTGAGTGGTCCAACTGCCATTGCCTGCTGACCTGTGAACTGAACTGCTGATTTCCAGACTACACAGTGGGCGTTGCTCCAAAGAACCTTCCTAAACAGGTCCACTTCCCTCATGCCTACCATACTTTCTTTTCTACTACCTCTGGTGCATGGTGGGCTACAAGGGAGCCTTTAAGAAAAAAAAAATTAAAGTTACAGTTATTTATTTAGTTAAAGATGTACGTAGTTGGGAGCAGGAGCCCATGCCTTTTGCCTCAGCACTTGGGAGGCAGAGGCAAGAGGGATCTATGAGTTCTAGGCCAGTCTGGTCTACACAGCAAATTCTAGACCAGCCAGGAGTTGATAATGTCACAAACAAAATTTCTGTTACTTTCAATCAATAACAACCATAACAAAAATGCCAAGCAGACTTTTAGTAATATTATAACTAAGTGGGGCAACATTTTCTACCAGCTTTTCTTAATTTTCTGTGGCCTTGATACTGGAAAATGAACCACAGTAGTATATCTGCACACATTTGTAGTTCAGCATTTCTTTTCAATGCTAAGATGATTTAAATGACAGCAACCAGACCTATTTTTTAACTTATTTTGAACTTTCCTCTTAACAAAATAACTTGCCAATTTTTTTGTTTGTTTGTCTTGAAAAGCTGATCATCAAAAATATTTGCTTTTCTGTGTAGATTTCAGCTTATAAATTGTTCTGTGATAAAGTAAAAAGTAAACCTTTTGTTGGGTCTGGAAAAGAACCAAGCATAATACTTAAGGCTCATTTTCTTATGGCAAGCTATCAACAGTAGAGGGCAAACCAGTTTGTCCTGTTCTAGTGCTGGGGAAACACCCAAGGCACTCATCAATCAATCCAAGAGCAAACTACAACAATTTGGAATTTTGTTTTTGAAGAGGGCATGATTAAATCATTCTAACATTTCTATTACTTCAAGTAGTTTTTTTAAACTTGAGAATATTTAAAATCTACTCTTTTAAAAGAAAATTTGAAATATATGTTGTTAACTCTAGCTGCTATGTTGTGCAACAAACCACACAATTTTATTTATTTAAACTTAAAGGTGGTTCATTTGACCACTTTCTTGTTCAGATTTATTTACCCCCAAACCCTGGTAATGTACTATTGCCAGACTGTCTCAGACCAGCCAGCTATAATATTATTATATTATAATAATATAATATATTATTATTATAAATAATAAGCCAGAGACTTATTATTTATTACAGCTTAGGCCTTAGCTGGCTGGCTACTTCCCAGCTAGTTCCTCTAACTTAAAGTAACCTGACTATTCTAGTCCATGTTTGCCATGTGGCCCATTACCTCTCATTCAGTCCTGGCATCTTCCTCTTGCTGGCAAATCCTCCCCTCTCAATTGTTTGCCACAGACCCTCTCTTTGCCTGGAACTCCTGCCTTTCCTCTCCTGCCTCAGCTATTGGTTGTCAGATTTTTATTAAACCAATTAAACCAATCAGAAGGTGAAGGAGGTGTATATTTACAAAATACCAAGACATTTGATGATCCATAAAAATAACCATACCAAAATTCAGCCAGTATTCAACTCTCTTCCAGTACAGAAATCATCATTTGAATAATACAAAGACAACCTTTACACAGTGTACAATAAGATCACCTCAATGATGTTCTGTTTAGCTTCTGTGTAAACTCCTCAGGTTCTATAAGAAATCAAGGATTTGTTTTTGGTTTTTTTTTTTTGGTTTTTCGAGACAGGGTTTCTCTGTGTAGTCCTGGCTGTCCTGGAACTCAATCTGTAGACCAGGCTAGCCTCGAACTCAGAAATCCACCTGCCTCTGCCTCTTGAGTGCTGGGATTAAAGGCGTGCGCCACCACTACCCGGCAGAAATAAAGGATTTAAGAGGACTTTAAAGCCAGGTGGTGGTGGCACTTGAGAGGCAGAGGCAGGTGGATCTCCAGGTTTAAGGCTAGCCTGGTCGACTAAGTATGTTTCAGGATAGACAGACTATACACTCTCAAAACCTATAACCCTCCTCCAAAGGATTAAAATTTTTTTATAATTAAAACCTTGTTAGTTTTTTGTTAACTTGAGTTATCTGGAAAGAAGGAAGCTTAATCGAGGGATTGCCTTCATCAGGTGGTCTGAAGGCAAGTCTGTGGACATTTTCTTGGTTAATGATTGATGTGGGAGATCTCAGCTCACTCTGGGTGGTGCAAATGGTCCTAGGTGGCATAAAAAAGCCACTAAGCAAGCCCCGTGATATAAGCCAGTCAGCAACAATCTTCTCAGGTCTCTGTTTCAGTTCTGGACTTTTTGCTCTGACTTCCCTCAGTGACCTGGGAGTTGAAAGATGAAATAAACCCTTTTCTCTCCAAGTTGCTTTTGTTCCTGGTGTTTTATCACAGCAATGGAGAGGCAAACTAGAACATATATTATATGTTGGATGTATTCTTACCCTCTTTATTATAACATTGCAGAGGTGGTTTTATTTATTTATTTATTTAATTTATTTATTTATTTTGTATTCTTTTTGAAATAGTCTTAAATTACCCAGACAGGCCTTGAGTGTCCCATGTGGTCTGAGGATGGCCTTGAACTCCTGATCCTCGAGTCTCTACTCCAAAATGCTGGGATTACAGGGCTGCTCCATTGTGCCTGGCTCCATTGTAGAAAGCTGAATTCAGAAAAATATAATGCAGGACTTTTCTTTCAGCTGACCCTTTGTGTTCCCCTTCCCCTGTGTCCTTTCTGTCCTTCAATGATATCTTTTCGGTGAGCAAATTAACAAGAGCTGTTAGCAGTTTTCAGCGACTTACTAAAACTAAGACTTGTATCAGTTTCTTTTTCCAGTTAATTACTGAGTTACATTTTCACTTTTGCTTTTATGAAATGTATGAAATTTATTTGTAGGCAAAACATAGTTTCAAAATGGAATAAAATCTTCATAGAATTAAGAAAGACCCTCAAGTAATTAAGACTTTTGTTTTCTTTTTTTCCAGACCGTGGTGGCTCTGAGTCCCAAGACTCCTGACTCAACCAAAGGTGATTGGAGACTTAAAAAATATATTGGAATCTAAGACACCCTATCTTGCTGATTGTACTTTTACTAGTAAGATAGCGACTCTCTCTGAACTCAGCCTAATTGGAAATTTTGTTAGGAATCACAAATAGATTTTAATAATAAGCACACACACCCAAGTTTTTCAGACTTTTAAAGGGCAGGGACAACTGATTTATGTGCCTGAGAAATGTGACAGGTGATTGGAAGGCCAGGAATTGGGGGGGCAGGGGTAGCCTCAAAAGGCCTTAAGTACTAGAGGCCAGTAGACCTTTAACCTTTGAAAGGCTTTAATTTTGGAAACAGAACCATGTTTGTTTACTAAGAGGGGCTGGGGGAGTGAGGGAAGGCGGAAGCTAGGGCTTTAGTAGGTGTGGGTGGCCGGGAGTCAGTTGGTCTGGGGGGGTCAGGGGTCCGCTCCCGCCTGCTCGCCAGGGAAGGCGGAAGGCAACGCTCGGCTTCTCTGGACAACCTGGGCGGGGGGAACAGTGCGAGCTGGAGCGCAGTTCCGAGAGGACTTCTGCCTTTACGAGGACGACAGGGGGAGGCGCGGGGCAGCCACGCGGGGTAGTCCCTGCTCGGGAGACGCCGGCTCCGCGGCGGCCGCGCCAGGCCCAGTCGGAGCTGCGCGGCGACTCCCCGGTCTGGCCGCGGCCCTCCCGCCCCGGCGGAGCCGCGGTGGATTGTGGGCTGGGGGCTGCGGCGGCCTGGCGGCGGCCTGCTGCACTTTCTCCGCGGACCCAGCCGCGCCGGGCCGGTGGCGTGAGGCGGGCGGCGGCGTGGGGAGCTGAGGCGCCGGGGGCGGTGGTCGCGGCGCGGCGGCGGCTCCCCTGGAGGCCGGGGATGTGGGAGAGGCGGCGGCAGCAGCGGCGGAGGCGGCGCTGCGGACCTGGGGGAGACTGCTGGCTGACAGGACACCCGGGCGAGACGTGAGGGGCCCGCCGCGGCCGCTCTGCCCCCGAGCGGCGCTGGGCTCGAGAGGGCGACCCTGTGCTCCCGGGCCCGCTGGCCAGCAGGCGCGGGGCGGAGGCGGGAACCGGGCTCCGACCCGGCAGGGCGGCGGCGGCGGCGGCCGCGGAGCAGCTGTCTCGGCGCGACGTGGAGGGATGGAGGCGGCGGTGCACTAGGCCTCGTCTAGGGCTGCCGCCCGGGACCGCAGGTAGGTGCGGGTCCCGCGCTTCGGGGCCACCCTCTCCCGACCCGGTGACCGGCGGGGCGGCGGGACCCCACCCCCTCCGTCTCCTCGGGGCTCGGAGCTGACCGAGTTTCGGAGCCGGTGACCGCACCGAGGCTTCATCCTCCCCGCCACCACCACTTCCTTCTCGGCACTCCCAGGATCCGGGCCGGCAGTCGTGCCCCAGCCCCTGCCGGCGTCCGCAGGTGCCGCTCCAGTCCCCTCGCCCCTCCGGTCCCCTCGCCCCTCGCCCCTCTCCGGAATCCGGGACCAGCAACTTCCATCAGTCCTTGTAGACGAAGAGCCCAAACTTTAAGCCAGGCCCTTAGCCCCTCTTGGAGCCTTCTAGAATAAACACCCACCCCCCTCCCGGCCCGAGAATACTAACCCACAGAAGAATTCGGCATTGTGCAGTTTCGCATTGTAGTTTAAATTATTTTCTTTCTTTGAGTTTTGCTAACTGCTGTTTGCAGGAATACAAAGACAGGCCTTCCCTGTTCTCCGTGGGTTGTTTGGGAACTTTTCCCTGACCATTGTAATTAGCCACTTGGCCTGTCTCTGTATGGTTTAGGGTGGCTTTTTTTTTTTTTTTTTAAAGATTTTTTTGGCTTATTAGAGTTGTAAAGTGTTCCTTAAAATTCCTTTTTAACTAAGTATAGTTTTTGGTCTTTATAGAGACTTCTTTCACTTTCGAAGAATTAAATTGGAATACTTCTGTTTTCTAATTGATTTCATTTCTGGTTCTCAAACTCAGGCCAGTCTTAGTACATGTTCGGTGGGCAGGGGCTACTATGATATGTTATTTGTGGTATATGGAGAAGCAGGCTAACTTAAGCTGCAGATTTTGATGGACATTCAGTTTTATAAATGGGGAGCTCTAATTGGAAAACTATTTGCTTTCCTAGCAGTTAGGCTGGAACAGATGGAATGATGGGATTTGACTTTGACTATTGTACAGTGAGTTTGGTTTCCTAGAAGTGGGCATTGCTGCTCTACGCTAATTATCATTAGGCAAAATTGATCACTTTGTACTTGATAGTTGTGGTTTAGGGTGTTAGGCGCTAACAGTTTTATTGTGCTTTGGCTAGTTTTAAACTGTGTTCTGGCGACCTTAGGACTGTTGCCGTATGTACCAGTCTGTTCACACTGTAAACACTATCCGTGTTTTGTTGTTGACACTCATATAATTTGTTCTTGTGGTATTGTTGCTACAGCATTTGGCTTTCTACAATGTTTTTCATTGTTTGCAAAATTATATCTGGCACAGTTATCTAGAGTTTACTAGGAAAAGAGGATTAATTTGCATGCATTTATGTTTTGGAAAAGCAAAATTATATTTCTGAACAAGAATTCTTATTACAATTAGATCTTATATAAGCCACGAAAGGACAATTTGAGGAACTTATTCTTAATCACACTTTTCCTGTCAATAAAGTTGACTATTATTTTTTTTTTTCTTTTTTTCAAAACAGCTTTGTGGAGTTAGCTTACTGTAAAGTTCACTCATTTTAACCCAAGGGTATTTTGGTTTTACCTACTTGTTAAGCTCTGCTGAAGTTGTAATCCAAAGCCTTGTGAATGTAGGAAGGGGCATTACCACAAGTGAAATTCCGTGCAGTGTTGGGTGTATTTACTGTGTGATCATCCCCATATGTTACTGTGAACCCCCTCTCCACAACCCGCCTCTACTCCTAGGGTTCTTACCTCATCTACTGCCCTCCAGGCAGCACCCGTCTACTTTTTATCTCAACATTTACTTAATATGGGTCCTTCACGTAAATGATGTGGAATTATAGCTTTTTGAAAAATTATTTTAAAGTCAACTTATGTAATTTTTTAAAAAAAATTTGGGTCAGGGAGTAAAGATCCTGATCCTCAAGGGAAAAAAAATATTGTAAACAACTGATGGGCTGTATGGTTGTGGAGAAGGAAAAACAGGAAAAGCGTGCATCACTATGGCAGCCTTAAGAGTGTTGGTGAGCTAAGGGTTAGTCAGTGAAAAGTTGGACAAGTATTTTTGATACTGAATACTGGAATATCAAATTGGAAAGGGCCTTACAGATCATTATTGGCGTACTTCCTGCTTGCCCCAACAAAGCAGAATCCAGAGGAAGAAATCTGAGGGGTAGAAATGTGAATCTCCAGGATACTTGGCACAAGACCTATGATGTGCTTATGTAAAGTGATGAACATCGGGTGTAGGGATGAGCTGGATATTGGAATTGTTTAGATTCTTGTATGTATGTATTTGACCTCATGCTGTTATAACTGGGCAAGAATTGGACATTCCTCCAACATTAGGGACTAGTGCTGACTGAAGTTCTGTGCAGACAAAAATACATGTTTTTAAAACTTTGAAAATGCTTGAAGCCATGACAAATATGTTATTTTGAAAGTTATTTTAAAATCAGTTTACTTTTTTTTTTTTTTTTGCAATTTGGGCCGGGGAGTAAGCAGTTGCTGACATTGAGAATAAAAAAGAACATTATAAACAACTTATAGACTGATATAATGTAGATATTTTGGTCTGTTTAGTTTACAAATCTGAACAAAATATCTTTTTAGAGACTGGAGACATGGAAAATACCCCTTTCCCTTAAAATGTCAGCCTTATACTAATGTAATTTTAATTACTGTATTTTGGGTTGCTGATTATTATTGCATAGGTTTTTGAAATAAACATATAATACTGTCTTCTTTAGCATGAGTGGTCCTGTCTTCACACATCCCCTCCCCCTACCTCCTGGGAACTATCAGGGAAGAAGCTAAATGTTTGAGTAGTTTATGCATGCAAGTGTGTAGTAAATGTGCAGGGTTTTCATAGTTTGTGTGCAAATCCCATTTCTACTTCTCCTGTAGGTCTCACTTTTGAGTCTGATGTTTTAAAATTAATTTTTAAGTTCATTAAAATTTAATCTTTTTGAGACAGGGTTTCCTTATATAGTTCTGGCTGATCTGGAACTCACTGTGTAGACCAGGCTGACTTTGGACTTTGCTGTGATCCTTCTCCCCTTCCTGAGTACTAGGATTGTAGGCCTGAGCCACTGTGTTTGGCATTTAGGTGATGTTTTTGGTGATAAAAGTGGTAGGATCACCTTTGTTACTTACTGTTCATGTGACTTTAGAGAGATTATTAAATGTTTCTGGGCTTCAGTTTTCTCATCTAGAAAATAGTGTGGTTGGCGATTACTGTGTTGTGAAGTCAATGCCAGTGTGAGTTTATGGTTACAGGCTGCTGTCTGGAGAGCCAGCTAGTGAGTTTATGGTTATAGGCCAGTGTGCGTTTATGGTTACAGGCTGCTGTCTGGAGAGCCAGGTAGTTCAGTGGGGAGAGCATTGGCTTAAAGATGCTGTGTTGGCTTTTACACTCTCTGTAAGAGTTGTTTCCAAAGAACAAATTAAGAAGGGGTAGAGCTTCCCGGAAGCAGTGAGGAGGTAGCTGGGTGATGAACAATGACTGACAGCCCCCAGGGAGAAGAAAAATACTAAGTGTCCCTGTCCCTGCCTTCTTTCTCCCTCCCTCAAAAGAACCACTTAATACATCAGTAATGGAGGTTCCTTGCTCTGGAGACTGGCCTCAGTAGCACCTGCGGTTGGCTTATTGCGAGATTTCTATCAGGCTTTCCCTGGCCTTTTTTTCTCTAACATCCCCTGTGTTGTAGTCATTAGGTTTTTTTCTTAAAGGGTAAATTTGATCATTTAATTTGTCTGCTTAAATTATTTCTAGCTTTATAACTAAGATGAAATTTTTTACAAGATTTATTTTATTTATATGAGTACACTGTGGCTGTCTTCAGACACACCAGGAGAGGGCATCAGATCTCATTACAGATGGTTGTGAGCCACCATGTGACTGCTGGGAATTGAACTCAGGACCTCTGGAAGAGCAGTCAGTGCTCTTAACCGATGAGCCATCTCTCCAGCCCTAAGATGAATTCTTATTTCCCAAACGATGGCGGACGCTGAGAAAAAACGCTGTTGCAGAGAAAAATGCTGTTGAGACGAAAGAGGTTCTGGCTGAGGCAGCAGCCGTTCTAGAATCTGTAGGCTTGCAGGAAGAAGCAGAGCTGCCTGTCAAGATCATGGTGGAGTTTATGAGGAACTCTCGGAAGAAAGACAAGCTGCTTTGTAGCCAGCTTCAAGTAGTGAACTTCTTACAGACCTTTCTGGCTCAGGAGGATAATTCTGGCCAGAACCCGGATGCGTTGGCTTCTGAAGATACAAGTGGACAAAAGGCAACTGAAACTAAAGAGCAGTGGAATGATCTGAAGGCCACATACATGGCTCATGTGGATGTCATAAAATGTGCCCTGTCTGAGGCCTTACCCCAGGTTAAAGAGGCTCACAGGAATTACACAGAGCTTCAGCAGGTTTTTGAGCAACTTGAGGCTAAGAAGCGAGTCCTTGAGGAGAAACTTCAGTTAGCTCAGAAGCAGTGGGTGCTGCAACAGAAGCATCTGCAGAATCTGACAAAGATTTCTGCAGAGGTAAAGAGATGCCAGAAGAGGGCTCTGGAGAAGCTTGGTGGATCACATCAGGAACTTGAAACCTTGAAGCAGCAAGCAGGACAGGAACAGGAGAAGCTGCAGAGGAACCAGAGCTACCTCCAGCTGCTGTGTTCCCTGCAGAATAAGCTGGTCATCTCTGAGGCCAAGCCTGAGGACAAAGATGTCAAAGGGCGAGCCTTTCCACCCAAATCTCTCTAAAGATGACAGGATGAGAAGAGAGCCGTACTCGGCTGTGTGAGCCTGCTTGGGCTGAGACCAGAGCAGCTCCTTCACTGTTGTATCTCTAGGCCCAAGCCTGGAAGCTTGTAGCTTCTGTACAATCTAATTTTCCAAGCTGATTCAATCTGACATCTCTTGGCTTCTCAGTGACTTGTTGTGTTTCGTCTCGTACTAACTTTGACAGTATATTCTGGCTTGTTCTGTCTTCACCTGTGTCTAACTTGCTGTCCCTGCAACCTGTCTCTGTAAAACTGTACCAGTGAAATTGTCACATGCATGCACGCATGCACACAGGCACGCATGCCACAACCACCCTTCTCTCGCTGATCTTCAATAGTCTCTCCCCTTGCCCTCTCTTTTTCTTTGTCTTCTCTCCCCAAGAGATGTGATTGTTGTCTCGGAGGATTACTGATGAATGAGCTCACCCTTTGTAGTTCTTAAACTCTGGCTGGCTGGTTCAACTCAGCTGTTCTGGTTTAAAACCTGTCTCCAAGCTGACTGATTCAAAGGGACCTCTCTTGGCTTCTGACTGAATTGCTCTGCTTGGAAAGTCTGCTTCTGAATTCCAGGAACAGAACTGTACTGACTGCCCTGACTCAACTGAACTCAACTGCACTGAACTGATTGATTCTCTTTCCCTGTACTGCTCTTAAGTAGGCTCTCTCTCCTGTGCTGTCCTCTTGAGTCATGCTGTCAAACCTTTCTCTGATTCATTACTTTGCCCCTCAAGTAGACTGGCAATTTCAAACGTGGCACTTAACCTTTCAGTTGTAGTCACTTAATACTGCATTCAGAACTTGAGTCTGTTGAATCCAGAATGTGAATCCATGCCTTTGTGACTGTGACCTCACTCATTCAGTATTGTGTAAAAGTTTTAGGAACTCTCCAATACTTGGAAATTGCTCATCGATAGAACAGAAAAAATGCTATGTAGATAATAAATAAACACAAAACTATAAAAAAAAGAGAAATTCTTGTTTCTCATTCTTTTAAGATATGTGTGTGCCTTTCCTAACACCTCTACAGCCTTAAAGACTCGACAGCTCTCCCCCGTTCTTAAATAGGAACATTTCTAAGGCATGTTGAATGTTTTGTAGTACCGGGCAGTGGGTTGTTCTCCTTCCAAATCTTTCTACATACCGTTCACCATTTCTAGAACCCTGTCACTCTGTTTTCCTCTATCGGTCTGACTCATTCTTTAGTTCTTGGTAAGCTGTCAATTGACTTTGCTTTTTTACAAATATATTAATATGTGTGGACATTTTGTCTGTCTGTACCGTGCATGTGTCTGATACCCTTAGAGACCAGAACAAGGTGCTGGATCCTCTGGGACTAGAGTTATAGATAGTTGTGAGCTGCCAAGTGGTTGCTGAGAATTGAACCTGGGTCCTCTCAAGAACAGCCAGGCCTGTTGGCCACTGAGCCATCTCTCCAGCCTCCTGGCATTGACTTTTTATTATTTAAGGTTTTTAAGCTATAGGTCAATTGAAAAGAATAGTAGAGTGAGCACCACATTCGCATTTTTTTTTCCTTTACAAACCTGTGTAGGTACTTCCCCCATTTTCAAACATGTGTTTCCCAATTATAAGACTGTTCTGCAGGATTATAGCTGTGGTACCCAAGAATGTCTCCATGTACATGGTAGCATTGTTTGTCACAGAGTTAACACTTAAACGTTCTCAGTTGTCCATGCTGTTCTCACTTAATCTGCCCCTCTCTATCAACATGAAACGAATAGTCAAAAGTAACTTAAAAAGGAGTCCTCAGGCTGGACACAGGGCTTCTACTCTGTAGTGACAATTTTGACATTTTTGTTTCTTTAAAAAATATTATATTACAATATTATAAGAATAAGTTTTTATTTTACTCCGAGGTATGGGATATGGGGCTGCTGCAGACTGTCCTTAGTCAGCAGCCGACTATGATCTGCTTCATGCTCTAGCAGTGGCGTTAGTTTTTTAGTGGCAGGTAGTGTCCACCATTGTGTGACATTTGGAATTCTGGGGAGTTGTCAGAGGATATGTAGTGTAGGGCCCCAAGAGGCAGACTGGGTTGTTTGTTGGTTGCTGTTGGATGCTATTGGTTTCGGTTTGTTAAGTGGTCATACATAAAGATGGAACAACAACAAGAAGAAGTTAGGTATCCTGACAGTAAAGCTTAAATTTGCTACAAGGAACTCGAGGCCCCTCATCAGCAGAAAGTAGTCTCAGGGTGATGTCCCTCCCTTTCCTTTCTGTCCTTTTTCTCTCCTGTTTAGAGTTCAGGGTTTGAAGGGTGGAAGAAGGGGATGGAGAAGGGCGGAAGACGAAGCCACAAAGTAGCCCAAAGTCCACTACATATAAAAAGTCCATATAAGAGATGTACCTAACTGCCAAGTATACACAACTCCTAAAAGTATAGCTGTCTGTTCTTTTCAGGATTAACCCACTGCCTGTCTATTCACCAATTCTAGTATTTCCCATCTCTTGGTAAAGCCAATCCTCTCATTCCCCCAAAAGTTCAAGTACCAAATTAATGCTCTGTGCATCAAACCTATCTCCTTGAGCTACCAATTCTTGATTCCTCCTCATTGCCAACCCCCTGAGGCCCACCTCTTCAGCAGCCTGTCTTCCGTTTCAGCAATCATTTGCCTTAGGATAAAAGAAAGACCTACTCACTAAATCTAGTAAGTAGCCTATGTAATATATTCAGTCTTTATCTGACTTGGCCTTACTGGCCTCAAAAAGTGACTTTAGAGAGTGTGAAAAGTTAGAGAAGCATTATTTGTAATTCTCTAAGGTAATGATTTAAAGAAAAGATCATTAATGGCTAACAAAACCATCAATTGAAAGGTTCTTAGGAACAGGATATTTATTCTTTAAAACTTGAATGAGAGGCTTTAGGATTTGTTTTGTTCTACAACAAAACACTAAAAGTCAGTATCAGGAGACTAAAAGTCAATATCAGTGTTCTAATTTCACTTTGATTGGCAAAAATTTTGCTAATAATGCAGTTATGTCAGCGATCCGAAGAAGGAATAAAGTATCCAAATTTCTTTGGGTTTTTCCTGAAGTATTTATTCACTAGAGAGAAGTAGACCTATAACTGTGTATTAATTTTAGTAACTACTATAACACTGCTAGGAGTCTCCCATTCTCATTTTGAATGTTATTTAGTTTTAATTTTAAAGTTATAAATTGTGATTTTTGTTCCTGAAAAGGATGCCATAAACCATCAGTTATTTTATAAGACATTTAAAATATACAAGTATGATGATCAGAGTTCAGATCCCATTTGAATCAGTAAATTCTAGGTAGGCTAGGTAGTCTACCTGAGAAGGCACAGATGGGGATCCCCAAAACAAGCTAGTTAGGGAGACTCTGGGTTTGATTGAAAGACCTTGCCTCCATGAATAAGATGGAAGAGCTATGGATGATGATTCCTGACATCAAGCTTTCTGTCTCTTTATTAGAAAACAAGCTTCTAGGGAATAATAATAAGAAATAAAATAATAAGAGATAGAATAAGAATAAAACCCAACACATCAGAATAGAACAAAACAAACAGAAGGAAAAGAGCTCAAGAGAAGGCACAAGATACAGAGACCCACTCATTCTCACAATCAGGAAAACTTAAACCGGAAGCAATATGCACATAAAGGACCTGGTGTAGACCTGTGCAGGTCCTGCATGCTGTCTCCATCTCTGGGAATTCATATGAGCTTTGATCATGTTGATTTAGAGGCCCTTGTTTTCTTGGCTAGGGTGGGCCAATTCAGAGCCCTCGATTTGGTTCTGAGAGGTATGTGAGCTGCTCAGCACACCCTGCAACCAGGGCCAGCTCTACCCTGCTGTCCAGGTAAGGTACAGGGCCTGCTCTCCCAAGTGTTGTAGCCGGTGAGAGGGACATGGCCAGTTAGTTTTCCCACTCTAATGACCCTGGGGTCGGCTCTCCTGCCTCCCATAGATGGTGAGGGACGAGAGAGGGGAGGAAGGTGTTTACCTCCTCTTCACCACTGCCCAGCAGACAAGAGGGAGGAGGTCTGGCTCTCTGGCCCTCATGCCCTCAGGGCCAGCTCATCTGCAACCCTCACATCGATGGCTGGCTCTACTCTGCTGCTTAGGTGAGGTTCAGGGCCTTTTCTCCCAAGCGCTACAATGGATGAGGGGCAAGGCTAATTCTACTGCTCTGATGACCTTGGGGCCGGCTCTCCTGCTTGCCATTGGTGGTGACAAGGGGTGAGGGAGTAGGTCATCTCTCTCTCTCCTATGTCACTGCATGACAGACACGTTGTAAGGCCATTTATTCCCTGTTGACACCCTTGGGGCCGGCCCACCCACTCCTGCCATCAGGGTCAACTTTACTGTGCTGCCCAGGTGATGTGCAGGGCCTGCTCTCCAGAGTGCTGCAGTAGGTGATGTGCAGGGCCTGCTCTCCAGAGTGCTGCAGTAGGTGA
>JADRCH010000073.1:8555257-8580017 GCA_019843965.1 Rhynchomys soricoides | reverse complement strand
GTAGTAGTTGGACTAAAATGTCTACGGTACTTAGCAGTAGTAGTTGGCAGTTACTTATTCTTTTCCATGCACCTATATGGTGACCTTTTTGGACTTACCAGTGGTTAAATAGTGACACAGAGACTTATTAATATTTATTACAGCTCGGGCTTTTAGCAGACTCTCAGCTATCTCAATCTATGTTTCACCCAAAACTAGCCTATGACCCGCCACTTGACTACTACTTTACCTCTCTGTCCCTGTTGGGGTCGACCACCTCTGCGCCTCTCTGGGTAAATCCCTGTTTCTCATTTCTTCTCCCATGCACCCTTTCTCAGAACCTCTACTGTCCAATTCCTGCCTAGCTATTGGCTGTCAGATCTTTAGTAAAGCCAATCAGCAAGTTTACAGAATAGGAGGCCAGTGATGGGCCATAGGAGTAACAGTACCAAGATCCAGCTAGTACTTAGCTTTCTGCCTGTAAGCAAGCAACTGAATATACAGAGACACCTTTACACAATGTACTCCAGCATGTACCAATTAATGTGTCATGAGTTTACAAAGGATACTAAAATCTTAAGACATTCCTATGTGCTATTCTTCTTATAAATGAGGACACTAAGATGTCTGGAGGTAAGAAAACAAGCTACCAAATGTCATACAGCTAGTAAATGATCAAAGTCTAAGTTTGTATGGCTAGTTTTCTTAAGCAGTGTGTTATTTTTCAGGAAAGATAGAGAGCTGGAATCAAGTTTTAGAAAGCCAGATACTATTATATAAACAACTATATTATGGACTTAGGTTCATATACACTCAAAAATAATATAAAACCCTATGTGAACCATTGTTAATATAAAACCCTATGTGAGCCATTGTTAATATAAAACCCTATGTGAGCCATTGTTAATATAGAACCCTATGTGAGCCATTGTTAATGTAAAACCCTACGTGAGCTGTTATTAATATAAAACCCTACGTGAGCCATTGTTAAGATAAAACCCTATGTGAGCCATTGTTAATGGCACACGGGTCCTTACCTAATTTCCCACAGTATTGGTTTATTTGAAACATTGTATCCTGAACATTCATAAGTTTATAAAATGCTAAGCATAGTAAAGGATGATAAATGGGGCAAATGAAAGCTTTATAGTATATTGGGAAAGGTAGGAAACAGGCGGGTAAATAAGTTCCCTTGTAACGAGAGAGTACTGTAAAGATTGTGAAGTACTAGTTTGGATCAGAGGAATGAAGGACTGGGCCAATGTGCTTAGAAATGGGACAGTTGTCAGGAAAGATCTGTTATCCCAGTAGGCAGAGATAGAATCACTGTTAGTATGTTGTTGTGTCTCCTGTACATTATGCATTGTCACAAGAGGCTTTTGTATAAGAAAGAGATACACTAGAGGTTCTTTTTTATGACCCCACAATGTCAACTTTTGCAATAGTAGCTGAACCTTTAAAAAATTTTTTTAAAGACAGGGTCTTTCTGTGAAGCCCAGGCTGTTGTTCTCCCTGAGCATCCTACATGCTGTAAGTCATCTGGCTTTGAAGATTGCTTTATCATTTCCTCATCTTGTGTTCCAGTTTAGCCTCTGCAGTTTGACTTTCATTCCCATTGTTGACTTGATAGTGCTTCCTGGATGACATGTGATTTCCTAATTGACAAGTCTCAAGGGTTTTTGGTCTTCTGTTTCTCTCATTATTTATTATTATTTATTATTTATTGGTGCATTTTGGTCTGATAATTCTGCTTTTTCTCCCACCTTTTAAAAAAATGTACATATGCTAGTGTGAGTGTGTGTATTTGTATATGTGTGCATGAGAGGCTGTTTGTGCCATGTGCCCACAGAGGCCAGATGAGGGTGTTGGATCCCTGGACCTGGAGTTAGAGCAGTTGTAAGCTGCCTGACCTGAGTTTGTGAACTGAGCTCTGGTGTCTGAAAGAGCAACAAGTACTCACAACCACTGAGCCTTCTCTCCAGCCCCACTTTTTTTAATCACAACTTTTCCTGGTGCTGTGACTGAACCTAGGACCTTTACAGCATGTGCTCTTGTCACTGAGGTTCATTCTCATCCTCTCAAACTTGTAAAAAATGTGTTCCTTTAGAATGTTAACAGTCTTTTACCAGTTTTCTTCCAAAGTAAGAAATGCAACAATACTAGCTAGGGTCTTAAAGCTGATAAGAATGGTAAGCTGTCTTGTGGATAAAGCCAGACTTCTTTATTAAGTATTGTCTAGCTCAAGGAATAATTCTATTTAATAAAAGGAAAGAAGAACAACCAGCACTCAGGAGGCAGAGGCAGGCTGGTCTGTGAGTTTGAGGTTAGCCTGGTCCAGAGTGAGTTTTAGGACAGCCAGGACTATACAGAAAAAATTAACCCTCACTAACATTTGTCGTAAGAATAAACAATGGTGTCCTTCACCGAGCTCCTCCTTCTGATGGAGTAGATGTATATAAATGGTTGAGTGAATTAATAAATCATTTTATTAAACAGAAGCATGAGCTAAAACTATACATAACTGGCTCTATTCCTAGTATGAGTTCTTTGGTAACCACAATTAAAACTTCTTTAAAGAGTTGTCAAGCTTAATTTTACCATGTGGTTTTTGCGCGTTTGTTAGAAGGAAAAATGTCCTAAATTTGCTTATGATGCATGAGTGACAGTAATATTTAACAAAGCAGTGTGCTTTGCTTCTTCTAAGTATTTTCTTTGTGTGTGTATGTGTGTGTGTACACATAAAGATACATACATACATATGTATGCGGAATCCAGAGGATGGTATTCCTCTGGTGCCATCCACCTTCTAGAATTTGAGACAGTGTGTCTTACTGGTCTGGAACTCAGTAGGCTAGACTGACTGGCTGTATAACCCAGGAATCTCCCTGTCTGTATCATGCTGTACTGAGATTACAAGTGCATACTTACCATGCCCAGCTTTTTGAAAATGCAGGTTTTGGGGCTCAAATTCAAGACTTCAAGTTTGCAAGGCAAGCACTTTATTGACTGCGCTATGCTCCTAGTCCCTGTAGTCTTATTGTTAATTGGTTAGTTATACTATAGAGAATTAACCATTTCCTTCTTATTTATATAAGCGTTTGACTATTGGAACTTTTTTACTCCAAAAAATGAGAGAGAGAGAGAGAGAGAGAGAGATTTGAACCCAAAACCTCTGTGTATACAAGGTGAGAAGTGTACCACTTAATTATGTCCTCATGTGCTGGCTACTTTTCTGTCTGCTTGACACAAGCTAGGATCATCTAGGAGGAGGAAACATCAATTTAGAAAATACTCCTATCAGATGGGCCTGTAGGCAAGCCTGTGGATCATTTTCTTGATTAATGATTAATGTGAGAGGGCATGCCAACCCTGGGCAGGGATCCTGGGTTGTATAAGAAATCACCCTGATCAAGCCTTGGGGAGCAAACCAGGATCTCTGTACCAGTTTCTTCCTCAGGTTCCCCCACTGATGAACTGTGTATGGTTGAGGTGTATGAGCTTGAGATGATAAGCCCTTTCCTCCTCCACATTGCTTTTGGTCACAGTTCTGTCACAGCAATAGAAAGCGAACTGGAGGAACATCCTTCCCCCCACCTTTTTTATTTTTGGGCAAGGTCTGGTTTTGAACTCAAGGTGGGCTTGAAATCACACTATAACAAGATGATTGAAGTTGCAGTTCTCTTGTCTTAGCCTGTCTAGTATATAAACTGAGGACATCACTACCCCAAGTTATGATTGAGGGAGAGATTGAGAGAGGAGGAGAAACAGACAGCCAAGAGAGATGGGCAAGAGAAGGGGGCCGAAGGAGTGCATGGCTGAAGGAAACGGTAGGCTTTAGGGATGAGTGAGAGGGAGAAAGATCATAAGCGTCTGGAGTGCCACTTAGTGACACTTGAGATTAGTTCGGGACTTGATGATTTTAAAGCTGATGTATAACGACAGGGTGAGAACGTCTTAGTAGATTGATCCTAAAACTCCACACAGTAGCTTAGACTGGAAGCAGAGGACCAGTTAGACGTCTGTAGGATGACAGAGAACAGGCACTTTTAGACTGGGCACCAAGGGTCACATGTGTTGAGTTGGAGAAAGGAATTAAGTTAGTATATTTGACTAATGCTAAGCATAAAGACATTTCTGATATTTTCAATATATCAATACAATTAAGAAAATTAGTGATCAAAATACCGCCTAGTATTCAATTCATATTAAAAGTTCCAGGTATGTTGCCTGTTTTTATAAAAGCAGGATTTAGTCAAGTATAACTGCCCTTAGGGATGGGGAATAAATTAGGACAAAGTATAATGACACACATATATGAAAGTGCCATAATGAAGCCCTTTATTTTGTATGCTAACTTAAAAATTAATAGTAGGTAGATGTATTTTACCTACTCTTGTAAGATGTTTTGTGTAGATTAAGCAAGAATAATAAAGTGGATATTTTTTATTAGTTTATGCATGATAGGTAATCTTCAGGATAATTTAGAGTTGACTATAAATATTTTTATGTTTTTCTCGAGGCAGTACCTATCATAGTATAGAAGTAAGGACATAACTTTTACATCTAATCTAGGTAATGTTCCTAATAAATCATACCTGTAGGGAATGACAGTTGAAACTAGCTAGAATTTAGGGAATTCTAGTTTCTGTCTATGATAAAATTTTTGTGTAACTTTGTAGTGGTGAGTTTGGGCTCTACTGCTTTGGCTCCTGTCTGGTCACATGCATACACCTGCCCAGGAGCTATATGTATTCCCAAATGGAAGATACACACACACACACACACACACACACACCAGTTTTAAAATGCCCACCTCAAAGGCTGGGCCCTCCTAAACCTTCCCTGCTACCCCAGGCCCAGTCGGGGAAGTAGCGGCCACCCACCTGAATTCTCACATGGCTGGCTGGCTTTCTCTCCTGCAGCTCCTGTGTCCCATCCTTCTCCCCTGAGTCATGGCAATTCTCTGTCTCCCCTTCCCCAGTTCTTAGCCCATACAAATCTAAAGGTCCCACCTTGTTTCCCTTTGCCCAGCCATTAGCCACTGGCATCTTTATTGATTGATCAAAAACTAATTGGGGACAAGGACTTTCTGCATTTGGTCTGATCAAATAAAAACATTAGAACCAATCCCCAACCCAACAAACTGATACTGTTGGGTAACTTTTTTTCCCCATATTTGAAGTTATGTAAAATGTCATCCTGAGGTAGATTAAGTAGCGGTTACAAATTGAGTAGTTTTTCCCTGCCTATTTATATTTTGTACTAATATTTTACAAATATGTAATTTTCTTTCCTTAAATTTTTACTTTGAAAATTTAAAATTATACAGAAAAGCAAAAGAATGTTTAATACTCAATATATTTTACCTTGTTTTTATATTTTGTCAGATTTGTTTTATGCAAATTCTTTGCTTAATCACTTAAAAGGAAATTTTAGGTAGTGAGATATGTCACTTGTAAATACTTCTTTATTCTCATGCTAAGCATAAAGATATTTCTGACCCGTTCAGTACTATTCTTTTTTGTTTGTTTTAAATGTACATGAGTACACTGTAGCTGTCTTCAGACACACCAGAAGAGGGCATCAGATCCCATGACAGATGGTTGTGACCCACCATGTGGTTGTTGGGAATTGAACTCAGGACCTCAAGAAGAGCAGCCAGTGCTTAACCACTGAGCCATCTCTCCAGCCCTTTTTCAATACTATAAATACAACTAAGAAAATTAATGATTTCAAAATACCATTTTATAGCCAATCCATATTAAAAATTCCAAGAACTTCTCAAAGCCATTTTATAAAAAACAGGATTCAGTCAAGTATAACTGCTTTTGGTTGTTGGCACTTTACTAATTTAGTCCAGAATGACTACTAAGATCAGTAAGTAGCCAGACCAGTTTTGTACATAACGCCTTACGTCTTCATTTGTCCCCTGAACCCGTATTCTCCTGTTTTCTTTCTTTCTGTAAACTGAAAGCCAAGTCTGCACAAGTGGGTCAGTGGCTGACAGTGTCTTTAGAGACTCCGACGTCTGTTTATTTCTTAGCAGCGTCCCCCCATCCTCTTGCATGTGCTGTGTAGACTAGGTTGGCCTTGAACTCACAGATGCCGACCGATATTAAAGGTCTGCTCCCCAATGTATTTTTTACACTAAGTAGATAGGATACTTGATTGGTTGTTTCCTGTACTAAAAATGGTGAGATAGATTTTCCGGTAACCTGAAAAAGACAGTTTTTACCAAACTATAAAGAAGTCCAAGTGGATGATGTGGTTATGTGGGTTATGGCTTTGTATCTTTGTTTCTTATTTACAACTCTTTTAAAAAGAGAATTAGCTGTGCTTTCTGTTTATGTGTATGGGTGTTTTGCCTTCATGTATGTCTGTGTTATGTATGTACAGTACTTGTTGAGGCCAGAAGAGGGCCCTGGGTCATCAGAAACTGAGGTTACAGATGGTTGTAAACTGTCTTGTGGTTGCTGGGAACTGAACCCAGGTCCTCTGGAAGTGCAACAATCCCTTGCAACCACAGAGCCGCCTGTCCAGCCCCTATTCCAACCTGTTGTTGTTATTGTTGTTTTTGTATTTGTTACAGCAGGTGATTTGGGGGGCGTGAAGCAGTAACACTTTTACTTCAGTCCAGTTGCAGTACTGTTTCATCTAGAGCTTTTCCTAATGAATTTATGATAATTGGTGCATGTCAGTTACATAGTGCCAATATTATATAATTATAGTAACTAATCTGCGAACACTAACACTGAGATAGCATTAAACATTGCATGTACATATTCTCACAATTTTTCAGGTATTTTTGAGATGTGGTCTTTTTCATCTATTTTACAGATGATGAAAGGTACACATGAGTTAAGGAATTTCATATGGTTATACTGTTGGTGAATGAACACAAGCTCTGAATTCAGCAAAATGGACTTAAAACTTAAGCACTCTAGCCAATTTTGTAGTGTGCTAGTATTGTAGTCTTGTTGAATGAATGGCATGTCTCATCTTTAATATTTTGGGTACAAGATTGTTAGTATTTGTACATTTAAGAAAAGAATAATGTCTACCTGTGGGATTATTTTTTTTCAAACAAGGAAAAATAAGTTTCTTAAACAAAATATATGAACAACTTTTATAAATGACCACAGATACAGTGACAATTTTGAAATTTTGGTTTCTTTAAAAGCACAGACATAAAAATATATTTTTGTTTTAATCCCAGGTGTGGGACATTGGGCTGCTACAGCCCAACCCACAGCAGCTGACTATGACTTGTCTCATGCTATGGCGGGGCTGTGGTTTTGCCAGTTGCAGATAGTTTCTGCAGTTGTGTGATGTTTGGTATCCTGGAGACTTTACAGTGGGTAGCTAAATGCTAGGCCCCAAGATGCAGGGTGGGTTGCTGTTGTTTCTTGTTTTTTTTTTTTTTTAAACAGTTGTGTGCAAAGAAGAAGCAACAAGAAATTGGTTATCCTGACAGCAAAGATCAAGACTTGCCCCAAGGAACCCGATGGCCATAATCAGCAGGAAGTAGTCTAATGATAATGTCACCCCTTTTTGACCCCTTACTTTAATCAGAGATCTCTTTACTTTCTTCTCTCTCCCCCCTTCTTATCTAGTGTTGGGGGTGGGGGGTGGTTGAAAGGGTAGAAGAAAAGGGATGGAGGAGGGAGGAAGAAAGAAGAACCACAAGCAAGTGGTGCCCAGCTAGGCAGAATTGGAACTTTGATTCCGGGTGCTTGAGAGAAGAAAACTTAGGGAACGAAGGGCTGGGGTTTTTTATTTTTTACTTTTTAAAGATGCCAACAATAACTAACTTTGGCTGCTTCCACTGGGATGGCCCCAGTCTACTCCCAGACAAGATTTTTTTTTTTCCTGTGTCAAAAACGGTTGGGAGAACGGCTGTGCACCTGGAAAAATTGTGGGTGGGAATGGAGGGGTCTGAGAAACAAAACAACAACAACAACAGCTGCAACAGAAAACAAGGGCTCTCTCTGCTCTCTTGTGTTTGAATGGGTCGCAGAGTCGGCTGTGCAACTGAAACAGTTGTGGGTGGGAGTGGAAGCACTTGGGGGGGGGGGCTCGGGGCAAGGGAGAACAGAAGGATTCAGTCCAGGTGACTGAGCGAGGGAGTGGGGGTTTCCCAAGGGAAGGAGAAGAACGAACTGGGCCAGAGGGCGATGCTGTGCTGACGAGGTGGGAGGAGAGTCTGATGAAGCAACAGTTAATCTCCAATCCACTGGGCCACCAGAGTTAGGGGACAGTCACAGGTTACGAGATCACCCTCAGCTTTGTGTGGAAAAAGGTTATGCCGCGATAGATAGATTTAAGGTGTCTTAAAGAGGCCATGGCTTCATATGGGATGTACACTCCTTTCTCGAAACAGATTCTGAACAACTGGGCTACTTAAATGGAGTTATTCCCTGAGATTGGAAGAGACTGGTACCAGCTGTACTAGAGGCTGGTCCTCAGTTGCAGTGGTTAATATGGTGGACAGAAGAAGCCACAAACACTGAACAGCAAAACAGATTGAGGGGAATAGATACAGTAAAAGATCAGTTGCTGGGTGGAGGGTGGAGGGTGGTACTCTAATGTACAAGAACAGATTCAGTTTGCTGCTGCTGCTGTGGAATAGTGTTACTTAGTGACTTCAAGAGTTTGGCACAATTAAGCCTGGGGGGCAGGGGGGAATCTACCTGGTTTCCAAAGATTATAAAAGCTCTTGAGAGTTACTCAGTGAATTTTTTTTTTCTGGTAAAGATTAGTCTCAGCTGTGAACAAAGCTGTATCAGACCCTGATGCAAGACAGGTGTTGATAGAGACCTTGGCATTTGAAAATGCAAATACCGAATGTAAGAAAGATTTTAGACCATTTAATGTGCGAGCAGAGCATACGGTGAATGGATGAGGAGTACGACTAATCCTGGTCCTAATGCTAACACTGACCATGCTAAGGTCATCATAGGCCAAGCTAGAGCTAGAGGGCTCTAGTGTCAGAATGCCTGGTGCTTCAGTTGTGGGAAGGACGGTCATTGCAAAGAGAGAGACTGTGACCGAGCTGCTTAAAGTCTCAGGTCTGAAATGCTTGGTCACTTAATTGTGGGAAATTTGGTCATTTGCAACAAAACTGTGAATAAGGCGTCTCCGAGAGCGGTGGTTTTTCTAAATATAAACCAGAAAGAAGGGCTGGGTTTCCAGGGGTGTGCAGGCAGTGTGCCAAGAGTTGCCATCCGACCAATGATTGTTGGTCCAAGAGACATCCGAGGCAATTTCTTGTGATCCGGAAATGGTCTTGGGGGCCTGGCTCAGGCTCTGCAGGACAAATTACAAACCATTTCAGTTAAGGAACAGCAGCAGAGAGGAGAAACTGTGGAATGAAATCAGCGAACATAATATAAGGGTTTATTAGCACCAGAATGGAAGCCAGTGAAGGTTGTGGTGGGGATGCAGATTTGTTTGTTTATCCACAGGAAATGAAAGGCTGTGGGTAAGAGACCTTCAAACTGATAAAGATTAGAATTGAGCAGGAGAGATTGGCCACTGACCCCAAAAGTGCTTAACTTCATTGAAAATGTCCTTGTTTATAATTTCCCACTACACCCGACATAATTAATGACTTAAAACAGCAGGTGGGGAATATCGTGACGGTTGTGGAATTTTGGTTTTAAAAGATTTCTCCACTGACATAATAAGCCAACTTGAGCAGAATTAAATGTATAAAATCAGATTTATTTGGGAACAGTTCCAGGGCAAGTTCATCAATCTCAGAAAGAGGGCAGAGAAGTCACGCCCAGGCTACTGCAGGCAAGTCTTTATGGATTGTAGGTGAAGGAAAATGATGTGTCAGCCAAAAGCTTGTACCCGAGTATGGTCACTTAGTTGGCTGGTGAGGAAGTTGCTACAGCTGTCAGGAATTTGGAACTGGGTTTTTGGTGCCTTTTCTTTGTTAGGGGGCTTTCTGAGTAGGTGGGATTAGAGAGAGGAGAGAGGAAATGAGTTTACTAAACTATGGGAGGCCCCTGGGGTCAAGGCTCCCAACTGCACAGGTTTCTTAAAACAAAACAAAACAACACAAATATTATACAGATATGTTTTCGTTTTAATCCCAGTTTTGGGATATGGGGCTGCTTCAGATTGTCCACAGCAGCTGACTATGATTTGCCTCATGCTTTGGTGGGGTGTGATTTTTGCCAGCTGCAGATAGTTTCTGTGATTGTGTATTCTGGTGACTTTTCAGAGGGTAGATTGTCAGGTTAGGGTCCCAAGAGGTGTGTTGTTGGTTGGTTGTCATGGTTTGTAAAGTAGTCATGTGCAAAGAAGAAATAACAAGAAGAAATTAGACATCCTGACAGTGAAGATCAAGCTTGCCCCAAGGAACTCAACACCTCTAATCAGCAGAAACTAGTCTAAGGGTAATGGTTCTCCTGTTCCCTACCCCTGACTTTATTCAGGGATCTCTTTTCCTCTATCTTCTTTTGTTTTTTTGTTTTCTTTTTTTGGTCTTATATAGTGTTAGGGGATTGAGAGAATAGAAGAAAGAGGTGGGAAAACCCACAAAGTAGCAAAAAACAAGCTACACACAGAGATTTGAATTGTATATTCACACTAGGATGGCTTTTGAAAAAGTGCTACTTGTTTTGAAAAACTACTTGTGATGTGTATTATGTCTGTAGATAGATTTTGTTTGTACTGTCTTAATTATCATTTGTTTTTTAGTTTTAGTTGAGTGGTGATTTATGCAATGGCTTCAAGCCACAGTTCTCCAGTGCCTCAAGGAAGCAGCAGTGATGTTTTCTTTAAAAAAGAGGTGGACCCGACAAAACACATTCGACCTGTGCAGTCACTGCCAGATGTGTGTCCCAAGGAACCCACAGGTAATTATTTTTTGAGTAATTTTCTGGTGATTTATGTTATTAAAAGTGTAGTCAGGTTTCATGTACTTAGCCTCAAAAGAGTAAATTTTACAATGACTTAAAACAAAAAAACCCAAAAAAACAAAAAAACCCCAAAAACACCTAGGGCTGGAGAGGTGGCTCAGTGGTTAAAAGAGCACTGACTGCTCTTCCAGGGGTCCTGAGTTCAGTTCCCAGCAACTGCATGGTGGCTCACAACCATCTGTGATAGGATCTGATGCCCTCTTCTGGTGTGTCTGGAGAATGACAGTATACTCATATACATAAATTAAATAAATAAGTCTTAAAAAAAAAAAAAAAAACAAAAAACATTAAAAAACCAAAAACAAAATGTGTAGTGGATTGGGAAATTAGAATATAATTTTTTACCCATTTCCATTAAGGTAACTGGAAAGTATTAAAAAATGGAGGCGCACACTGACAGCTATTTAGTTAAGATGTAGTATAATCAGTCTCACTATTGGCAGACTCTGTATTTGCAAATATCCTTACTCCCTAAAATCTATTTTAGCCCCAATATTAAGTATTTATTGTACTTTGGTAGTATTTGCAGATGTGTGCAGAGCAGTAGAAAATCTGAGTTGCCTAGCACAGGTGTTCGCAGCTGTGCGTGAGAGCCCAGCCTTCGTTTTCAGCTCCTGGAGACAGCACCCTTTATGCAGCCTGTTTAATGTTGCGCATTTTGGTTTGTTGTTGTTTGTGTTGGAGATGTTTCTGTCTGAAATGACCTGTCGCTTAGAGCTTACGGGCTGTCTAGTGTAGGTAAACAGGAAGTTTATGCTGTGCTTTATGGAGACAGTATGTAGAAAGCTCATTCCAGCACTGTGTATAACGTTGACAGCCATGAAATGTATGTTGTAATGACTGATGGAGGCAATAAGTGTCTTCCCCAGAAAAGTGGACGTACTTACTGACTGAGGAAAGGGAGGGACAGTCACCTCAGGGGGCAGTGATTTCACTACTCACTGTTGTATTCCCAGTGGCTTTACATAGCAATCTGTAACTCATGCGATCATTGTACAGTTGTTCTTTATGATTAATGCTGCACCAGTGTTGTGTCATCTGATTATACACCAAACAAAGGGCATTTAAATGAGTGCCTTCCATAATACAGTGGGGAAAAAAGACCTGTCTTTTAAAGAAAAACCTAGGTTTTTAGTTTTGATAAAAACTAAAATTAGTAAATTGATAAAAATTGTAGTTAAAGAAATTAATTAAATCAATGTAATTTTTATTAATACTTTGCTATGGAAAACATTTGGTTGGCTATAAAATAGACTGTAAGCATTTTTATTTTTCTAAGATCTACGTGCAAACATAGAGCCAACTTTACAGAGTTTTCTTGTTTACTTTTGCAGGTGATTCACATAGTTTATGTGTTGCCCCATCTCTAGTTACAGATCAACATAGATGGACTGTGTATCATTCCAAAGTAAATCTCCCAGCAGCATTAAATGATCCTACATTAGCAAAAAGAGAATCTGACTTCTTCACAAAAACTTGGGGATTGGACTTTGTGGACACTGAAGTCACACCTTCACTCTACCTCCCACAGATCAGCAAGGAGCATTTTACAGCCTATCAGCAGGAGATCTCTCAGGTAACACCTAGGCTTGAATGTAGTGATCATCAAGGCAAAAATAATTGGAAGATTTTTAGTTTGATACATGTAGATTTTTGAGTAAGAATTTTTGAAGTCATGATATATATATATTTATATATATATATATAAATATATATATATATAAAATTGTGTACAAATTCTGCTGTCCTGGATTATGTTTCTTTCTTTAGATACATTTTTAATAGATTTATCTTACTTTCTTTTGTAGTGATTCTTTTTTTTTTTTCAGGATCACAAATTTTTATTAGTTTTAAGATTTGGTGGCACCCTACCCTACCTGCCAAGGAGAAACGGTTCTGTGAGTTAATAAAGCTCAGATGAGTTTGTGAGATTTAAGAAATGATCAGGTTAGGGTGTGACATAGAGAAAGCCAGCTCCCATGTTAAACAGCTGTGGAAACAAACAGGTTCGTGTGGACACAGGGTGCCTGTGAGGAGTGGATGCTGCTTATCAGGAATTTGATTGTTCAGGTAAGGCCAATGCACAGTCTGTCAGAGCTTGACAGAGAGCATGCCACCGACAAGCAGCTCTGAGTTCCTCAGGAATGTGGGCAGAATCATAAGAAGAAACGTACGGGTTTTAAAGCCAACATGACCTGTGACAGCTACTAACAGGGAACATTGCTACTACAAAGACACATCTCGGGAAGGCTGGCCATTGCAGCAGGCAAACATTTGATAGTGGAGACATCTTCAGAAGAGAATTGTCCATGTCTCAGAAATTGGGATCTAATGTAAGCCACTGATAAGTGTGAAAAGATGAGGAAGTGAAAGAGGAAGTGGTGACATTGCTATTGTAAGAACAGAAGAGCGTTCCTGAGAGGAACCTGGCGATAACAGCTTTCTTAAGTCTCGTCCCGACCCGTCCAGAGGCTTCCATACTTGGAAATCCACAGGCCTGACGTCATTACCCAGTTGGATGTTGTTGTTGTTGTTAAACACCCTAGCTGCTCTGGATCCCAATTGTTGGCTCCATAGCCTACAGCTGGATAAGTTTATCAGTGAGATGACCTATGACTGAGAATATTCTGCCCATAGAATTGACTGGGTATGCAGGAGACACTGAACAATACCAATACCTTTGTGTCATTCCTAGTATAGAGCCTGTATCCTTGACACCTTGGGCTCTATTTGTTGACTTTAGAGACTATGAGGATTGCCCACTGAAAGACCTCTGTTTTCTTGGGAATGATTTCCTAAGCTTTCTGTTTTAAGCAATAGAGTGTTGTCTGGCATCAGTCATCCCTTCAGGTGAACATTGTGAAGAGGAAGCTTTGGATGTTTGATAAGTCTGTTGTGCTGATTGGAAGCCTCTGGTGGCTAAGATCTAGGTACATCCAGACTGCAATCTAAGCTTGGGCAAAGATCTATTTACATAAATCATACCAGTAAGTTGGTATTGAACTAGAACTCATGTGTAAAAGATGCACAATTGAGTTTCCTGAAGGCATGGAAGAAAATAAAACTGCCCTAGACATGTTGAAGGACAGGACCACAGAACCTGATTCCTGTCTTGCCAGCATGCCTACTGAGACAAAAAGAGCTTCCCATATCCTCCTGTGCTTCAGCTGACCGCCTCCTTGTCTGGAGATGATAACCACGACGTTAGTGAGTTACTCTGAAATCTGAGCGTTAACTGTTGGGTCTGCTTTGTTGTGATTTGTCACAGCATTTGGTGCTAGAAGAGGGGAGTCTATACAGGAGGAGATCCTGTTGTCCCTTGTTTTAGTATTTGGCTTCCTGCAGACCAAAGCCATCTTCTTGCATTGGACTTCTAGAGAGCGTATGTGGCCAGAGGAGACATAGCTGGTCTCTCTCCTTGTGTTAAATCCTAGTGTTAAGGGTGCTTCTGTGGCAGGCTCTAACCATAAGAATGTTATTGCTGCTTTGTGTTCTTTTGAGGTGGGGATTGCTAGGGGTAGGCATTGGAGGTGATGATTCTATACATCATCTGACTAACTTCATCAGGAGACTGTAGTTACATGAAGGATTTGGTGGACTTTAAAGTCTACAGTTGAGCTAGAAGAGGAAGACAAACATCAGCATAAATATATTAAAGTTGGGGACGTAGAAGGAATGTCACTTTCCAGTCTCAGTTGCTAATGTTTGTTTTTTTGAGACAAGGTCTTACTCTGTAGCCCTAGTTGGCCTAGAACTCACTATATAGACCAGACTGACCTCAAATCCAGGAATCTGCCACCTCTGCCTACCAAGTTCATTACCACATCTGGCAGGAGAAGGTTTTGAAGCAGTATTACAGCTAGTTCTTTATGAACGTTATTTAAAATGCAAATGGAAAAGGGTATAGGTAGCTCAGGAGGTGTTCTGAATTGCTCGTATAGTCCCATACCCCCTCCCCTCCAACATACACACTTAAAGAAAAAGAACATGTGTGGTTCTGCTTAGAGCATTTAGGGATTGTTCGCTGATAAAGTTCTCAAGAAAAAAATAATCAGAGCAGAACTTTTTCATATCTCAGTTTATTGCAGCTGAGCATCTCGCTGTGAGCGGATGCCTTTACTGTACCCGGGCAGGGCCAGTTGTTCGCTCATCTTCTTTCTTTCTCTTTTCCTCCCCCCCTCTTCTTTTTCTTTGAGCAGGGTCTGACTCTGGCCTGCCTGGAACTTGCTATGTAGATCAGGATGGCCTCAAACTCACAGAGTGAACTTAAAAGAGTACTGAGTATTGAGGTTGAAGATCTCAGCAACCTTCTTTAAACTGTGCTTTCTGAAAGCAAGAATTGAATGCTGAGTTTGAAATGGCCCATTACTCACTTCTAGCAAGTGACTATTAGTAATATCCCAGCTACCAGTTGACTCTTTAAAAAGTCAACTGGCACAGTGGGAAATAAGTATCAAAAGCTGACTGTACTTGTGTGTGCGCGCGCGCGCACGCTCCTGCATGTGCGAGCATTTCACTGTGTTGCCCAACTGGCCTCAACTGTTCTTCCACCTCAGCCTCCTTAGTGAGATTATAGCCAAGAGCTGTTTTCCAGATCACTACATATTTATGCTTTTATAATTACCACTTGTTATGTATTTTAACTTACAACTTAAATATCTGATTTTACTTTGCTTGCTTACATTGTTAATTTTGTGGAGATAGGATGAATATGGCCGTATTATTGACGTTAGTATGTATAAATCAGATTTGTAACAAGTATTCTCAATTATTTTTATATAGAACCTACAACTTGTAAGTTTAAATAAGTACTACTGTGTATCTGCTAGTATAATAGATATCTAAATCAGTGACAGCGGCGTTGGAAAGGATAGGGAGCAGTAGAAGCTCTCATTCATTGCTGGTTGATACACAGAATGGTTTAGCACCTTGGCAAACAGTGTGTAAGTAACTGACAGAATGTTTCTAGAACTTTGAACACTAGTAGCTAAGTGTTTCCTTGTGTCCACATCCTACTTTCCCACGTGTCTTTTTTTAAAAAAAATTATTACCTTTATTTATGTACTTATATTTATTGTGTGTATATATGTGTGTGAACATGTGCATGTGCTGAGGCACAGGCATGGAGGTCAGAGGACAACCTTTGGCGGTTGATTCTCGACACCACGTGGTCTTGGTCCTTGGGCTTGGTGGCTGAGACATCTCATCTGTCTCCCATGTGTCTTTTTAATGCCATTTATGAAAGGAAAATATCTATCTATCTGTCTGTCTGTCTATCTGCTTGGGTGAACCCAATGCTTTATACAAGCTAGGTAAGTGCCTACCACTCAGCTCTATCCCTCGCTCCTTAGTGGTATTTGTTTTTGTTTCTATTTGTATTTAAGTTCAGAAGCTAGTGATTTTATATTGAAAGTTTCAAAAGTAATTTTGAATATTTTAATTATGTTGCAAAACATTTGATGCTGTGAATAATCATATTTCCACATAGCATTGATTATTATTTCATTGTGTTTTTATTAGAGAGAGAAGATTCATGAGAGATGCAAGAATATTTGTCCTCCTAAAGACACCTTTGACAGGACTCTTTTACATATTCATGGTAAGAATGTATGCTATTTATAGATAATAAGCGTAGCCTAACTTATTAATGAATAAACTACTAACATTGGAACTTTGTTTCCTATTATATGTACATTTTTTTTTTTGGAAATTTTTTCTGTGTTTATTTCTATGGTACTGGGGATTGAAACCTGGGCCTTGTGTATGCTAGGCTGTACTCCTAGCTTTTATTTTTAGTCAGACATTTTATAATCTAGAACCGTGGTCTTTCCTGTAAGGCTCTTAGAGAATGGCCATGCCTTGATAGTAGCGTAGCCCTTCAGCCGACAAGCGCCTCACTTCTAGGTATTTGGTGCATTGCTTGTTGCTTAAAAGTAAAAGAGTAAGAAATAGTTTAAGCTCTCAAGGAATTTAAAGAAATAAACCAAAAATCATAGCACTTTATATGCGTCACTTCAGCGTTACAAGATTGCACACATACCAGCTTTCTTCCTCAGCTTAAAGCATGTCTCAGAGTTGATGATTATGACCTGTGTTTTAATTTATGTAGTGTGAAACATTTATGCATTTGGTAGGGATTACATATTTATTTTCTAGGAATGAGTATGAATAAACACACATACATACACATAGGAGAACAGTGTATACAAAACCATAGTCAAGAGAGAACAGCATGTTCAGAGAGCTGCAAACAAACTTGTTGGCTCTACTGGGAGTAAGAAATCATGTTAAAGGGATAGGCAGGGATCAGGCCATAGAGATTTTGTATATCATGCTCAGGAATTTTATTTTGTCTAAAGACAATATAAGAACTACAAATAGATGTTTTTAAGCAGGCATGGTTAGGTTTTTAATTGTGCATTTCCTAGTGAAAACCATTAGTAATAAGTAGTTCAGTTAAGATGGTAGACTAGAGACAAGGTAACTGGCTACTGTAGTGATACAGGAAGACATGGTGTCTTCACAACAGAGAGGGTATGCAGAAGAGATGAGAACAGATGACCACATAGCCTAGGCACAGGTGTTAAAGGTCAGTCGGTTTGGTAATGGAACAAACGATGCAATGGTAAAGTCCTGTATCTCGTGCTTGAGCAGCAGTATCTACGTGAGGAGTCCAGTTCATGGAGGGAGGGGGGAAGAACTTTGGAAGAGATGGAGTCTAGTTTGGCTGGCCGTTTGTAATGAAAGACACATCTTGTTGGCAACCTAGAACCCAGGAAAGGAGAACTTCAGGCTGAAATATAGGCGTGGTGGTTATCAGAGGTGATACAGAATGATTGACAGAGACATGGTAGTTGAGCCTAAGGCTGTTGGTGGGATCACTCACTAGGGTGGACTGAGAGGAAAGGACTGGTGCTACACTACCCTGCCTCCCTTAGGTACATAAAAACGAGGTACTCTTGACATCGATATAGAAATGAGGTCGGCGAATAAGGACATCACAAAGGGAATCCATGTTGGAAATGAAAAGCTATGAAAGTCTTAGAGAAGAAAATGATTGGTTTACAAGGCCGGAATGCTCTTTGCATGATGAGAAGTCCTTTAGAATGAGCCTTTAGAGCAGACTAACGGTTTTAGAAACCTTGATACTACATAAGAAGGTATGCATGAAGTGTAGACTGTTGGTAAGGGTGGACTTAATTAAGACTTGAGGTAAGGTACTGACTGAAGAGGTCTGTGTGGATTAGGCAGGAGAGGCATTTGCAGAAAGCGGAACACCTGTGGTTTTCTTACACTTTGCTCCCGAGGTGGCTCCCTTGCTTCATCCACTCCTTGTCCTAAGTTTTATCTTCTCAGTTTTGTAAATGGGAGAGAGCTGAACATATTTCCATGCAGAAATAAAAGAATTAGTTTAAGGAAAGAATTCGAAGCTATGGAGAGGCAAAGTAATCAGTGAAGCAGACTCCTAGAGGAGACATGGGGGTGGATCCAAGTGTAGGATGCTGAATGGAGAAAAGAAAGAGGGACCTCATTGGAGATTCATTTGGCAGAATGAAGACGAAAGTGTTCATTTGTAGATAAATTTGGAGGTAATACAAACTAAGATGTCAGAGAAGAAAATCAATACGCTATCAAAAAATCAGTCTTTGACCAGAAATTCAGAATGAAATTTTGAATAAAATAAAAATAATATTTCTGGTTGAATATGCGAAACACACCTATAGTCCTAGAACTTGGGAGGCAGAGGTGAGAGAATTATTAGCTTGAGGGTAGCTTGGGCTACATAATAAGTTCCAGGCCAACCTGGACAATAGAACGAGACTTTGTGTCAAAGAACAAAAGCAATGAGCAATAAACAACAAAACCCCATATTTCTATTTTAGAATTTAGTACAGTTTTTAAAACCACATAGCACACCATACCTAATTTTATAAAAACGTAATGAAAAGAGTGCCCGAAAGACTTGGAACGGACCCATTTGGAACACTGGTCTTGTGCAGTGGGGCCTGCTAGGGTGGAGACGGGGGGTGGGGGGTGTGGGGGGGTGTGTGTTAAGAAATACCTGAGGGACAATGTCAGTAGCCTCCGGGCTACCCAGTGCAATAATAAAGCCTTTGCAATGTGTGTACGAATGTAAACTGAAAACAAACGTGAAAAATTGTATTCACCTTTTACTTTCTTTCATAGATAAATCCAGGACAGATCTGGAGCAAGTACCTAAGGTAATCAGGCTTAACAATAAGAACACACTTTTAATATCTAATATTTTAGTATTTAATATTATTTATTTATTTATTTATTTATTTTTGGTTTTTCGAGACAGGGTTTCTCTCTGTAGCCCTGGCTGTCCTAGAACTCACTCTGTAGACCAGGCTGGCCTTGAACTTAGAAATCTGCCTGCCTCTGCCTCCTGAGTGCTGGGATTAAAGGTGTGCGCCACCACTGCCCGGCTTTTAATATTTTGCCCTATAAGATGCCTTCACTGGACTGTTTTGACAAGTGAGACTATTTTGTCTGAGAGGCCTTAAAATATATATATAAATACTTTAATTTGAAGATTTCTTCACATAAGTCATTATTTCAGTCAGCAAGACAGTATTAAAATTTGTTACGGCGTTTTGAAATGAAATTTGCTTTGTTGACTCTGCTCCCCTGTGACCCCATCTCCTGACACTCCTGTATACCATTTTTCCCTTCATACCATCCTCCTGCCCCTGGTACGTACGGCCTCTTGGCCGTCCCACTCCTCAGCACCTCCTTTTCAGTCTCATAGTCTGTCCATGCACATGTTCCTTATATGTAAAGGTTATAAGCAAGGATCTGCATATGTCAGAATTCCCGAGACTGTGCTGCTTTCCAGATTCATCAGTTTTCCTGCAGAGTCCATTTTCCCTGTAGTTAAGGTTCTCTTGTATTTGTAGTCCTCAGTTTTATTACCCCTCTGTTGACGGACGTCTCCATTGCTTCCATTTCCTTGCCGTTGTGAGTAATTCCGCAGTAGACATGGGTGTGCAGGTGTCTCTATGGTGTAGGCTGTTGAGTTCTTTGAGTATATGCCTAGGAATAATACAGCCAGATCATATAGCTAGTTCTGTTTTTAATTCTAGAGAGGCCTCCATACTGATTTCCTTAATGCCTGTGATAGGTTATACTTCTACCAAGTGAATAAAGGTTTCTCTCTCACACATCTTTGACAGCATTTGTTGTCTTTTAAAGATTCTGACTGGGCTAAGATTGAATCTAAACGTAGTTTTAATTTGCTTTTCCCTGGTGGCTAAGGGAACACTTCTTAAAGTACTGGTTGGCCAGCTGTCTGTCTTTTTCTCAAACTATCTCTTCATCTAATGACTATATTGCTGTTCATATATTCTAGATATTAATCTGTCTAAAATATAGCTGGCAAGGATTTTCTCTCAATCTTTACAGGCTATCTATTTGTTCTGTGGATAGTTTCTTTGCTGTGCAGAAACTTTTTAAATTTCATCTACTCTTATTTAATTCTTGGGGTTATTTACAGTGCTGTTGGGGTTTTGTTCAAAAGGTTCTTTCCCATGCCTGCATCTTGATGTGTGTGTTCTGTTTTCCTGCAGCAGCTTCAGCATTTCAGGTTTTAAGTTGATTGATACACATTGCTCTCTGTTTAGGGTAAGAGATCTGGGTCTATTCTCATTCTTTTGCAGGTGGATATCTAGTTTTACCAGTACCATTTGTTGAATAGGCTATCTTTTTCCAGTATACATTTTTGACCATAGCTGTGCAGGTTCATTTCTTTGTCCTGTGTTCTGTTTTATTGATCCACATGTCCATTTTATGTATGTATTTATGTATGTATGTTTGTATGTATTGCTAGCTAGTACTCTGTTGTCTGTGCCACTATGGTAAAACTTGAGCCCAAGTATTTCGATACCTGCTACAAGTGCTCTTGCTCTTAAGGAGTACTTTGACTGTGTGCTGTTTCCTGTTTCCATATGAACTGTTTGTTCTTCTAGTTCTGCAGAGAATGTGATTAGAATTTTGATGCTTATTGCATTTAATCTGAGACTGTATGTAGTTATATATTCATTTTCACATCATTCATTCTGCCAGTTCCAGAACAAGGAAGGTCTTTTCTTCATGTAGTATCTTTGGAATTTCATTTTCTAGTGTCTTAAAATTTTGTTGAAGGGATCTTTGATTTTCTTACCCTTTTGAGCTGTTGTGATTAGGCTAATTTCTCAGCAAATTCGTTATTATTTATGAAAGTGCCTTTTTTATTGTTTTGTTTTTGTTGAAATTTTGTACACTGCTACTTCATTGAAAGTTTTCTGGTAGCATCTGTAAGGGCTTTTAAGTATAGAATTGTTATCTAAAAATAGAAATAATTTCTGTTTTAGGTTTTATTCCTTTTCTGTTTTTTGTCTTGGGGACCTAGCTAAGACTTTGAGCACTGTTTTGGATAAGAGATCGTGGATAACCTGCCTGGCTTTAGATTTTAGGGAATGTTTTTAGCTGGTCCCCATTTAGTACAATGCTGGCTGTAGATTTGGCATGTATAGCCTTTATTATTTTGAGGTACAATCTGTCTGTTCATACTTTCTCCAGCACATTTATCATGAAACCATGTTAAACTTGATCAGATGTCTTTTCTTCATCTATTCCAGAGGACCAACTAGGTTATTATTATTTTTTTTCATTTTCATTTGTTTCGAGAGATTTTTAAATTTCTCCCGATTTCTTCAGTGATCCAGTGTCCTCCATTAGTGTATTGTGTAGTCTCCCAAGTATTTATGATTTTTCAGACGTTGGTGTTACTGCTGATTTTTACTTTAATTCGACTCTAGATAATATATAAGGAATTCTCTCAAGTGTGTGTGTGTGCATGTGTTAAAGGCTTGTTGGCTGTGATGAGATCAGTTTAGGAGGTTCCATGTGCTGCTGAGAAGAATCTGTATTCGCTATATGTTGGTTGGACTATTCTGTAAATATTTGTTAAATCCAGTCAGTCTATGGTATAACTTAAGTTTCTTTGCTGATTTTAAGTTTTGGAGACCTGTCTAAGCATGAGAGTGAGGTAACAAACTCTGCTGCTGTTACTGTATCAGGACTTACATGATATTTTATGTCATTTAGTATTTGTTTTATGAAACTGGGAGCACCAATATTTATTGCATAAATGGCTATAATTGTTAGTTTTTCTTGGTGAATCATTTCCTGTATTCAGTTGTCCTCTTGGAAAGTGTGTATGAGTGTGTGTGCCTGTGTGTGTGTGTGTGTGTGAGTGTATGTGTGTGTGAGTGTGTGTATGTGTCTGTGTGTATATGTGTGTGCGTGTGTGTGTATGTGTGTGAGTGTGTGTGTGAGTGTGTGTGTGTGTGTGTGTGTGTGTGTCGTGTGTACAGGTGGCTGTGGAGGTCAGAGGATGACATCAGATTGCCTGGGACTGGAATTTCAGGCAGTCGGGAGCTGTCTAATGTAGGTGCTGGGAACTGAACCTGGGTCCTGTCTGTGGAACAGTCAGTGCTCTTAACTGCTGAGCCATCTCTCCAGTCTCTTCAGTGTTCTTCTTTCATTGGATTGATTTGAATCTCTTATTTGAATTCATTGAATTTTATCTATTTTCTGAGCTATAAGAATATCTTTGCCTGCTTGTTCACTGCTTCTGTTTACTTGGCAGGTCGATGACACCCTTTCTTTGACATTCAGATTTTAGGCATCTTTGCTAGTGTAGTAGGTCTCATTTTTACTTACATTTCAGAGTTTTAAAACTGGTTTATTTCCTGTGATTCTGTTGTAAGATCCTGGCTGTCTAGATTAAGGACACTGTTTTTTTTTCTTCTTGTCCTGTCAGTTTTGGAGTTTGGCTGCTTCTCTGGGTTAGCCCTGCAGATGCTGTCCCAGCTCCCCTTTGTTCATCTGTTCCTTTCAGGGAATTTATTCATTTCTTAAGCATATTGGGGGCTTATGAAAGGATGCTTTTAATAGATTGATTATACGCAAGAAGGTTAAGAGAAGGAATGAGGTACTTGTGAGACACATCCAAGAGTGTGAATGTGGGTCTCTCTGAGAGAGCTGTCTTATGTGAACCTTTTCATAGACTCACCTCCCTGTGTAGAATTCCATGAAGGATTTTCTGGTGTGCTGCCTTCATTGTCATAGATTGCCTTCATTTGTGTTGCCTGAAATACCCTTTTATTTAAAAATATTTTAATATTTATTTATTTTATGTGAGTACACTATAGCTGTCCTTAATGGAAGAGGGCATCTAATCCCATCACAGATGGTTGTGAGCCACCATGTGGTTACTGGGAATTGAACTCAGGACCTCTGGAAGAGCCCTGAAACATCCTTATTTTTTGGTCAGTGTTGATGAAAGTTAACTTTTCTGGGGAGAGTGCTTTATTTGGCGATTATTTACTTCCTGGACTTGAAAAGTAGCATTCATGTTTTCCTGGCTTCTGGGTTGCAGATGAGAGGAGACCTGAAGTTACTATGAGGATCCTCCTTTGTGAGGTGATATTTTTTTCCTTGCAGCTTTTAGTATTCCTTCTCACTTTAAATTATAAAGTATTTAAATCCTTTATAGTTTTCTTCAAAAAGGCAATTTTCCATGTGTTTTCTTCATTCCAGCTGAACACAATTGACTTGACAAAAGGAGTCACTAGGGCAGACACTTGCTCCCTAAGACAATTGCTATTCTTGCAAGATGTTACACACTGTCCCTGAGCATCCACAAGACACAGGTTCCAGGAGCACTCCGTCTCCAGCACCAAATGTGCCAGTGAGGCTCACACACATGTGTCTAGAGCACTCACAATAAATACTTCATACTGTGTAAACCCCGTCCATATAGCGATTGTTCAGGGCTAGTAACAACAGAAAGGAACCCTGCCCATGTTTATCCGCGAGCAGCTTTTCTTTTTCCCGAATAATTTCAATTCTCCTCTGGTTGGATTAACTGATGTGGAACCCAGGAAAACAGCATCGACTATATGTTTACTCTGTCATATTTCTTGGATTTATAATCATTGTCTGGGTAGTCATTTATCTGTATTTTTCCCTGAAAACCTAACAAGGGACAGATGATAGGTATTTTTAAATTAATTTTTTAAATTATAATATTAAAGCTTGAATTAGAAAACCTCCTCCTGCCCCAAATTAGGTTTTTTCCCTGTTGCATTCATACTATTTTTTGATATAGATGTAATGAATTGGCAAATAAAATATAAATATTAATAGGTTAAAGTATGTTTTCAGCCTTTTGTTACATATTAGGGAGCACAATGATTAATTAGTTTAGTTACTAATAAATCAAACTGTAGGAACATGGGATCTTCATAGATGCATATTAAATAAGTTTTCTAGTCTGGGGGGGTTACGGCTTAAAGAGTAAGTGGGAATCATCCCCCCACCCCCGAGTGAATGGTGAAACTGAGATTATTCAGTCTATTGTTCATGGATGAGAAGCCACTGAGTTTTACATAGGGACATTAGTGGATGGGTACCTCTGACACAGTGCCAAGTGTCTCTGTTTTAGGAAGGGACATGAGCAAGTCATTTCTATGAAGCAGGGATAAATGAAGAAAAGAGAAGACATGAAATCCTTAGGAAACAGAGTGACACGTTTCATTGCTTAGCTGCATGTGGATAGTCTGGGTTTTAAATTTTCATTTTTTTATTCTGAACATTGTTTTTGAAGAAATTTTTAGCAGGAGAAAGCAGATGTAAGTTGGGGAAACCTATGTTTGGCATTTTCTAACACTGTCAGTGGAAATAATAAAAATTAGGGTGAGCATGGGACCTGTGTTGTAGGCTGGGCTGAACGTATGATCTGCACCCATTGATGCAGGCTACCGTGATCTGCACTCATTGAT
>JADRCH010000073.1:8544467-8555247 GCA_019843965.1 Rhynchomys soricoides | reverse complement strand
GCTACCGTGATCTGCACTCATTGATGCAGGCTACCGTGATCTGCACTGGTAAAGGCAAAGGCGTGTTTCCTGTTTTCAGTTTTTATTTATTAACTTTTTTAGATAGGAGTCTATGCTGCCTTTAAACTCAGTGCTGAACCCAAACTTGTGGCAGGTCCTCCTACCTCAGCCTGTTGAGCACTAGAATTACAAGCATGCACTACCACTTGAGCTACATTTTCTATCTTTTTGTTTTGTTGTGGTTTAGGTGTATTTATTTAACTTTATGTGTAAAGTGCATGTGTGCCTGGTACCTATGGGGGTCGGAAGAAGGTGTCTGACCCCTTGGAACTGGAGTGACAGGCGTTTGTTAGCTTCCATGTGGGTGCTGAGTCAGACCCAGGAGCTCTGCAGAAGCAGCAAGTGCTCCTAACTAAGCCATCTCTCCAGCACCATTTTTTATCTTTTATGAGCATTTTTAACTTGGTGAGAAATAGATTTTGTGATTGAGATTTTTGCTTTTGCCTTTTATATTCAAGATGCAAGTTAATTTTGTTTAATGATCTTAAAATGTTATAAAAGCTAATGGATATAAAGAAGATATTTAACTAATTGGGGACGTGCATTCTTTTAATAGATTTTTATGAAACCAGATTTTGCCTTGGATGATTCTTTAACTTTTAATTCAGTTTTACCATGGTCTCATTTTAATACTGCTGGTGGAAAAGGAAATCGTGATGCAGCTTCTTCCAAGTTGCTTCAAGAAAAGGTAATTTAATGTTTCACTGATTTATTTATTCATTTATTTTTTAAATACAGGAGACTATTCTGGTTAAGTGGCACTACTTTTGAGAGTTCAGATTTGCTTATTAGGTGCTACTTTTCAGACTTCTCTCCCCCTCCCTTTCTTCCCTTCATGTCCTTGTCCCTCCCCCTCCCTTTCTTCCTCTTCTCCTGCTCCCTCTCCTCCCCTGCCCTGTCTTCTGTTTCTTGGTGTTGGGTTTGAACTTACGATGTCTGAGAGTGAGCATCTTAAAAGTTGTTTCTAATTTAGACCTCTATGCCTATGAAGAATCTTCTTAAGCTAGAATGACAGCGAAGTCTTGACTCACTGTTCTTTTTCAGCACCTGGCTTGGAGCCTATAATTATAATCTCACTGATTCTTAGTACATTTTATTCTACTCTGGTGACATGGGTTGGCCATTGAACCATGTAATCTGTTCTGCTGTCTGTCTCAGGTTGCTTTTCACTAAGAGAGCCAGTAGCTGTGTTGAAGGTGAGGGGGACAAGGGTATGAGCTCAAGAAAACTGAATAATAAAAATTTCATTTGTAATCCATTAAATGCTTTAAGAAGTAAGTTAATTTATAAAAGGAGAGTGCTAATTGTTTCTAAAGTTTGCTACATCTAGAAGACATGCGTGCATGTGAAACAGAGGAGAGCACACAGAAGGAAGAGCTCAGTGTACAGTTTAACTACTTAGACAGTGTGGATGTTGGCTACGGTGATGATTCTCTCTGAAACGTTAGGACTCAGTACGATTAGTACCTGACACAGCTGTGTGAATCCGTTACCTTTGGGAAAGAGGCGGTGTCAGAAGGGTAGTGATGAGGGGAAAGAAGAGACAGGTGAGTGAGCATGTATTCTCTGCGCTTACCTTTGTCTGTCTTTGGACTACACTTTTTGACTGCATTTTGTGTACCAGATTCCAAGGTGCCCTAATCCAGTAGTTCACACAATGGAATTTATACTTGTGGAAACCTTTCTATCATTTCTAGGGAGTGTTTAGATAGTCGGGAATGATGTACTTAAGATATATCTGATTTTTTTTCCTTCCTTTTGAAGCTGAGCCATTATCTGGATATTGTGGAAGTAAATATTGCTCACCAGATCTCTCTGCGTTCAGAAGCATTTTTCCATGCAATGACCTCTCAACACGAATTGCAGGACTACCTCAAGACAACTTCCCAGGCTGTTAAAATGCTTCGAGAGAAAATTGCACAGATTGATAAAGTTATGTGTGAAGGATCACTACAGATTTTAAGACTGGCACTTACCAGAAATAATTGTGTTAAAGTATACAATAAACTGAAGTTAATGGCCACTGTACACCAAACTCAGCCTACAGTGCAGGTGTTGTTATCTACTTCTGAATTTGTTGGAGCGTTGGACTTAATAGCAACAACTCAAGAGGTTCTGCAGCAGGAGCTTCAGGGCATTCACAGTTTCCGGTATGTCTGTTCAGGAAACCATTGGAAGTAACGCAGAGAAGTTGCAAGGATGAATATTTATATGTTGTGTTAAGGTGTAGATGTACTCGAGGGAAACGGTGCTTTTCTTCCAGATTGGTTTTCTTAGTAATGTTATTGATATTAACAAAAAACCTGTTCACTGGAGATATTTCAGTAGAGAAGCTAACTTAAAATTTCTAGTAGATGAAATAAATACAAAGCCAATTACAATTTTGAAAATAGTACTTTGAAAATGTTCAAATAACTGTCAAAATGGTAGATCAAGTTGGAAAGGTGAACAGCAGAATGCTTTAAGCTAATTTAGAATGACCTTTAGAAGCTCGTGGGACGGCTCAGTGGGCAAAGGCTCTTACCTCCAAGCTCTACACGTGCTGCCACGGCATCTCATAAGCACATGCACACACACAAATATAAAAATCTTTTTAATAGGATTTAAATAGAAAAATTGTTAAAATTCATTTCTAATTTTCAGATTTTATATCGAAATTCAAAAATAGTGAAAACAAACCCTGTCCTTTCTGAGTTCTTACTTTGAGCATACCTTTTTTTTTTTTAAAAAAAAAAAAGCAAATTAGGGCTGGAGAGAGAAGTCAGTTGGAGAAGTGCTTGCCAAGTAACTGAGGGGACCCAAGTTAGAGCTGCAGAACCCACATTTTCAAAAATCGGTCATGGTAATGGAGGCAGAAGCTGGAAGAAACTGGGAGTCGTTGACCAGTGGAACTAATGAAAGAGTATCTGAGAAAACAAAGTGGATGGTGGCTGCGGAATGTCACCCGCCCATGCACGCGCAGACTGGCAGGCAGACGGGCAGATAGGCAGACAGACACACACACACACACCTCTCTGTAGAAAGGGGTGGTGGTGGCTGGAAGTGTCTGTTGTCCATGGTTAGAAAAGGTGCTTAGCCTGTGAGTTTTATCTTTAATACCACTAACAAAAAAACAAACGAAACTAACTTGACTATGAAATTACACATAAAATACCTTAAGTTTGTAGTTGTGAATATTCTATGTGAAATTGAGTTATTTGTAGGCCAGTCGCAGGCATCAAAATTTCATTTTACTAAGGTTTTGGTGTTCTTGAAGAAGTTCTTGTCTTCTGGCTAACTCATTGAGAATTTACAGCAAGGGATTACAATAGCAGTCTAACAGATGTGCTCTGAGGCTTAATAGAGATGTGCTGTATTCCAGGAGAGTTAGAGTCAAAATAAGCTTATTTAAATTGAATTATAAGTTCTCACTAACATTAAATATTTGGAATGTTTAGAAAATGCATTTTAACTTGAATTAAGTCACTGATTCGTTCATTTGTTGAAGAAATGCCATTGAGCACCTAGGAATGTCAGGTGGAGTGCAAGATTTTTGAGTCATGAACAGAGCATAGATGCTCTGCTCTAACAATTTCCACTGTGTATTTTGTCAGGGATAGGGGTTAAACACACGTTGTGGCAGTTTTGATGGTGTACACATTGCTGTGGAACTTTTTTTTTTTTCCTGGTTTTTTGTTTTTTCCAGGGTTTCTCTGTGTAGCCCTGGCTGTCCTGGAACTCACTCTGTAGACCAGGCTGGCCTCGAACTCAGAAATCCGCCTGCCTCTGCCTCCTGAGTGCTGGGATTAAAGCTGTGGGCCACCACTGCCTGGCTGCTGTGGAACTTTTAATGTGGGAACATAATCCAGATTTTAATGGTTGTGGAAATTCAAAGCTTTTTGAAAGCTATTGAAAGCTATTGTTGAAAATCCTCTCTTTAAAATCATATTGACACATAAAAATTGAATACATGGACCATTGACATTTATTGTGGGTTTCCCAACATGGATCTTCAAGTGATTAGATGATTTCTAATTTTTCACCCCTGAATTTTTCAATCTTTTTCATTTTGAGTTGTGTGATATATTTTTTAATGTGTAATTATTTTACCATTGCTTTACAAAGGTACAGTTATATGACAGAAAGTCTGTCTTTCCCTCTTTGCTTACCTCTTGACCAAGTTGTGAATTTTGATAAACATTGACACGAATACCCTCTGGCTAGCACAGAACTAAGACATAGAATTAAAGTGTGAATACTTGATTGTTGGATTCACATTCTGAACCAGGTCTAGCTTTACCCTGGAGTTCATACAGTTTAATCATATTTGATTCATACGTTTGTTTGTGATCAGTAAGACTGTAGTTATGTAGAGGTGTCTGGAGAAAGTCCTAAGACTAGAGTTGAATGTTTATTATCAACGGTTTATTGCACTTCAGAATCGAAGAGTTCAAAGCTTGTACTTATTCTGAGCTAACAAAACTTGAATTTGTCTGTCTCTATATATCTATGTATATATCTCTCTGTCTGTCTTGTTGGGGATCAAACCCCACACATGGCTTTGTCATGCTGGGCGGTGATGTACACAGTGAGTGACATGATGAGTCAGCCCTTCTAGCCCGTCAGATGTTGCTCTTGTCTCATTTTGCTCAGACATCTGTTCTTATTTTCAGTAGAACCTACACACATAAGGCTATTTATTCTATGAACATTCCTGTAAAGCTGTGTTATTCTGTCAGTTCTATTTTGATTAGAACTGTATAAAAGTTTGGTATCGGAATCTGAGTTTAATTTTATATTTGGGATACTCGTACATATGTACGTAGTTTAAAAAACTCTAAAAAAATATCTTTTTAATCCTCATTCATACTTGAAGTAATTTGAAACTGAGTTTTGGTAGTTGAATTTTACTTTGTATTTTGACAAAGACCAGCTTTGACATCAGAGGGTAAACTGAGGCAGGCAGCTGATGGGGGCGTCAGTGGTGAGAGTGGCTGAGGGAGTCAGGCCAGGCACTGACAAGAGCACATACAGTTGATGGGTGAGAGGGGCAGTGTCCAACCCCCCACTTTTTTTTATATATCCCAGCTAAATCTTTCAAGCAGTATAAAAATTACAGTGTGATTACTTTTTAGTTTTTTTTTTAGTGAATGGTTGTGAAAAAAACAGTGTGTTCCCTAATAGCTTTACAAGGAATAACATTATGAGTATAGGTAAAGAAAACAAATTATTCCCAAGAACCCACATGTATTATAAGCAACTTGTTATATATTAACAAAGGGTAAGCAAGCAAGGGAGTTTTCTCAGCCAGTTTCTCTTATGGGCAGACAGCAATTTGCGGTTACAAAGAAAGGAATAGTTATTTTATTATCTTTAAAAGTAATCTTGTAAGAATCTTAAAAGAATCACAAATCTAAAATTTTATGTAAAAATCAGGCATATCTACCTTAAATTCTCAGAATGCATATTTATCAGCAATTCTTAATAAATTGTATTAGAAGCTGAAGGCAAAAATGGGTATAAGAAATCAATTATCACCAGTCCAGCCTCAGTGAGAGTCCTGTCAGCCAGTGCTGCCATTGTTCTTGTTCCCTGACCATAAAAGGTCCCTAGCGTGACTGATGAAGAGTGTGCTTTTCTGAACTTCAAATTGTCCCCTAAGATTTTCTGCATCAAAGCCAGTAGTTAAAACATCTCAGCCTAGCTTGGCTAGCAACTTTATTTTTCTAAATGTTTTCTAAGAGTGGTGGTCACTGTTGACAATCTATGTCTCTAAGTTCTTCTCTAGGGTGGTGATTGAATCATATTCTGCTCCAGGAGCAATACCTGAAATGGATCAAGCACTATTATTGTGAGTGCCAGAGACACTGCCCAGTGAGGGGCTGGAAGCCCCTTCGAGTTTTCACACAGTTTTTAGACTAAGAGGGATGTGAGGGCAGCGAGCAGAGCAGAGCTCCACAGCAGCATGACGTCCTCGGGACGTGGCGTCCTCTGGGTTATGCCACGCTGAGGCACACCCATTGTGGCTTTGGTAACTGGTGGGCTGCATTCCATGAGTTCTACAGCCATTTGTCATTCCTCCTGTGTGGTCCTTGGACGTATTTTAAATTTCTGGCCAATCGACTTGATAAATTTACATTCTTTATTTATATAAGAAATTTGTGGTTTCTTTAATGTAAGATTGTTAAATATCAGTGCTCTCCTTTTGCAAAGCTTCATTGGTATTTTTAATGCTATTTTTATTTGAAAATGCAATCAATTTTGGATTCTTCATGTTTCTGTCGGGTCACCTTTTACTCTAAGCATTGTTGGCACACACTTATTCTTTTTAAATCTAACAACTCTTTGTAAATGTCTCCTGCTTCCCACTTGGGACATGGCTTAGAAAAGCCTTCAGTCTCTTTCTTAGTAGACCAGCCACGGACACCACTGGTTTAAGTTGTTGATAGTCTGCTATTTTTAGAGACACTTGTGTAGGTTTTACATTTGCCTGTAATCTTTGTCTTACATTTTAAGGAGAATTTTATTTCAAACTTTTTTTTTTTTTTTTATTAAAGATTTATTTATTTTATTTAAATGGGTACACAGACACACCAGAAGAGGGCATCAGATCCCATGACAGATGGCTGTAAGACACCATGTTGTTGCTGGGAATTGAACTCAGGACCTCTGGAAGAACAGTCAGTGCTCTTAACCGCTGAGCCATCTCTCTAGCCCCTATTTCAAACTTTTAATAGACATTACCAGAAGACTTAATTTTTTAAAAAAGAATTCAAATCTTGGTGTGTCATTTTTGATATATTGTTAACATTTCTTTCTAGTGACAGAAAATAATAGTTTATTCTCATTCCAGAGCTATTCACCTGAAACATTTATGTATAAACTTTGCTCTCTGACTAGTAAACCTCAGAATATTTCATTTATATCCTCCAATGACATCTTGCTGCAATTTATTGTACTTACTCATTTTACTGTTAGGCTTTAAATGTCTTGGGCAAGAGGTGTATCATGCACATCTTAATACACATTTGTGAAACCTATGCATTACCAAAAAAAAAAAAAAAAGTACACTTTTATTCTTGGTATGTCCTTTTAACATTTTGTAATCATTGGATTATGGTGATTATAACTATTTAAAATTAATTATTAATAACTATTTGTAGTTAATACACACCTGTGATTCTTGGTCTTGGCGTTGTAATAGGCTCTCAGAAGAACTTTGAAGAAAGGCATGGCACACCAATTGAAACCAATCAAGAACACTTCCAGAATATAAGGCTGGAAGTACCTTTGTATTTTCAAAGCTCTCTGAGAAGTTCTGACATGGGCCAGAATTGAGGTGCTAATTAAGACCAATATGGGTTCTCTGAATTTTTAGATTTTATAATTGAAGTGCTTACATCTCTATGTAAATTTCTTTTTCTTTTTTAACAAAAATTTCAACCAAAGCGTCTTCCTTTTTCAGAGAAGTTCTGTGTGTCCAATATATGCTACCAAACCTGATCTCTTTTCTAAGCCTATAATTTATTCAGGTGGAAATTTTGGCTTAAATTCAATACCTAATTCCTACAATGATTGTTGTGTATATTTATTATTTTTTGTAATTAAAAAGAAATCAATGATTTACTGTTTAAAATTATTGTGATACAGGACAGTTTTAATTATAATACATTTTAATTTTACTATCACACATGAAAAATTCTTAGCCGTAAAAATAGTCATTGAAATAATACATACAATTTTTGCTGTACTAACTTAGAGGTATTATTAAATTTAACAGTACTCAAAATTTTACATAGATATAATATAGAAGTCTCAATATGGACCTAAAAATATGTTAAATATTGACAGGTTGCTGTGTCTTTTTTTCTTTTTATATAAGAGCTTTAAATTCTCTCATGTCCAGGGCTGTTTGTGCTTTTTTATCATAAACATTTATGGGCACTGAGAGCATCTATGGAGTCCATTAGTGCCATGAACCAATTGTGCTGTCCGTCCGTATTAAATGAACTTTTGAGTGTGCCTCTATAGAAGCTATGAGGTAGGCTGTGCTCTCCTGTTTCCAGGGATACTGGAAGGGAGGCTTAGGTGGCCTTGAATAATCTGTTCTAAGTCATACAGCTAGTAACAAGAGTAGAAAGGGATTCAGACATCTCATTGGAGCTTAGAGCTGTGCTTAATGTGTTTGAATGGGCACCTTACTTGGCCCCAGATAACTATGAACACAAACGGATTTTATAGTAACATAGATACCGAAATTGTAGGCAATGTGCTAGTTTTACTGAACAAGGAACTACCATAGTAATTCATAGTCAGATAAAAATTAATGAAATTAGTTTTCTAGTTCTAAGCCTGCCTGCCTGCCTGCCTGCCCGCCCACCTGCCCTCCCTCTCTCCCTCCCTCCATCCCTCCATCCCTCCTTTCCCCCTTCCCTTTCTCCTTCTCTCTTTCTCCCTCCCCCTCTTCTTCCTTCCTTTAAAAGTTTTTTAAAAGGTATTTGGCATCCAGAGTTAATTGTGGGGTTCAGCATTCTGTGGTTTCATTGATAAGAACCACCTTATGATTCCATTTAAGGAATTTATTTTATTGGTTGCATCAAAATATTAAACATGATCCTATAGTCCTATATAATCAGCAGTTTAATTTCCAAATGTTAGACAAGAGATTTTTCTGTTTGGTAAAATAAGAACTGTAGACTTTTAATATATAAGGTTTTTTTCTGATACAAATAGCACAAAGGTCACTGTGGAATATCCATCTTAGTAGAAAATCCAAATTAATGTATAAATCTGGCTACATCTAAAGTGTTACAGTTTTTCCAATTAGTTGGATTTGGTGGGTTTTTTTCCAGAAGTATTTCAGGTGTTTTGTTTTGGTACTTATTCACTGTTCTCTAAAGAAACAGAGCTGGTAGAATGAACACACACACACACACACACACACACACAGAGTGAGGGGGGCATTTATTAGTGATATTTCTGGGTTGTGATCCAGATAGCCCAACAATGACTGTCTTCCAATGGAAAGGCTGTAGTCCCAGTCTGGTGCTGGAGTGCAGGGGATTTCTAGAGCGCGGCTGGTCTTCATTCTGCATTGGAAACCTGAAGAAGTGGGTTTCAGTACAGGTGAAGGAATACCTCAGCAGCAGGATAGGTGAACTTGCCAGCAAGAGTCAGGGTAAACAGGCAAAAAGCAAAGGCTTCTTTCTTTGGTGTCCTTTTATATGGGTGGCCACCAGAAGGTGTAGCCCAGATTTATGGCAGGTTTTCCCACCTCTAAGAATCCAGTCAAGAAGATCACTTATTGGTTTGCTCAGCTGCTTGGGTTTCAGTTGATTACAGATGTAGTTGAGTTGACAGCCAGGATTAGCCACCACAATATTACGTTTGTATTATGATTTAATAGATCCATTACTACTTTAAATTATTGTATGAGATTATTAAGCTACATACTTGTATTTATTTTGAGACATGGTCGGTCTCACTAGGTATAGCCCATGCTGGTCTGGAATTGACTATGCAGATCAGGTTGGCCATAAATTCAAAAAGATCTGCCTGCCTCTGCCTTCCTAGTGTGCCACCATATCAAGCCTTAGGCTGCGTACTTTAGATGAACTGCTTAGACTAATCTTTGTAATGTGTGTTTTCATGCTTAACATATTACTTAGTAGCATTAAGGTTTATATCTGTTCCTTATCTGAATTTAAGAATGTATAAAAATGAAGCTACTCAGGATATTTAACACTTTCTGAGGCTGGGCAGTGGTTAACACAGTCCTTAAGTCCCAGTACCTGGGAGGCAGAGACAGGCAGATCTTTTGAGTTTGAGGCTAGCTTGGTCTACAGAGTGAGCTCCCGAACAGCCAGGGCTACACAGAGAAACCCTGTCTACAAAACAAAACAAAACAAACCCCAAAGACTGAGAATCTTATATTTACACCCGAAATTTTTATTATTTTACTTAGGAAATTTAGTAGGCACATTCATTCATACGAATTCGGCACCAGATGTGTGTCTCTCCCCCCCCCCTCGTAGGACTTGTTGAAGACTGTCAAACCCAGAGTTAACATATATCTATTGGCTATTGGCTTCTAATCTATATTAAAAGAGAACCCATGAGCTTCACAAAAACTAGAACCAGCATATTAGCATCTCCATAATACTGGAGTGAGCTAGCAGCATTAAATTTACATATAAATTTATATTGTGCCCCATTACTGTAGTTTAAAAAATTGAGAACACAACTACACAGAAAGATAAGGGAAATCAAAACAATTATAGGAAACACGATATAACCTATGAGCCACCAGTAGGTGCTTTCTTATCTTTGCAACCCTCCACCGACTCCTCAATTACTTTTAAGTTACAAATATTTTGTTTCAGCCATAGTATTAAATGTATTTTTAAAAGATGAGATTTTTAAAAAGCCTCTAATGTTACTGATATCTTCAAATAGCTAGTTTGTCCCCAATTTTTATAGTGTTTGGTTACAATATATAGCTATCCAAATAGCATCTATAGAGTGATTAGCTGGTATTTCCTAAGTGTCTTTTGATCTAAAACTTTATCTTCTCCTCTTCAGAGTGTTGACTGAGAACTGCATCCTCATGGCTCTCATGCTTTTCTTCCATTTATGTTTTCTAGAATTGGAAGCTGGTGAGGTTTTCTTACAGGAAGGAGTGCTGAATCTAGAGCGTGTTAAGTCTGAGCACACAGGAAGGAGTGCTGAATCTAGAGCAGTG
>JADRCH010000073.1:8491761-8544067 GCA_019843965.1 Rhynchomys soricoides | reverse complement strand
AGAGAGTGTTAAGTCTGAGCACACAGGAAGGAGTGCTGAATCTAGAGAGTGTTAAGTCTGAGCACACATGCAGTTGTCCCTCCCGTGCTCTGATCAGGACCCCTATTGTTTATTAACTGGACTATTCCTGTAGAGAGAGCCCCACAGTAACAATTACAGTTGATGCTTTGAAAACACACATTTGGAGTTGTGACAGCTTAAGAAAGTCTGATAAGCAGTATTGCCTAAAAATATTTTTAAAACTTAGAAAGTGCTAAATATGCTATAAATGTATGGGGTATATGTAGACAGTAGTCCCTCATTTCCTGTCATAAAGCACAAACCTGTTAGAAAAGTACAACTTGTCAAAACTTACCTGGTAGAGACATGTGAACAAGCATTAACTGCACAAGCTGACTGCTCCAGGCTTCATTGTGGTCACTGCATAGCCACTTCCTGTTGCTGTGGTGGGGGCTCAGTTGCCAAGAGCATCTGCTTAAAACTGTGATACACACAAGTCCTGTGCAAGTCAGACATGTCTCCAGAGCATTGCTTATCACAGTAAAAAAAGAAATCTTTCATCTGCCGATTTACAAATCAGTGAGAACCTGCCTCAGAATAAAAAGTGACAAGATGGTGGGATGATAACTCGGTCATAAAGACCTTGTGTGTAGCATGTGTCAGTCCTGTGTCAGTGCCCAGTACTCTAAAAGGAGAGAGGAAAAGTGGCATTTCTTACATGCTTTTCACATTACAGTATACAAAGTAAGTGTTAAATTATGTTGCTGGTTTGGCTTCTGGTCAGCACTAGGGTACTTAAAAAGCAGTAGGTATCTTGAAAAAAAGAAATCTACAAACAGATTTTGGTAGGGTTTTTTCTTTTTCCTTTATGATATTTGGCTGTAGGGAGACTTAATCCCTGAACTGCTTGGTAGTCGGCTACATCTGGTTAATCTGAAGCAGCTCCTGTAAGGAAAGGTGGAATAAGCTCTAGACAATCTGTCTTCAGAAAGCAATTTTGAAATGGTAAATTGGGAATCCAGCATCTTCCTATGGTGGCTGATAAACTGTTCTTAAATCCTTATATTAAGTAATGGATTTAGATGTATAAGCATTTGATGTTGTCAAGTCTTTTTTTTTTTTTTTAAAGCCTTTTGCTATTATTTTTGTAGATACTCAAATTGTCTGATGTTTTTTTGGTGGTTCTACCAGTTTGAGTTTTTTTTAATGAGTCCATGAGAAATAACTTGAAAACATGCTTTTTTTGGTGCTGTGACAGCACGCTTATACATTTTTTATCCTGGATGTGTAAGCTGTCACTGCTTTAGGAATTCTTCCTTTTAAAAAGAAATTCAAATGTTATTATTACTGTGTGTGTGTGTATGCATGTGTATAACTTTTAGGAGTCACTTCCTACCTTGTGGCAAGGTCTTGTTTTTGCTGTGCTAGTTAGCCCAGTTCTTTTGAGACAGTTTTCTTCCTTCCTTCTAGCTGTAGGACCGCTGAGATTATAGACCATTGCATCTGGTTTTCTTTCTTCCCCCCTCTCCCGCCCCATGTTGCCCAATACAGGGTTTCTCTGTGTAGACCAGGCTGTCCTCGAACTCCCAGAGATCCGCCTGCCTCTGCCTCCCAAGCAGTGTGATTAAAGGCGTGCGCCACCATGCTTGGTGGTGCACCTGGCTTTCTTATGTGGGTTCAAACCATTGAATTCAGGCCAATTCACATGTGTGGCAAGTGCTTTTACCTGCTGAGCTATCTCGTCAGCCTGTTTCTTTTAGTGTGAGATTGTGTTTAGAAATCCTAGCTACTGGATTGGATGTAATTTCTATGCTTTTGTAGTACATAAAACTAGAGAATAATTTTACTTTTTAATTTTGCCTCTTGGTAACTACCAGAAATAATTTCATATTTCAAATACAAATTCAACTTCTTATTTTATTTATCAAGTTTGTTTCAAAATTATCACTGCCTCTACTTACTGTAAACAGTGATAGAACATTATCCTCCTAAAAGCTGTAATGGCTTTAACTAATTTTGAACATTGTACTGTATGCAACCTGTCTTTATAAACACAGCTTCCTTTTCAAGTAAATGCAGTATATGTATTAGAATTAGTTGTATTAAATTTATATTTAATATAAAGTTAAGTCTAAAGTATTAAAAATCAATCCCAAAGATAGACCTGTTTATATTATTTGTTTATTTAGATGGTTCTTGCTGTTGCTGTCCTGAAACTCACGACCCACCTGCCTCAGCCTCCCAATTGTTAGGGTCATAGGTGCCACCTTACCTGACTAGAGCTTTTTATTTATTTTATTTTGTGTGTTCATTTGGTAGTTGTATAGTTCTGGGAGTTGGACCCAGAGCCTTACACATGGTAAGCAAGTGTTCTGCCACTGGGCCGCATCCCAAGGAAGAACTTTCACACTTCCTAAGAATGAACTGAAATATGGGAAGATTTCACTAGTTTAGAATAAGACGTATGTAACTCTAGAAGGGGAGCTGTTCAGGAGGGGGAGGGGACCAGAGAGGAAGCAGATGGGGGACAAGGAGAGCCTCTGTGTGGTTAGGTCACACACATGTGTGAGGATATGGGAATAAAACCCACTTTGCTTTCTCGGTTTTGTTGCTGTTGTAGAGTTTCATGTGATTTACTGTATAGTCAGGGCTGGCCTGATCCTCCTGCCTTCACCTCTCAAGTTCTGGGATTACATGACACATGGTTTGTACAGTGGGAATTGAATTTAGGACACGCGCTGGATAAGCACTGGATCAGCTGTGCCACATTCCTAGTCTCCCCATTAAAAATTGCTTGTAGGAACCCGCTCTCTGCTGTCACATGGTACCAGGAATCAAATTCATGTCTTTAGGCTTGGTGGCAAGATTCTTTAGCCCTGAGCGTCTCACTAGCCCCAAACCCATTATTTTGGACAATTAACATATGCAAACAAAAAATGGAAAGGGATTCTACTTAAATGTTTCTTCCCTTGCCGTGTAAGGTGGACTTTACTTTTCCATTTTCCCCTTGCATTTTGAATTTTGAAATAGTTTAAGTCAACTAGGTTATCTAGGTTTCTCAGCTCATTGTTTTTATGAAGTTTATCAGATTTGTGACAAAAATATTTTGAAGCTAAAGATACTTTTAGTTATCCGCTCTAATACATTTTTAAAGATTTTATTTAGTTTTTTTATTGCAAGCGTTCTGTCTGCATGTATGTGTACTGCATATGTGCCTAGGACCTGTAGGGGCCAGAAGAATATCAGATTCCCTCAACTGGAGTTAAAGGTGTTTGTTAGGCGCCATGTAGGTTCGGGAACTGAAACTCGTGCCTTCTACAAGAGCAGCAAATGCCTTTAAGTCCTGGCAGCTGCCTCTCTGGCCTTGATGGTGTTGAGTTTCATGACCTGGTGGCAGATGAACAGTTACTGAAATTTATCATGATAGATTGAGTTGACTCACTCTGTCTCGATGGCCATTTAGATTATTTCTATAAAGGAATAGGGCCTGCAAAATACTAGGGACTAGTATTTGCGGAATAAATGAGTGGCTGGGAAGCCACTACCACTACTAAAGGGCAGTGAAGAATGGGTTTGAACAGCTGATAGTTCATCTATAGAAAGCAGCCATAGAATTTCTCAAGTAGCCAGGTTTTCTGCAGGGTATTGAACTATTTAGAGTTTGAAGGTTAAAAACAAAGATACGATTCTGGAGATGAAGTGACATTGTGACAGTGATTTCTGCTTATCAAAGGTCTTCATTTTACTAAAACATTGTTGAATAAGTACTGTCGGTTAGAAAAATTCTATCCTATTGAAATTGGAATAAATTTATGACTTAGTGGATATGTATGTTTCTCTCCTTTTGGTAGGCATTTGGGATCACAGCTTTGTGAATTAGAAAAGCTGATTGATAAAATGATGATTGCAGAATTTTCTACTTATTCTCATAGTGACTTAAATAGACCACTGGAAGGTGAATGCCAAGTTTTAGAAGAGGTATGTGTTTAAACTGTGGAATCCAAGAACTGTCTTTGCTTAGTCCTGTTTCCTTTACAGTTTCAGTTTATAACGCATTCTTCTCAGATCATAGTGAACAAAATTATCTCAAATTTCCATGTCTTTCAGACCTTTGAAGCCCTGTGTTAGCTATGTATCTTAAAAAACATCATAAAAGCTTAGAATTGTATGAATTGGAGAATGGAGTATGTCATAGCTTACTTAGCAAATACGAATTGAAGTGCGGTCTGTAAAGGCTACAAACCAAGTTCAAAGTAGAGCTTTAGGACGGGTGACTTAATTTATAGTCCATGGGCAGGTATCTACTGGGTTTATTATCTTCTTTAAAAAGTGATGATTATGTGGTAATTTGTTCATCCAAATTTACCAATCACCTATTCTGGACATGTTTTATTTATATGTTTAAATAAATATAATCCATGTTTCATTCATCTGGTAATTTTGCAGTGCAGGATCACTGCCAAGAACTAACAGGAGAAAAAGACTCTAAAGTCCCTGACTCATAATTGCCTAAAGAGGTGTTCAGGTTAGCAGTGAGCATCCCCCTCGGAGTCCGGGTTGTCTGTACAGTCTTCTGGACCACAGGGGCTCTTCTTAACTGTGGGGTGAGGATAAAAGACCTGTTAGCGTTGTTTTGTCCCTGAGCCACTTTCATTTCATCCATTGTGGTTCAATAGGATTTCCTTGTTGGAAAACAGACTCCGAAAGTCTGTGGCAAGGTTGCTGTGGGAGGAGTCACATCCTAGCGCTGGAGCAGCACACCCTGAGAGTCCGACATAACCATGCTGATAAGTGTTTCTGCTTTTAAGTTAACTTTCAAATGTAAAATTGTACATCTCTCTTTTATTTTAATAGGAAAGATTAGTATCTCTTGTATTTGGGCTTTTGAAACAAAGAAAGCTTAATTTTTTAGAGATCTACAGTGAAGAAATGATTATCACAGCAAAGAACATCATTAAAGAGGTATTGTGCGTTTTTATTTAGTATATGATTTGAAACCCGTGAAGTTCCTTTTTGTGTCACCTAGTTATATGTAAAATATGTAGTATAACAGTAATACTTGATCGTTTTGTTAAAAATTGTATACATGGAGAAATATGAGAGGCATAAACCTCCTAGCCAGGCTCACTACTTGAAGATGTTAGTGGTTTCTTACTGTTGTCACTGTTGTCACACATGTGACTTTGGACAGATTTCAGAACCCATGTAAGCATTTTCCCACATTATTTTCCAAACCTCCAGAAACACCTATTTTATGGTTTTATAAAACCACCACCACCATAGTGGTTAGACCTGGTTTGTCCTTCTGTCAAGGAAATATTTAAAGTTTCAATCTGATACTGTAAACAAAACTGTGACAGACTTTTTGTGAGTAAAGTTACTTTGTCATATCTAAGATTTGTTTTTAGAAAAGAGAATTGAGAGGTTGGCTCAGTCAGAGAACTTTGATCCTTAGAACCCATCTGAATGTGCTGGACACAAGTGTGCACCTATAATCCCATCCTGGAGTGGCAGAGAGGAAGATCCTGGGTTACCTGGCCAGCTAGTGCATCCTAGTAGATGAACTGCAGGCCAGTGAGTGGCCCTGTCTGAAAGGAACTGGTTGGCTTTCCTGAGGATGACACCTGAGATGGCCTCTGGTCTCCATGAGTACACACAAACTTGCATACCCAGATGCACGCACATACACCCACACATGCACATAGAGAGACGTTCTTAGATTGATGCCCCAAAGCAGAATTGTTGATCAGAGAGTGAAGGTTATTTTATGTTGTTTAATGCATAAAACTGAATCGTTGTCTAAGAGCATCTTACTGATTTATACTACCCACGGTAAATATACAAATGTTAAGTTCCTGTCTGCATAGCTTAGAACGTTAGTGACAGCTGGAAATCTCGTAGATCTTACCCAGGCTTTAGGGTGTACTTGTTAGACAGCACTCTACTACTGAGCTGAACTCAAACAGATAAACAGAATTGCAGTATATATGTACAGTAAAATACTAATATCTCAATGAAATTGAGTGATTTACCTAAAGCTATGTAAATATAATATAAAACCAGACATAAGAAGAGTATATGCTGCAGGATTTTCTCCTGCATGTAAGACATAGGCTAAATGTGTGTGTGTGTGTGTGTGTGTGTGTGTGTGTGCGCGCGCGTGCTTTAGACATGTATTCATTGTAATAACATTTTGGGTGTGGAGTGATGGCTTGGCAGGTAAGAGCAGTGGCTGTTCTTGGAGGGCATCAGGGTCTGTGAGCATCGTCATGGTGGCCCACAGCTGTATTTACTGTCAGTTGGAGTGGTTCCAACACCTTCTGGCCTCTGCAGGCATTTCATGCATGTGTGAACAGACAAACATGCACGAAGATACTCAGACACATAAAATAAAAATAAAACTTTAAAAGATTGTGACTTTTGAAAAGTGTGGAACTGAGCAAAGAATAGAATTCTAAGCACTTAAAATACTCAGTTCCATAAGTGAGTTCTAGTTCAACAGATGGCATGCTCTGTGTGAAAGTGCTGTACTTTCTGCGTAGTTCATATATGTTTTCTGGGACTGTGTGTTTATTTATTGTAGTAATGCTCTGTGTTTACTCCTTAGCACCACACATACAGAAAGGGATTATTGTAGTTTCAAGTTTTTTTGTTTTTTTTTTTTAAAGATTCTATTTATTTTATGTGTGTGAGTACACCATTGCTCTCTTCAGACACACCAGAAGAGGGCATCAGATCCCATTACAAATGGTTGTGAGCCACCATGTGGTTGCTGGGAATTGAACTCAGGACTTCTGGAAGAGCAGTTGGTGCTCTTAATCTCTGAGCCATCTCTCTAGCCCAGTTTTGAGTTCTATTTATTTATTTATTAATTAAAAATATTTTATGTATATGAATGCTTTGCTTGCATGTATGTATGTATGTGCATTATTTGCATGCCTGGTACCCAGAAGGCATTAGATCGTCTGGCACTGGTTATGAGCTGCCAAAATGGGTGCTGGGAATCAAATCTGGGTCCTCTTGGAAGTGCTTTTAACTACTGAGCTAACTCTACAGCCCAGTTCTTTTGCTTTTAATTTATATGTATGTGTGTGAGATGTTCAGGTGCATGTAGAGTGATGGCCATGCATGTGTGTGCACACATGTGGAGACCAGAGGACAACCTTGGGCGTCCCTCTGGGAATATCCACCTTGTTTTTTTGAGACAGTCTCTTACTAAACCTGGAGCTTGCCAAACAGGCTAGACTGGCTGGTCAGTGAGCCCCAGGCTTCTTCTGCCTATCCCGTTTCTCAGCAGTGGGATTACGGGGGTTGATTTAGGTCCTTATATTTGGAGGAGGAGCACCTTACTGACTGAGCTGCCCCATCCCCAGCCCCAGGATGTTCTTTTCAATGTACAGATGAAACATGAATTAGTTGGGATTCTAAAGACAATTAACCAAATTGCCCTTTTTCTTAAATTGCAGCGTGTGATTAATAAAGTTTCACAAATAGAAGAAATAGACACAGACACTGTTGTAAAGTAAGTATAAACGTGCATATAACTTTGTGTTTATTGGTCAGGGAAAAGTGACAAGCACAAATTATAAGTTTTTCTTTGTTCCCCCATAATCTATTTTTATAAATTATAATTTTAAGGTGTCTAAACTAATTGTTGGCTGAGATTTGGGTCAGGGTGTATATAATAAAGTACCTTTAAGAAATAAGGGAAGACCTTCCACCTTAGATCATGGCCAAGTTCATCTATAACTTCACAGAGAAGGCACCGTGGATGGTGGTTCCCCCAACCCCTGCTGAATTCCCTACAGCTATTCAGAGCATGAAAGAAATAATTCAGAGTGCTAAAACTGGTAGCTTCAAACAGCTTACAGTTAAGGAAGCTGTGCTGCTGAATAGTTTGGTGGCCAGTGAGGTGTGGCTGTGGTTTTATATTGGAGAGCTCATAGGCAGATGTGGCATTGTCGGCTGTGAGGTTTGAAGACCACTCTTTAACATCTGATTTTATTTGAATTCTTATTCGGATGTTCTTGGACCATGTGTAATGAGACTGCTATCTGAATAAAATACTAGCTGTTGAATTTAAAAAGAAAGAGAGAGAAGGGAGATGAGTGTTCAACAAAATTCAGAAGAAAAATAGTACCATCCTTGCATAAAGGACTTGGATAGAGGAGACAGTCACCATGAGGTGGACTCTTCAGGGAGGGAACTGGAGGAGTAGGTACAATAGAGCCTGCTCCTTATGTTCAGGAGATGCTCTTAGGGCTTTTGTGAAAGTCTGTGTGTGTGCATGTGAGTGTGTGTGCGTGTGTGTAAAAACAGTGTTTTTCCTTATGTACCTCCTATCATTGCTATATAGTACAGGAGTTCATCTAACTTCAGATGTTTCTAACCTGCTGCCTTCTTTGGGTCATTGTTCTTATGTTGATCTGTTAGCTGAGGTTGTTACTAAGTGAGTATCGGACAGGTAGTATGTACAGCATGGATACACTCAGTAAAGGGATGATTCTGATCCAAGGCGGGGCAGGGCAGAGCGGTCATCATACTACTTATAATGGTGATAAACTGTTAATTTTGAACATTTCTATTGAGTATTTTTGAACTGTTTGGATACAGGTAAACCTAACAAAACCATAAAATGAGTTGACTGCTCTATCTTTGCTTTTCTAGTCTTTATAAGGATTCTAAATTGGCCAAGCCCTGCAGGTTGACTTTTCAGGGTAAAGTTGAGCATAGAAGGGGAATAGAGGGTTGATGGAAAGTGGGAGGGGTTGAAGTAATTTATTATAATGGGGGTAGCAGATAGCTAAATTTAATCATTTAGCTTTATAGTCAAGCTTCTAATAGGCTTCAAGGAGTTGGGGTATTTACTTTTGAGTTGCCTGGTTCCTACTTTTTGTTTTCATCTTGACATTCCTGTTCTTTCGAGAAGGAAGTGGTAAGTATTTTATGACTGAATTTCTCATTCATTTAAAGGAATTTAGGTATCCGGCCACCGATATAGACAGTTATTAAGGTTCTCGGGGCCAAACCCTCGGAGTGGAGATGTGTTACAGTTTCTACGGCATTCCTTGGCACATCTGTCTCAGAATTGGTTGGAGCAACTAGTGAGGGGGAGGAACTGCTGGGAGACACGTCATGGGGACTTTTAGAAAAATTCAGGACAACAGTGACTTTTTATTTTCTTCCTCTTGTACAGGCTAGTTTATGTTAGAATCATTTGGGGAAAAGGACTCTCAGTTGAGAAAATGAGTCCTTAAGATTAGCCTGTAGGCAGGTCTGTAGTACACTTTCTTAATTGGTGATTGATGGGTGAGATCCCAGCCACCACCCCTGAACTGGTGGTTCTTGGCTGTAAGAAAGCTGACTGAGCAAACCATGGAGAGCAAGACTGTAAGCAGCACTCCTCAGTGGCCTCTGAATCAGTTCCCTGCCTGGGTTCTCTCAGCAATGGAGTATGACTTGAGAGCTAGAAGCGAAAACAAACTTTCCTCACCATGTTGTTTATGGTCATGGTGTGCTCTCACAGCGATAAAAACCCTAGTAAGATGCTCTAACGAATTTTCTCAACTTATGCGGAGAGCTTCCTGCTATCCAGTACAAGAATGTGCTTTGCTTTATTTTGTTTTTGTAATAAACTTATGGCTATAGCAGCATTCACTGGAAATGTATAGAGTATTGTTATTTTCTACAAAATCTCCATAGGGACCTGCTTCATATTAGAATTTATTAACTTAGAGTAACTATCAAGTAATAACATTGGCTGAAATAATTTTTTAAATGTGCTATATGTTGCTGATAATAGTTCTTATCAACTTTAATGTTTATAACTGTGTAAGATACACACTTTTCCTCTTTGTTAAAAATAAACAACAATAACAAACAAGGCAAGGAAGAGCTCGATCGGTTCACAGATGTAGTCAGCAGCTGCATTCAACAGCTGGGATTTTGAGCTGATTTGGTGCTGTCCAGAGTCCATGCCAGCAGATTGTCCCACTTCTCACAGTGGGAAAGTGGGTAATCAAGTCTGTTGAAGGGAAGGGTATACTGCTATCATTATTTCACAGGAGATCCCTACTTTTAGCTAATGTCAGGTGTAAGTGTGTGGTCACAGTTCTCCCATGGAATTACAGTATGATAAGGACTATGTGTCAGCATATGTGGTTGGACTAATCCGACAGGGTGGTGTTTAAACAAGTCACTGACCTCTTCAGCACAGAAACCTGTGGTTCTGGTTAGGCCTCAAGATAAAGTGGCACTTTATTTTTATAGAATATTTAATATCCTCTCCTCCAGCTTATAGATGTTACCATATTGGTCCAGAGACACTTATTTTTGTTTAAATTTTTTTTTATAGGCTTGCAGATCAAATGAGAATGTTGAATTTTCCCCAGTGGATTGATCTGTTAAAGGATATTTTCTCTAAGTTTACAATTTTCCTACAGAGAGTTAAGGTAAGCTTCCATATCAATTACCTGGAATATCTTGACATTCAGTCAGGTTTCTAGACAGTGCTCATAGAACTGAATTGTATTTGGATGAGAGTACGCCTTTATATACATAGTGATTTCTGTAGGCCTTGGTTTTAGTTCTTTGTATTAACTTCAGTCTGTCTGTGATGTTCTTTGCTGATTGGATTTACTCAGCCTCCACTGGCTCAGGAGGTTTGAACTTGGAACCTGTTTCCTTAAAATCATCTCCATCCCCAGAAGGAATCATGTTTCAGAGAGGAAGCAATGCATTTGAGATTTGCAACTATGGCTATCAAAATCCTTTATTTCTTAATAGCTCTTAAAGATAGTAATGTATGTAAGCTATTTTTCATTTACCTAGCTTTCAGTGTTTAAGTATTTCCTCTGTATCAAGTACCGTTGTTTAAGATAACAATACTGAGTTGGAGCTAACAGTGTAGTAGAAAGAGACCTAGGTAAATGAGAGATAATTTTAGATGACACAACAGAGCAGCCACAACTGCATTAGTGGAATAAAGCTGTTGTAAGAGTCAGTGAAGGAAGGTCTCTTTGTGGAGGCCACCATGTGTGCCAGAGCCCAAGTGACGAGAAGGACAGTGTGCAAAGGTCACAGGGAAGACCCGTCTGTACTGAGGAGGCAGCAGAGGCGTCGAGTAAGAACAGGCTTGGAGTGTTCAGACAACAGAAAGAGCTGCTGTCTCTTCTCCCTGTGACAGCATAATGCTAAGGAACATAAACTATTGTTCTTTTAAACAGGCATACATATTAATAAGTTTCTCAGAGAGAGGCTGGTATGTTTGGTACAGCATGATTAAGAGGTTACTGAAATATACAGTGTTTTAGGGAAATGTCCATTAAAAAATAGTTTGACTGTAAGTGCTCTGTGTTCGAAGCTGTAGTGAGCTTCCCTCTCCCGTGCAGATGGTTTTTACAAGTTACTGTTACTGTTATTTTATCAATACGACCTTGATAAAGATTGTAACATTTCTTATAAGACTTTGATGAATTTTGATCATAGATGTTCAGAATTGAGTCCACATAATTAATCCTTGTAAATTTTAGGTTGCATCTTTCTTAAACATGTCCTATCTTTTCCTTTTTGTAGGCAACATTGAATATCATCCACAGTGTTGTTCTCTCAGTTCTTGACAAAAACCAAAGGACTAGAGAATTGGAGGAGGTCTCACAGCAGAGGAGTGCTGGGAAGGATAACTCCTTGGACACAGAGGTGGCTTACCTGACACATGAGGGCCTGTTCATAAGTGATGCTTTCAGTGAGGGTGAGCCAGCATCTACGGCGGTTGATACTACCTCTCAAAGAAACATGTCTCCACATAGTGAGCCCTGCAGCAGTGATTCGGTATCCGAACCAGAATGTACTACTGATTCTTCATCCAGCAAAGAGCAGACATCAGCATCCGCTACTCCAGGAGGTATAGCTATTCTGTGAGTATAGTAGCTTTCTGAAGATGATGTCAGCTCTGTTGCAGTACGACTGGAGAGTCAACTTTAGTTTTTAAAATGTAACCCTTGAGAACTTAACAAAATATGTAATTTTTATGAACCATACACATCATTTTGAAGATGTGTAGAAGGTGTGGAAGATAGTCGTGGAGACAGTAGATTACAGGATCTTAGAACTGGCGAGGAGCTTGAGTGATTTCCTGACATTTCCTCGCTTCAGCACTCTGGGAATCGGTTCAGAGGAAACTTAGGAACCTTATGTAAACTAAACAGGACTTTGCCAGGAACCCACACTCATTGCTGCTCTGGTGGTTTTTCTTGGTTCTCTCCCTGTCCTGCTGCTCCTTTTTTCTATTAGTAAAGATGTGCTTGCCGCATGCATTGGTTTCTCAGAGCCGTGAGTTTCCTAGTGGATTACGCTGCCTTTCCAAACATCACTTGTAAAAAAATGTGTTTTGAAATTATTTCACATTTTACAGAAAATTTGCAATAATAGTATGAACACTGTCAAGCATCCTCCATTCAAAGGCCCCAGCTCTGAATAGTTTATCACTTGACCCTGTCTCCCTCTCTTTTTCCTTCCTCCCCTTTTCCCTTTCTCTTTGTATCTGCAATCAGACATGATGCTCCTTTATCCCAGATACTAGAGTATGTGGTTGCTAACCCAGAATATTGTCTTATATAACCTAGTTACTGCAGCAGTTAGGTTAAGAAGATAAAGTATCATCATCTAATCTGTCTTAAGTTCACCAGGTATCCCTCAAATAACTGTTATTGAAAAAGACAAAGCAAAACCTGTAAATGCTTTCTGATCCAAGAACATAGTTTGGATTAAGTTGTTAAGACTAACAAAACTTACCACTGTTGCTTCTACTTAAATCAACCTGTGGTCTAGAGCTCATGGGACTCATAGTTTACTTGAGATCAGTTTCAGTTTTTCCTTCCTACTGAAATACCTGAACTGCATTAGTAAATGTATATATTTTGTCTGGATTTAGGCTAATGCCTTTATATTTACTAGTTATCATTGTGCTATTAACTCTATATTAAAATTATGTATTTTGACTGGGCATGGTGATGCACACCTTTTCTCCCAGCATCTGGGAGGCAGCTGCAGAGGCAGGTGAATCTCTGAGTTCAAAGTCAGCCTGGTCTAAATAGCAAGTTCCAGGAGAGCCAGAAATACATCGAGACCCTGTCTCAAAACAACAAGAACAAATTCTGTATTGTAAATAATTTTATTTATTTAGAAGATTGTCACTTGAGGCAATGGCTGTCCTACCCTCTCGGTGTGATTTCTGTTTGCATCTGAGGTGCTTTTTGTTCCTGCATTTATCATCTCTACCCTAGCAGTGAGGAGGAGAGGGCAGAGGACTGGTACTCTCTTTGTTTTGTCTTGGTTAAAACCTTTTAATTTGGTATACAATGTACATATGGGACAAAAGTTAAATTCTAAATGTTTAGCTCAAATAATTATTCCAAAATGAAAATACTGGGTCAAGAAATGGAGCCGTACCAGCTCTCTAGAAAACTTACCCACCCCTGCCCCTGCTCTAGTCACTTCCATCTGGAATCAGGTCATTAAAACTGTTGGCCGCTCGCGCACGTGTGTGTGTGTGTGTGTGTGTGTGTGTGTGTGTGTGTTGTCGCTTTAGTTTTCAATTGTATGTTGTAGAACCACACTCTTGTGTTTATCTGATTTCTTTCCTTCAATATTATGTGTGTGATAGGTACATGTAATGGGACTTTATTTGTATACAAAAATAATGTCCTATGACAATATCACAATGTAAAAATCATTCTGCTGTTGATGAGATTTGGGCTTATTTCTATTTTTAGGGATTGTGCCTGCCTTTGATAGTTCCATGAATTGTGTTCCATGATAGTTCCATGTGTGTACTGTGCACAGACTCTTGCCACTGTTAAATCCTTAGCTTTTAAATGCTTGTCAACATTTTTGATGTACATACTACAAACAGATGTTGGAAAATATATATGCACATATAGACACACCAGGAATGGGGATACACACACACACACACACACACACACACAAACTATGACATCACTGCATATAGTGGGCTTACATTTTGGTGAGTGCACAGCCAGCACAAGAGAGTGTAGGAGAATTTGTTGCCCGTAGTCAAGAGATAAGCCTTCTTCGGCCTGGGACTTCAGTCCATAGCCATATAGTGCTGGGAGAAAACTAGCATTCCAGGAGTGTGGACAAGCCCGTGAGTGGAGGTAAGAGAGCACCACTGTTCAGCAGGACCTGCCCAGAATCCTCAAGGAACAGCCTGGGACTGGAGCCTTCCGGTTTACACCTGTGGTCTATGCCACAAGGCTCCATACCCAAATAGCACAGATAAAGAGCTATCCTCCCAGGAGTGTGGACAAACCTGTGAGCGGGGATAAGGCCAACACCTCTGCTCAGAGGGACCCTTAGGAAGGACACAGGGACTGAGGAGTGGCCTTTCGGTTTCCTTCTTCAGCCAGGGAGCTGATCCTGTGAAATAGGGCTCCATACTCAGTGCCAGGAGAGAGCTGGTCTCCCAGGAGTGCCAACACACCTTTGAGCACAGGAAGGCCACCACTTCATTCAAATTCCTTGATCAAGAGGGACCTTCGCAGAGCCATCAGGACACAGGAACCAAGGAACAGCTGGGGACAAATTCCTCACAAAGAGAGCTGGTCTCCAAGGAGTACTGACACAGAGGCTTGCAGGAGGGACAAGCCACAGCCAGAGAGAGCAAGACCAGCTAACACCAGAGATAACCAGATGTTGAAAAGCAAGGGCAAGAACATAAGGAACAGAAACCAAGGCAACTTGGTATCATCAGAACCCAATTCTCCCACCACAGTGAGCCCTGGATACCCCAACACACCAGAAAAGCAAGACTCAGATTTAAAATCACTTCTTATGATGATGATAGATGACTTTAAGAAGGAAGTAAATAATTCCCTTAAAGAAATACAAGAGAACACAGGTAAACAGCTAGAAGCCCTTAAAGAGGAAATACAGGAAAACACAAACAGGCGGAGGAAATGAACAAAACCATCCAAGATCTAAAAATGGAAATAGAAACAATAAAGAAATCACAAAGGGAGACAACCCTGGAGATATAAAACCTAGGAAAGAGATCAGGAGTCATAGATGGAAGCATCACCAACAGGATACAAGAGATAGAAGAGAGAATCTCAGGTGCAGAAGGTACCATAGAAAACATTGACACAACAGTCAAAGAAAATGCAAAATACAAAAAGCTCCTAACCCAAAACATCCAGGAAATTCAGGACACAATGAGAAGACCAAACCTAAGGATGATAGATATAAAAGAGAGTGAAGATTCCCAACTTAAAGGGCCAATAAATATCTTCAACAAAATTATAGAAGAAAACTTCCCTAACCTAAACAAAGAGATTAACATAAACATTCAAGAAGTCTACAGAACTCTGAATAGATTGGAACAGAAAAGAAATTACTCCCATCACGTAATAGGTAAAACACCAAATGCACAAAACAAGGGAAAGAATATTACAAGCAGTAAGGGGAAAAGGTCAAGTAACATATAAAGGCAGAACTATCAGAATTACACCAAACTTTTCACCAGAGACTATGAAAGCTAGAAGATCCTGGGCAGATGTCATACAGATCCTAAGAGAACACAACTGCCAGCCCATGCTGCTATACCCAGTAAAAGTCTCAATTACCATAGATGGAGAAACCACAATATTCTATGACAAAACCAAATTTACACAATATGCTTCCACAAACCCAGCCCTACAAAGGATAATAGATGGAAAACACCAACACAAGGAGGGAAACTACACCCTAGAAAAAGCAAGAAAGTAATCTTTCAACAAACCCAAAAGAAGATAGCCACACAAACATAAAAATGACATAAAAAATAACAGGAAGCAACAATCACTATTCCTTAGTATCTCTTAACATCAATGGACTCAATTCCCCAATAAAAAGACATAGGCTAACAGACTGGATACATAAACAGGACCCAGCATTTTGCTGCATCCAGGAAACACACCTCAGTGTTAAAGTCAAACACTATCTCAGAATAAATGGCTGGAAAACAATTTTCCAGGCAAATGGCCCCAAGAAACAGCCAGGAGTAGCCATTCTAATATTGGGTAAAATCGACTTTCAACCAAAAGTCATCAAAAAATATAAGGAAGGACACTTCATACTCATCAAAGGAAAAAATTACCAAGAAAAACTCGAAATTATGAACATCTATGCCCCAAACGCAAGGGCTCCCACATTCATAAAAGAAACTTTACTAAAGCTCAAAGCACACATAACACCTCACACAATAATAGTGAGAGATTTCAACATCCCACTCTCATCAATGGACAGATCTTGGAAACACAAACTAAACAGACACAGTGAAACTAACAGAAGTTATGGACTAAATGGGTTTAACAGATATCTATGGAACATTTCATCCTAAATCAAAAGTATATACCTTCTTCTCAACACATCATGGTACTTTCTCCAAAATTGACCATGTAATTGGTCACAAAACAAATCTCAACAGATATAAGAAGATTGAAATAATACCTCCTATCAGATCACTACGGATTAAGGCTGGTCTTCAATGGCAACAAAAACAACAGAAAGCTCACATACACGTGGAAGCTAAACAACGCTCTACTCAATGATAACTTGGTCAAGGAAGAAATAAATTAAAGACTTCCTAGAATTTAATGAAAATGAAAGTACAACATACCCAAACTTATGGGACACAATGAAAGCAGTGATAAGAGGAAAACTCATAGCTCTGAGTGCCTCCAGAAAGAAACTAGAGAGAGTATACACTAGCAGCTTAACAGCACACCTGAAAGCTCTAGAACAAAAAGAAGCTAATACATCCCACAAGAGTAGTAGGCAAGAAATAACTTCAGGGCTAAAATCAACTAAGTAGAAACAAAAAGAACTATACAAAGAACCAAAAAAACTGGGAGCTGGTTCTTTGAGAAAATCAACAAGATAGATAAACCCTTAGCCAGACTAACCAGAGGGCACAGAGACTGTATGCAAATTAACAAAATCAGAAATGAAAAGGGAGATATAACAACAGATTCTGGGGAAATTCAAAAAATCATCAGATCCTACTACAAAAGCCTATACTCAACAAAATTGGAAAACCTGGATGAAATGGACAGTTTTCTAGACAGATACCAAATACCAAAGTTAAGTCAAGATCAGATAAGCCATCTAAACAGTCCCAAAACCCCTAAAGAAATAGAAGCAGTCATTAAAAGTTTCCCAACCAAAAAAAGGCCAGGACCAGATGGGTTTAGTGCAGACTTCTATCAGACCTTCAAAGAAGACCTAATACCAATACTCTTCAAACTGTTTCACAAAATAGAAACAGAAGGAACACTACCCAATTCAGTCTACGAGACCACAGTTAAACTGATACCAAAACCTTACAAAGACCCAAGAAAGAAAACTTCAGACCAATTTCCCTTATGAATATCGATGCAAAAATACTTAATAAAATTCTCACAAACCAAATCCAAGAACACATCAAAACGACCATCACAATCAAGTAGGCTTCATCCCAGGGATGCAGGGATGGTTCAATACCCAGAAATCCATCAATGTAATCAACTACATAAACAAACTGATAGGAAAAAAAAACCCCACATGGTCATTTCATTAGAAGCCGAAAAAGCATTTGACAAAATTCAACATCCCTTCATGATAAAAGTCTTGGAAAGATCAGGAATTCAAGGAGCATACCTAAACATAGTAAAAGCAATATACAGCAAACCAGTAGCCAACATCAAAGTAAATGGAGAGAAACTTGAAGCATTCCCACTAAAATCAGGGACTAGACAAGGCTGTACACTCTCTCCCTATCTAGTCAGTATAGGCCTTGAAGTCCTAGCTAGAGCAATTAGACAACAAAAGGAGGTCAAAGGGATACAAATTGGAAAGGAAGAAATGAAACTATCACTATTTGCAGATGATATGATGGTATACTTAAGTGACCTGAAAAACTCCACCAGAGAACTCCTACTGCTGATAAACAACTTCAGCAAAGTGGCCTGATACAAAATTAACTCAAGCAAATCAGTAGCCTTCCTCTACTCAAAGGATAAACAGGCTGAGAAAGAAATTAGGGAAATGACACCCTTCACAATAGTCACAAACAATATAAAGTATCTTGGTGTGACTCTAACTAAACAAGTGAAAGATCTGTATGACAAGAACTTCAAGTCTCTGAGGAAAGAAATTGAAGAAGACCTCAGAAGATGGAAAGATCTCCCATGCTCATGGATTGGCAGGATTAATATAGTTAAAATTGCCATCCTGCCGAAAGAAATCTACAGATTCAATGCAATCCCCATCAAAATTCTAACTGAATTCTTCAGAGTTAGAAAGAGCAATTCTCAAATTCATTTAGAATAACAAAAAACCCAGGATAGCAAAAACTGTTCTCAACAATAAAAGAACTTCTGGGGGAATCAGCATCCCTGACCTCAAGCTGTACTACAGAGCAGTAGTGACAAAAACTGCATGGTATTGGTACAGTGACAGGCAGGTAGATCAATGGAATAGAATTGAAGACCCAGAAATGAATCCACACACCTACGATCACTTGATCTTTGACAAAGGAGCTAAAATGATCCAGTGGAAAAAAGACAGCATTGTCAACAAATGGTGCTAGCTCAACTGGAGGCCAATGTGTGGAAGAATGCAAATTGATCCATTCCTATCTCCCTGTACAAAGCTCAAGTCCAAGTGGATCAAGGACTTCCACATAAAACCAGATACACTGAATCTAATAGAAGAGAAAGTGGGGAAAAGTCTCGAACACATGGGCACAGGGGAAAAGTTCCCGAACAGAACACCAATGCCTTATGCTCTAAGATCAAATTCGACAAATTGAACCTCATAAAATTACAAAGCTTCTGTAAGGCAAAGGACACTGTAAATAGGACAAAACGGCAACCTACAGATTGGGAAAAGATCTTCACCAATCCTACATCTGATAGAGGCTAATATCCAGTGCATGCAAAGAACTCAAGCAATTAGACTCCAGAGAACCCAATAACCCTATCAAAAAATGGGGAACAAAGCTAAACAAGTGAATTCTCAACTGAGGAAACTTGAAGGGCTGAGAAGCACCTAAAGAAATGTTCAACACCCTTAGTCATCAAAGAAATGCGAATCAAAACAACCCTGAGATTCCACCCCACACCAGTCAGAATGGTTAAGATCAAAAACTCAGGTGACAGCAGATGTTGGCGAGGATGTGGGGAAAGAGGAACACTCCTCCATTGCTGCTGAGATTGCAAGCTGGTACAACCCCTCTGGAAATCATTTTGGCGGACCCTCAGAAAATTGGACATAATGCTACCTGAGGACCTAGCTATTCCACTCCTGGGTATATATTCAGAAGATGCTCCAACATGTAATAAGGACACATGCTCCACTCTGTTCATATCAGCCATATTTAATAATAGCCAGAACTGTTTATATCAGCCATATTTATAATAGCCAGAAGCTGGAAACAACCCAAATGTCCCTCAACAGAGGAATGGATACAGAAAAAGATGTGGTACATTTACACAGTGGAATATTACTCAGCTATTAAAAACAATGACTTCTGAAATTCACTGGAACTTGAAATGGATGGAACTTGAAGATATCATCCTGAGTGAGGTAACTCAGTCACAAAAAAACAAACACAGTATGTACTCACTGATAAGTGGATATTAGCCCAAAAGTCCGGGATACCCAAGAGTCAATTAACAGCAACTGTTGTACTGAGCATGGGGTCCCAGGTGTAGGAGTTGGAAAAGGGACTGAAGGAGCTGAGGGAGTTTGCAACCCCATGGGGATCGAGCAACAGTGTCAACTGGTCAGGCCACCGGTGCTCCCAGAGACTGGACCACCAGCCAAAGAATACACATGGAAGGACCCATGGTGCTGGCCATATATGTGGCAGAGGAGGGTCTTGTTAGCCATTGGGGGAGCAGAAGCCCTTTGACCTGAGGGTGTTAGATGCCCCAGTATAGGGGGATGTCAGGGAGGGAAGACGGGAGTGGGTGATTGGGTTGGGGAATACCCTCATAGAGTCTGGGGGAGGGGAGATATGATAGGGGGTTTCTAAAGGGGAGACCTGGAAAGGGGAAAACATTTGAAATGTAAATAAAGTGTCAGAAAGAAAAAGAAAAAGGGAAAAAAAAGAAAAAATTCTCTGAAATTAAATAATATGTGGTTATCAACAAAAAGATCAATTTTATAAAACGGCATGCTCTTAAAGAAAAAAAACTGAGGGATTTATTTAGAAAGCTTATACATACTCATATGGGAAAAAACCTTGGGGCAGGCTCATTTCTGAGCATATTCACTTTAAAGTACACACCACTGGGCATTCTCAGTTAAGGTTATAATTCAAGAGGAAAAGATGGCAGAAGGGAAGGCCCCAGACACATCCAGTCAGCCTTGTAACAGCAGAAGGGGGACAATTCTCTGGCTTTTTAACAGAGTCCCGTCAGGAAGAGTTCTGCCATCTCACATGTTCATTTCTCCTCACTCTCCTTTAGTAGTCTACATGTTGGACAGTTTGGATTCTAGGTCCAAGTGTAGAAGTTTTAGTTTTGTCCTGGTAGCTGGTAGGAGAGCACTTTTCATATACTCATTGTCTTCTTGATAGCGTCTCCTGGCAAGTGCATATAGAAGGTCTTTGCCTATTTCTTTATTAGTTTCTTTCTTAATGATTTCTTAGAGTTACTTGTATAAGCACACATCTGCTCTCTACCCATATTGCAAAATCATCTACCACTTTGTGAATTCCCTCTTCACTCTCTAGTTAAGGTCTTTTTGGTCAAAAAGGCTGTTAATTTTAGATATGTCCCTTTGACAATTAGATTGACAGTTTCTCTGTAATTTTTTTTTGTATTATGCAAGATTTTCTTCCTTTTGTCCCTCCTGTACATAGATAACCCTTTACTCTTAGCCCATTTAGCTAAGGTGTCCTCTCCCTTACTGTTCGGCATGTAGTACTGCTGTTGCTATAAAGCAGATGCGCAGATGTGTGTAGTCGTCCATTTCTGATTCTGTGACAAAGCGCCATGTTCACTGCAGTAGTAGAGAGCTGACCTGGCACGAGGGAGGCCCTAGCTTTGCTCCCCAGCTTGTTCTTGTTGGTTTTTTTTTTTCCTACTTTATTTACATTTCAAATGTTTCCCCCTTTCCAGGTCTCCCCTTTGGAACCTCCCCATTCCCTCCCCCTCCCTCTGCCTCTATGAGGGTATTCCCCCACCCACCCACCCACTCTCATCTTCCCTCCTTGGCATTCCCCTCTACTGGGGGATGTAACACCCTCAGGCCCAAGGGCCTCTGCTCCCCCTGATGTCTAACAAGACCCTCTTCTGCCGCATACGTGGCCAGCGCCATGGGTCCCTCCATGTGTATTCTTTGGTTGGTGGATCAGCCTCCAGGAGTATCAGGGGTCAGGCCAGTTGCCACTGTTGCTGCCTCCCTGGGGCTGCACATTCCCTCAGCTCCTTTAGTCCCTTCTCCAAGTCCTCCATATGGGACCTTACACTCAGCCCTGTGGTTGCTGCGAAGTGACTCTTGGATATTTTGAACTTTTGGTGCTCTAACATGTAATAAGGACACATTCTCCACTATGTTCATAGCAGCCATATTTATAATAGGCAGAAGCTGGAAACAACCCAGATGTCCCTCCACAGAGGAATGGATACAGAAAATGTGGTACATTTACACAATGGAATACTACTCAGCTATTGTTCTTGTATTTTAAGAACATGGTCTACAATTTGTACTTTTTACTGTCACTTACATGGCAGAGGCTAAGATATTTCTTATGACTCTCTCTGTAACAGAGCTTGAGAACTAGAGTCTTAAGCTAGTTGGCTATTTGCCAGTTAAAGACATTTGTGCAGCTAAAGCCATCACTGAGGCGGAGGAGAGAAGAAACGTTGAGCAGCTTGCTGTGACATTCGACAGTCTGAAGCCAGCGTCACAGTTGTTCTATTTGGTTTTTTTTTTTCCTGTCCTTGCTGTGCATCACTTCTCTGGTGTTCCTTCATTGCATGTTACCACAGAACGAAACATGGGCACTGCAGATGGTTCCGCCTGTGTTCAGCTGTACACCAGTGCCTGAGGGCTTGCTGTTCAATGGGGAGTTGACAGGGAAGTTAAAAGCAATTAAACTCAAAGATCTTTCCTAAAGAAAAATTACAGCTAATTAAACAAGCTCTAAGAACACTCACACTGTTGGTTAGGTCACTGCAGTATTTAAAAGTTGTTTATGTCTTTGTGAGTTAGTAGCATATGGCTGAGGGTTCTGAATTTCTTAGTCATTCTGTTACATGGCAAAATTTTAGTAATCCTTTAGAAGATAAGACCTCATTTCAGTAGTAAATTTGACCTTCTAAGTGAGCATTTTTTTTCGGAGTTGGCATTAGTACCAGACTGTTTGTAGATGCAAGTGTTTTGAGTGTTGGAGAGAAAACTCAGTCAGTAAAAAGAGGACCTTAAGTTCTACACCTGATGCACATAGGGCGAAAGCTGGCTGTGGTGGTGTGCTCTGGAAATCCCAGGGCTGGGCCGGCAGCAGAGACATTACTAGCCAACTCATCTAGTCTACTTGCTGAGCTAGTGTGAGGCCCTGTATCATAAACAAGGTAAATGGTCCCTGAGGAAAGAAACCGAAGGTTGCTGCTCTCTGGCACCATTTCTACCCACTCTATCTGTACTCCTCCTCCCCCTGAAATTAAGGAACAGAGGACGTTCAATGAATTAGAGGCCAATTCTAGATTTTAGTCTCTCTCTTCCTCTTGCAGCTGTGGGTCGATTGTTTAAACTACTGAGGACCACAGTCCACCTGCCTCAGTGAAGAATTACACAAGACTGTTTAGAGAGTACTTTAAGACTATTAACCCTGCTGTTATTCTTAGGCAGTAGTAAATAGGCTTCGTGATATAATTTTGAGGAATAATAGATGATAACTTTCTTCAATATCATAACCCAGTAATGTAAATCAGAGTAGTAACTTTGAAAATTGTCTTAAATTTCATCAAAAGGGTTATAAATGACACAGGCACTTAACTTGGTTTATGATGATGCTAAACTGAATTGTTGGCATAGAATAAGTAGCCTTTATTTTGTTGTTTGTTTGTTTCTTTATTTTTGTTTATCGAGACAGGATTTCTCTGTGTAGCCTTGGCTGTCCTGGAACTCGCTTTGTATCCTAGGCTGTCTTTGAACTCAGATCTGCGTACCTCTGCCTCTTGAGTGCTGAGAGCAAAGGAGCATTTCACCACTGCCAGGTTCCGTGGTTTTTATAATATGCTTCTTAAATAGAAATATTTAAAAATAGAAAAAGCTTGCATTTCCTCTCAAAATATAAACACAGCTGTTTAATACAGCTTCCTTAAGGGCTGCACTCTATTTCAATGCTTAGCACTTAAGTTCAGTAAGTCCCCTGCCACTGAGTAAATTATAATCACAGGAAGAAAGAACCTGCTTGCTGTGAGTTCTCTCCCTCTTCACTGGTCCCCCCACTACGTTCCTCTCCATGCATCGCAACTGCTCCTGCACAGCTACCACCTCGCACCTAAGCCAGAACACGGCTCTTGTGCTCTACTGTCTGCAGATTGCAGCCAGAGTGTGAGCTAAGAGTTAGAACTAGTACAGCAGAAAAGTTATGCCTATGAAATGACCTGGAGCACCATTAAAACTTCTTAAAAATGTACAGTAGCCCAGAATTTTTTCCAGAAATGTGAACTCTGTATCTTTGCCTTCCTCTTTGACACATCACATGTGGAGAACACTGTGATTCCTGATTGAATCTCATTGTATCATCTTCAGAGTCAGTGAAGACATGAGGTTAACTGACTTGGAGCTAGGAAAATTAGCAAGTAACATCCAGGAGTTACTGTGTAATGCTTCCGACGTATGCCACGATCGAGCTGTCAAATTTCTCATGTCAAGAGCAAAGGTATTTTATTTTCATAAAGTCTTGGAGATTTTTCTGTTCATGCAAAGTGTTACTTTAGAGATCCAAGTTATATGTAACTGCACCTATGTTCTGTCACAGACTTACCATTTTAACCCTTGGAAAATTGGTATTACCGCTGTGGTCTTCTAAGGAGCTGCTGAAATGTCAAATAATTAGAAAATAGAACTAGAAAATTATAAAACCATCCTTTTCACTTTAATTGTTTATTTAAAAATATACCATAATAGTTAATTTGAATCTAATATGCTATTTTACATACACACACAAACAAAAAGGTGTTTTTGTTTAAGTGTAGTATTGTAAAAATGTGTGGGATAACTTGAATATGTTTGAGTTACTGTGTTATAAAGTGATAACCAACTTTAGAAATCTTCAGCTCTGTCTGTTCAGAGTTTTGGATTCTAAATTATTGGGAAATTTCAGCCAAAGTATAAATGTTTTAAATCATAAATATAACAAATATGATATAACTAACATACTAGCAAAATAAAAATAACAGTAGCATTTACTAAGCTATGTCAGTTTTATAGCTCATACATCTTTTGTGTTATAGTAACTTTTGTCGTGATGTGATGATTTTAAATCATAGGATGGTTTCCTTGAAAAGTTGAATTCCACGGAATTCATAGCACTCTCGAGATTAATGGAGACATTCATAGTGGACACCGAGCAGATCTGTGGGAGGAAGAGCACGTCACTGCTTGGGGCACTTCAGAGCCAAGCAAATAAGTTTGTGAACAGGTTTCATGAAGAGCGGCGGACCAAGCTCAGGTAGCACTGAGTCCCTGTGCTTTCCTTTCTTTACAGAACAGCTGTGATTTAAGGGTAAACATAGTTGATCACAGGCAAAATTCTCTGAATGGGGAAGGAAGATCGCATTTCTTGGCTTTTCAGATGGAATTAGAATGTTTATCTTTGTTGAAGTCTTTATCAGTTGATCCTCAATGTCTCTTTCTCACTCTGGGTTGTTAAATTGTTTTTCTTTGCTGATTTTGGCTAGGCTAAGAGACAGAAACCACTTTGTAAAAGTATTAGTTCTGTTAGTGGGTACTGTCACCTTGCATGGCCTCTTCTGTTCCTTTTAGCTAAGGACTGAACCTGACGTGTGTGTTAAAAGTTCAGTGTTCTTTCTTTTTGAACAGCCTCCTCTTAGACAATGAGCGTTGGAAGCAGGCTGATGTTCCCGCAGAATTTCAGGATCTTGTTGATTCTATAGCCGATGGAAAGATCGCTTTACCTGAGAAAAAGCCAGCAGGTATGTGTGGTTTCTCACACACTTTGCTTTGATGGAAGGCAGGGCAAACCTCTGTCTTGCACAGCGGGTACTCTTCATTCTTCTTTATGCAAACAAAATAGGTTTTTGATTAAAGTTATAAATGCAGACTGATTGCATTAGCCTTGTGTTTTTCCCCTGGAAAGTGAACAGTTTTGACATTGTTATGGTAGGAGTTTTCTATATCCTTTGCTCTGTACCTGTCCCTCTGCACCGGCCTTGCTGAACGGCTGTTAGAACCCCGTTAGGGTTTGCCACGCCCCACCCACGTGTTCACTGACTCACTAGAGACTGATGTTGGTACCCGGAAGTGAGGGCTAGTTGACATCTAGTAATGAGCAATTGCTTGGTGCTAGCTATTGATGTTTTAAGCATTTACGGATGTTATGTCATTGATGGTCCTCACACTAGGCTTTTAACAAATGTAGAAGCTCGGGCCCAGCACGGTTACGTAAGTAGTTGAGTTGCAGACCAGGGGTTCAGATTCAGGCAAACTGACAGCAGGATCTTTTTCTTATCTGCTTTGTTTCACCCCATCTATGCAGAATAGATACTTAATTAAGAAAGTGCTTCCCATCACAAAACAAATAGACATACATCCAAGTTGAATTGTGATTAGAATTTAACCTTCTTTTCATGAAAGAAAAAAGGGAGTAAGTACTTTGAGTGTTCAGAAGCTGACACTTAGGAAAAGCGTGGTGACGTGCCTTTGTTAAGCTAATTAACCTGGCTGTCCAGGACAGTGATCTAACTTACTGCCCTTTTTTACCTCAACATGCTGAATTGTGTTTCATAGTGGTAAGAAATACTACGTGCTGCAAATTTCTGAATTGAAATCTTTAAGGGTTAATGTTGATAATGAAAAGTAGCTCGGTACAGTGCTAGTTCTGCCACTAAGAAAATTCTTTTTTTCCTTTTAAAAATTTGTTTTTTAAATGTATTTTGTTTAATTGTATGAGTGCTCTGTCTGCATGTACACATACATGCCAGAAGAGGGCATCAGATCCCTTTATAGATGGTTGTGAGCCACCATGTGGTTACTGAAAATTGAACATGGACCTCTAGAAAAGTAATCAGTGTTAACTGCTGAGCCATCTCTCCAGCCCAACTAAATTAATTCTAACTTAAAAAAAAAATTACTTACTAATCTACTATGTACCAGGCCCAGAAGATAGACGGTTTATAATCATTATTCCTATCATCCAACTACTGAGAGACAGATCATTTTAACTGCAGAGAACTTAAGTTCATACAGCCAGTACTTGCAATGGCAGGGCTCATATCTAATGTAACTAAACCCAGTGCACTTCCTTCATAGTGCCATGGGACTTCCCAGGATACCATAAGTGATTGTTTGAAAGATGAGCTGGTTCTGGGCTCTAAACAGGAGCCACCCTTTTAGTTTTTTTCCCTAGCGATGGTTTCATCTTGTTCCCTTTCGTTTTTGTTTGCTTTGCTTGCTAGTTACAGAAGAAAGGAAGCCAGCCGACGTTCTTATTGTTGAGGGACACCAGTATGCGGTTGTCGGGTGAGTAGCATATTTCTCTTTGAAGCCTGTCTTCTAGCTCTCCATTGGAGTGAAATGCAGAGTTTGGAAGAACAATGTTAAAATCTATAAACTATTTAGGGAAATGTTACAATTTTTCTCTTAGTTTGCATTATTTTGTAGTATGATTTATCCATCAGAGACTCCACTGGCTTCACAAAGAGGAAGGTCCTGGTTTTCCCGTGCAGTAGGAACTGTATGAAGCAGCCCGAGGCCCGTGTCATGGCTGCTTGGGACCGTTATTGCCACCTCAGCCTCTTTCTCTACAGCTTTCTCAGTGTGTAGGGTAGCACAGGAGTTTTACTTATGGACAGTAGAACTCAAAATGTGGAAATCAGTTATATTTATAAAATTATTGCTGTTCTGTGTATCATTTAGCATAGTTCACCATTATCATTGGACCCATTAGGCCTTTTTCTCTTTTTTGAATATGTACGTCTCTGATTCATGTTACCTGGGAATACAGCATCATCTGTACTGCGTACCTTTTAGGAAATTTTAAGTACACCATTGTCTTGAAAGCATTGAGCAATTTAAATATTGCTTTTGCTTCTTTTCACTGTTTCTGGAATAGCTGCCCGTTCCAAAAGGAAAGTAGTACCTTTCCATGACAGTGTAATGTTGTGCATTGTCTCTTCCTGTGTGTGTTTTCCTGGTAGAACTCTTGAGTTCTGCAGAGGTGTCTGGGTTACTGACTGGCTGTTTTCAGTTTTCAGAAGCTGGAAGCTTCTGCCTAGTCACTGTCAAGTTGCTGGAGTAAATATATTTAACAGCAGCTCCTTTCATCCTCTGAAGTCCTTGCTTGTCTTGGGAGGGCAGAGTTGTTGGACCCTTGTCACCTCACCGCTCCAACTGCAGTGGAGTTGCTGTCTCTACTGATTTGTTACTCAGCTACATTTCATGTGCTTGGTAAAAATTGTCCCCCTTGGCTAGTTTCCTGGTTCTTTAAGAAAAGAGACTGTTGCCAAAAAAGACCAAACTTCCTGGCTGAAGGGGAATTAATACTTCTTCTGATTTTAAAAGATATGCAGTGGACTCATTAAAGGATATGCCTGCCATTCAGAGTAGACTCTGAACTAGGTATGGAGCCTCCATGACCTCCAAGATGAGTTTAAAAGGTCTGGTGCTTCTCTTGAATTTTAGTTTCTGATATCCTGCTTATTTTTATAAAACATTATTTACTGTGGCTTCCTCCTTTCTGTACTTAACCTGCAGTAGTGTGTCTTCTCTATCTGTGACATGCCCTGCTATCAGACTCATAATTGATCATTTTTGGAGAACCTTTTGTGACCACTCAGTAAACTCCTAGGATGTTAAGTTCTCCATAAAGCATTATAGATTCTTTTTCATCTCACTAAGAAAACTAGGCTAAGCTCCTTTCATTAATTTAAAAGCCAAAATTGTAGACTAAAGTGTACGTGAGCAACCAGACCCGCTGTCTTTTTCTCGGTGTTTCTGATTTGTCTCCCAATTGGAGTACTTGCTGTAGAGTGGAGACTTGCTTGAAATTGCCATGCCGAGGGGTGACATGGTTTCTCAGCGGCTAAGAGCCCTTGTTCTCCTGCAGAGAACCCTAGTTTGGTTCCCAGCCACTGCTGGTGGCCAGCAACTATCTTTAACTCCAATTAAACTCCAGGGGATCCAAAACTGTCTTCTGGCCTCAGTGGGTACTGTACACATATGGTGCATAAACATATACACACACTCAAAATACCTATACACATATAGTAAAAATAAATCTTAAAAAGACAACAGAATGCCATACAGAGAATAGTGTGTCTACAGCACAGAATGTGAGGACACATTCATTGCCAGTCTCTCCTTGTTGACTCTGAAGTTAATACAACTTCCAAGATTGGTGTGTCTCCATAGATGTTTTGAACTGGTTATTTGACTATTGATAAGTGTCTGTGGGTTATCCTTTTCTTTTAGAACTGTCTTGCTGTTAATAAGAATCATTCTTGAATATTGCCAGTGTGTGGATAATATCCCATCTGTCACTACTGACATGCTCACTCGTCTGACAGATTTGCTGAAGGTATGTACGCTTTGTTCATTTATCTGAAAAACACTTGGAAGAATTTATTCCGTGGAGTATAACTAATCCTAAGCTTGGAAGACACTTGCCTAGTTATTTTTAGGACAGGAGTTTTGTGATATTGACATGCTCTGTCCGCTCCACATTCAGTGTGTGCATAGGTGTAAGGTGCCACGTGCTCACTTGTACATATGTGTGCTCACACGATCTAACATTCTTAGACCTGGGAATAGCCCTGGAGATAGGTAGGCACTAAGCATGACTCCACTCTCGGGTCAGAAACAGGAGTGCTTTTAAATGCATGCCAGATGCATGCTAGGGACTTACTGAGGCTCTATCTGCCAAAGTCAGAGGTTTCTCTTGATGATGTCATTTTTCCAGAACCATTAATGGGAAGTGAAATGGTGATTATTTTATCATTGTTTCATAATAATATCTTTATATGCTACGATAACAAAGGCTTCATCCCTACTCCCTGCTTTATTAAAATCTATTTTTGTCACATAATATGAGCATTACAGTTTACCCTCCCTCTACTTTGCCCAGTTCCTTCCCACCTCTCTTCCCATCCTGTCCACTCCCTTTCTGTCTGTCCTTAGAAAAGAATAGGCATCTGAGAGGTGACAACAAAATATAACAAAATAAATGTAATAAGATAGAACAAAAGTCACCACAAAGCAAACCAACAGAGGGAAAGGAGCCCAATAGGCCACCGAATCAGAGCCACTCATTCTCACACTCCCACCGGAAGTCAGTGTCGAGCATACCCGCTCTGTCTCCCTTTTAATTGATGCATAAGTAGAGTCTAACTGCACCTTCCTTACATAGTACCAAGTCACTGTGTGAATCAGTCCCCTAATCTCAGCACTTGGGAGGCTGAGGCAGGAGAATTGCCTGCATGCACTATGGAGTGATACCTGTTTCAAAGAAAACACAATCTAACTAAAACATAAACCCATGTTTGCAAAGAGAGGATGAGAAGAGGAGGGGGCGTCTTTGTGACAGCTGCGCGTCAATGGACTGCTCAGAGTGATTCTTTTCCTTCTTCTGTTTTGTTAGTACTTCAATTCAAGAAGTTGCCAGTTAGTTCTTGGAGCTGGTGCTTTACAAGTTGTTGGACTAAAAACAATTACTACAAAAAACTTAGGTATGAATTCTTCCATTTACTCCCCACACGGAGGTGCTAGAATGATGGTACTTCTGTGTCGTTCTTATGCCGGAGCCTGTAAAGTGGCAGATGCAGCAGTGGGCGTTTATGTGATGTGCGCTGTGTGTGTGTGTGTGTGTGTGTTTTCTAGGGAGTTACCCCTGTTTCACGTTGTATGGAGGATGTGTCACTTTCTAAACTGTCATGTGTGAAGCATTTTGGAAAAATACTCATTAAAAAGTAGTTTGGGGAGACAGCTGTGCCAGTGGCCTCTGGCTCCCAAGAGGCCCAGTGGGGAAGCGGTGTGCTCGTTACCAAATTATTTTCTTGTGCAAAATGAAATCTGCTTTCTGCCATGGCGCTTTTCATTTGTGAAATAAACTGGTTCTGTATATAATTAGTACAAGTGTTCTTACTTAATTTGATGACATTAAAATCCACTATATCTTTGTTTCTCCGTTCATGTCTGCTCCCAAACTCTAGCCCTCTCTTCGAGGTGTTTGCAGTTGATTGTGCACTACATTCCTGTGATCCGGGCTCACTTTGAAGCCCGGCTGCCCCCTAAGCAGTGGAGCATGCTTAGGCATTTCGATCACATCACCAAGGTACCTTTTCCATTCTCTGTTGGAGGTTCACAGGTGTATTCTGTAATCGTTAAGGTGTTTTGGAAATATGTCTTACAAAACTTTAAAATGCAGTATTATTTCTCATTACAGGATTACCATGACCATATAGCTGAAATATCAGCTAAGCTTGTAGCGATAATGGATAGTCTATTTGATAAGCTGTTATCAAAGGTAATAATATTTATAAACAATAAAGCTTTGCATATGTTTAAGGCATTGTGACTTTCCATTTTATAGAGAATTCTAGATCTATAGGACATATATGGAGGGTGTGTGTGTAGGAGAGAGAGAGAGAGAGAGAGAGACCGATGCTCATGCATGTGTGCATTTGGTGAATCTTTTGGTTTTTTGCCATGTATTTGACTGCATTAATAAATACTGGCTGCCAGTATTCTGCTGTTGTTAATCGTAATAGAGGTGACAGCTGCAGTTTACTAATGCACCAGGCTACACACACAAGAATGGATGACATACTGGAAGATTCTCTATTGCTAGAAATCAGTTTAAATCAGGTTTATTGACATAAAATTTATATTCAATAAAATTCACCTTTTTAAAATATACAATTTGGTGATTTAGAACTTAAAGTAAATGAAACGTCTGTACTCAAAATATAAAAAACACTGATGGGAACTCTTTAGTTTTGCTTTTCCCAGAAGGTCCTGCATATGGAGTCACAGCCTATTAGACCAGGCTCCTTTTAGTCAACCTCGTGCGTTCGGAATTGACGGGTGCAACCTAATTCTTAGTTTGCTAATAAACATAAGCTTCAGAACGGGCAGTCGTGGGTTGTGAGGAAGCCTTGCTGAACGCCTAGGAAGGCTGCTACAGTGCTTGCTGTGGAGGGTTGGCAGTGGTGTGAGAGGCCGCAAAGGGCCGGGAGCGCTACTGCTTGCAAGGTCGGATGCAATTCCTTTTAGTGATTCTTTTTCCCCCAAAGAGAAATTAGAGAAGACGGTAGAGTAAGAGAAGATCTCTGGGGTGGTAGCAGATTTCATGGATTGTGAATTCATTCTGGATAAAGTTCAGCCAACTGAAGACTGGTAGTGAAAGTGAAGTAGGACAGAGTGTTACCATCATGGAATGCAGAGATACAGAATGATATGTTGGGCGGATTACCCATTTTAGGGCTGCCAAAACAGATGACTATAAATGGGCTGACTTAAAAGAATCATCCTCTGTGTAGGCACCAGTGAGGCCAGACTCTCTGAAGGCCCCTTTCCCAGGTGAGGGATGCCTGCCATGAGTCCATGGCATTCCTTGCCTTGTAATCAACCACCCCATGTCTACATGTCTTCCTGTGGCTGTCTTCCCTCTGCCTCTGTGTCTGAACTTCTACAATTAGGATAGTTTGAAACAGCATCAGAACTCCAGGCACAGTAATAATTTTCTGTGAGAAGGCAGGGAGCTTAGTCACCACATCTTGCCAGTGTTCTGAGGTGGTGCAGCTACTCCTGCTCAGACAACATGGAGTTCACATGACCCACTGACTTCTTCTGGACACATGCCCAAGAGAGCAAAAGAATATCCATACCAAAACCCTTACCCAGATGCCCGTAGTGGCACAGTTCATAGCAGCAGAGATCTCCATCAGCTGACAGTGATGGAGGAAACTCCTGGTGTAACTTACTCAGCCATAAGAGGGGTGAAGTACAGTTGGATGGCATAGCAAGGATGAGTCAGAAAGCATCAAGTGAAAGAAGCCAGCCGTAGAAGTCATATCTCTGTAATGCTGTTTATATGAGATAGGAATTAAAGGAGCTTCAGTTTAAACCCAAACAGTTTAAGGCTGGAAGCAGTCTGTGGTCTTAGCTCCTGAGCTGATTTACTTCCCAGAAGTAGGTGGAGATTTGTGTGGGGAATGGAAGGGAGCCTTAGCTGAAGACCTGAGCCCTCGAGCAGTTAGATGTTCTGAGGCACAGAAGACACATCTCAGGGACTGGCCAGAGGACTAACACAGCACTCTCTTTATCCCCATCACAGTATGAGGTGAAAGCTCCTGTTCCTTCCCCGTGTTTCAGGAATATTTGTAAGCAAATGACAAAAATGCATGAAGCTATATTTGATCTTCTTCCCGAAGAACAAACACAGGTGAGTGGAAGTGCGAGACTGTCACATTTTGTGTCCATTCTAGTACAGGAGTTTGTGCGTGCTTTTCATCCAGTTGGGTTTAGCTCAGGTTCTAACAGGATGGCTAGAATTTTTAGGTTGTTAATTGATCAGTGAAGCATGGATAAAATGTTTTAATTTCAAAATATCTTCTGTCGGGTGAGAACTTACAACAACAACACAGTCATAGATCTGGTTACCCATTGCTGGAAGTCTTTACTACTTCTTACATCACTCCTCACATTGTTCCTGTGAAAATCAGAGTTGGAATTTATCAATAAATTATATAATGCTGTAAATTGAGATTGTAGTACAGATCAGATGTGGAAGAAATAAATGATTGAGCGGATAAAATTAGCATGTACATAAGGAAGTCACGAACCTTACTAGATGAATCTGAATGATCTGTAGTAAGGGCTGGGGACACATCTCTCACCTCTGAGAAGGGATGGGGGGGTGGGGTGGGAATGAGAGGTGTATACCCTTCCTCCTGGGACCTCTATGCCACTGTGGTCTTGCTTCTCTGTCATGAAACCTCAAAACAGTCCTCTTAAACGAGGTGCTCCCGTTGAAGCCCAGTTGTAGAAGTCAGTGTTCCCCTGGGAGAACATGGGGAGCAGGCCAATGGAACAGCGCCATCCAGGTCTCCTGGTGGTCTAATGAGTTTATTAGGGTGACTTACAGAAGCATTGGTGACGCAAAAGCAGCTATATCACCAAAAACCCATCTAAGCATGGATGACAGCTCACAAAAGTTGTATTCCTGGAGTTCCCTGAACAACCTTTGAAGCCTGCAGGGAGGTCTGGAACTCTCTGAGCAGTTGTTACTGCCCCTGTACCTGTAGAGAGGGCTCTTGTGAGACGGGTAACTCCTGAACCTGGGAGCTAAGTAAGCCTTTCTCCTCCGTTTAGGAGGGTTGTTTCATTTCTGAGGAGATGGCTCCATGCCTTCTCAGCCAACAAGTAAGATTCCCTCATCTCTGACTTTCTGACCTGAATTTGCTGAGTTTTAATTCAAGAGCCCAAGAGCCACATCAGGGAGCTTTCACCTGCTAAGACTGGCCAGGAGTTACATACAGGCTTGCGTGCTCTTATTACCACTTGAATACCAGCAACTGCCTAGACTCCCCACAGGTGCATACATGTTCCCTTGGAAAGTAGGCTATGTCCAATTATTTGCATAGTTCACTCATAGAATTTTAGGTTATCTTTTAAAGAGTGAAAGTAGCTTTGTCTCTATGATCATACCTTCTTCTTACCCACTCTCCGCTACTGTGTCTTCTTTTAACGTAGTTTTGACTCTACATATCCCTCAGAAATTCTCCCAGTATATACAAAGGGAATTTTATTGCTGAACGGAATACTGCTGAGCAGGGAAAAGAGCTTTTGTCCAACTGTGGAGAGAGCCATAGAGCTATTCAGAGCAGCTCAGTACTTGAGAGGAACGTCGTAAAAGTAGATGGAAGAGACTTAAGAGAATGTTTCTTGTGTATTGGTAATGATACTTACAGCTTCTATTTCAGGAAAACTTTAAGTAACTTACTTTTCTTTTTCAGATGTTATTTTTAAGAATTAATGCAAGTTATAAACTCCACTTGAAAAAACAGTTATCACATTTAAATGTGATAAATGACGGAGGGCCTCAAAATGGGTATGAATGGTTCCTAATGTTTCACAATGGTGACACCTCATGTTCTCACCACATGCTCCGTAACTCAGTTGCTTGATTTCTTGTTATCCTTCATGTTGTTTTTTCTGCTGTTATCCTACTTAGGAAGAAAGAAGAAAACCAGGATGTTTTCTTGTGGACATGTCTCTTTGTATCTTCCCAGTATTTCTGTGTTAGTAAGGTGTGCCACTGCTCAGCTCCAAGGCAGTGTGGGCTGGGAGTTTCTGTCTAGAGCCCAGCAGTGCTGCTGTGTCAGGACAGAACTTGAAGCTCTACTCCGGGTCCCTGCACTAGAGAAATGGCCTCATTTATAAAATTAGGGCAAAATATGCCTCATTTTGTGGGGTTCTGAATAATAATCTATTGTTGAAATAGTGTTGTATTAAAAACTTTAGGACCTCTGTTTTCATAAAGTTTGGGTTAAGTTCTAGCTCGACCACTTACTAGCTTTTATTTAATTTTAAACAATCCACTTACCATATCTATGCCTCAGTTTTCTTAGATATGTTTTTTTTGGGGGGGGGACAGGGGCTGTTTGGTTTTTGGGGGGGACAGGGACTGGCTCTTGCGATGTATATACCAGGCTGGCTTTGAACTCAAGTGATCCTCCTGCCTCTGCCTCCAAGTGCTAGGACTAACGGTGTGTGATAAAGATGATGTTTTCAAAACAAAACAACAAAACCATTTTTCATAGAGAATTGAAGATAAGACTCCAAGGCTGGGTGTTATTGAGTGGTAGAGCACTTGCCTTGAATCTGTGGGGCCCCTGGCTTCAGTCTCTCATATGAAAGTGTGTGTGTTTCACAAAAAGTAAAAATCACTTTTTGATTCACTTGCTAAATGTCAGTATGATTTCCTTGGTGTGCCACATACTCATCTTTTAAAAACAAAAACAAAAAACTCCTATGTGTCTGGCTGTTTTGCCTGAATATCTGTTTATGCACCATGCACATGCCTAGTGCCCTTGGAAGTCAGAGAGAAGGGGGAGGAAGAATTGGAGCCCTGGGAACTGGAGTCATAGTTGTGAGTGCTGGGAACAAACCTCCGCAAGAACAAGTGCTCACAACTGCTGAGCCGTCGCTCTAGTGCCTAAAAGCACCTATGAGTAACATGAAATAGCGACTGAAGTTAGTCTGCTGTTAAAGCTAAATAAAAGCAAGAGAAATAGTTCTCTTTTAGAAACCAGAGGTGCCTAATGTCCTTGATTCATAGCCAGTTTCGAAGCAGTAATGAAAGGATCCGAATATGGTCTACTTTGGTATTCTGTAGGGAGAAGAGTTTGGCTTCCCGCTGACCCTTGTTATTGAACTCATCCATCCAATCAAATAGAACAGTTGAAAGCTTAGATATTTGCTTAGTCACCCTGGATCTTGATTACCGTAAAGTTAATGTAGTATTTATTTCCAGGAGTGACTAGAAAATTAGATATTCTAAATGAAATCATGTTGCTAGCTAAATATTGTTTATGATCCATTCTCTTGCTGTGAAGTTGGCTGTTCAGGCATTATATAGATCAAGAAATTATGACCTTTAGGTCATTCATTTTCTTTCGAATTTGGATTGTGAATAGCTTAGAGACACCGTTTACTTAGTTCATTTAACTCACTACTCAAAGGCTTGAATAGATAGGAAGACTCTTAGTGGTCTAAATAAAGTGTTATTGTCCTTATTAGCCACTTGGAGGACCAGTCAGGGGAGGGAAGAAGCTGCTCTTCTCAGCTAGGGCAGGAGTTTCATATATTCTCCCAGCATGTTGTGCTCCAGCCGAAGGCCGTGGCGCTGTGAGTGTGTCACTGTGCTGGAAGCTGAGTATCTCCAAGAGTCCCATTCTATATTGGTAAGGAACTAAAACCTTGAAAGCCAGACATTATATTTTATTTGCCTGCTTATAAAGTACGAGATTTTTTCCCAAATGAATTACATTGTCCACATCACTCATACCATACTACAAAAAAAGTCATATAAAGATGCTTTGGTTTTCCTTGGGTTGAGAAAATCATTGCCCTGCTGGCATTAATTTAAGATTAGTTGGTTTGTGTTCAGTCTCATATCTTCCATGTAGGTTGAGGAAATGCCTCAGTAATAGATTGTGTAGTGTTCTAAGGCCAAGAGTCTGTTCCCTGTCCCCCACTGCCCCGGTGTGTTATACACTCTTGTCCTGTGTTAATGTTCTAACAATTTGTTTTCCAAACTTTTCTGAACACTAAAACATACCTGGAGTGAGTGAGTGTGTATGTGTGCGTGTGCGTGCGCGTTTGTGTGTGTGTTGCTGGAGACGGAGTCCACAGCCTTACTCATGCTAAGCAAGGACTCTACCATTAAGCCATACTCCCAACCCCAGCCCTTGGTATTAAGTTGGATATTCAGCAGTACTTTCCTAAAGCCCCAGCTTTCATCAGGTGCTGCCAGGAGACTCGAGCTTGCTTTGAGCTTCCCTATTGTAGCCACATGTACATGTTTTAGTGACAACCAGTTGAAGTCATTTCAGTTTAATTTGTTAATTTCTTTTAATAGTTTTTAGAAATAAATCTGATATTATCAGACAGAATCTATCATGAAACTGACTAAAACAGGCATTGATTCCTTTTCCAAACATCATCAAATCAGTATTAAATAGACCTTTGATACTGGGAATTGTTAAGACAAATGTCAACATTTTCATCCCTAGCAATTCTGAATCTAAAAAAATACTCTAGCAGCTAGGCTAAGAACCTGCATGTTGTTCCTTTAGTATCAGAAGAGAAAGTGTTATATTTAAAAATACCTTTCTCTCTACTGTTTAGGTTGGTCACAGCAGATGTAGCTTTTTACACTGGAAATCTTCAAGCCTTAAAAGGCCTTAAAGATCTGGATCTAAATATGGCCGAGATCTGGGAACAGAAGAGGTGATGTCAGACTGGAGACCCGGGTCGTTCATCTGACCACGGGATGTGTTTCTGAAGAAAATCTGGATGCCTGGTGTGCTAGGAACTGAACCTGGGACCCAAAGTGAACTGAGGTGGGGGAAGGGAAAAGAAGGATCAGTGTTGGGAACTGGATTCAGTGGGATCTACAGAGAATGCCATTTTTGTGCATCCTTGAGTAAGGAGTAACTGATCAGGTGTCTATAACATTTTTCATTCTCTCTGGAAACAGACTCAGGTTTCTTTGGACCAAATCCAAAAGAACACATAGCTGTAACACAGCTGTAGTTGCCTAGAATGCTCTGTGTGCTTTATATTAAAATGCTCTGCATTTCTTCCAGTGCAATGAAATTCATATGGTGTCCCACCTTATTTAATGATGGTACAATTGAAAATATTAACGTCCTAGTCAACCTCTGTACAAAGTTTTCTCTATGAAAGTAAAGCTGTTTGAAAATTATTTTTTTACAGATCTTTATAAAAAATAAACATCTTTTGATTGCTTGGATTTAGGAATCCAGTTTTTGTTTTGGTGACCAGTGTCAAGTTTCAAGTTGTGTGTTGCATATTTAACTTTTTCACTACCACTGTTATGTCACTGGGTGAAGCCTCAAACTGCTAATACATGGAAGACTGATTATAACGAATAAAGAATATCTGCATTACTTATGCAACTACTAATTTAAGTACTTTCCAGAAGTGGTATACACAAAGCTATGGTTTAATAGCTGTATTTATTAAAGTACCTATGAAGGGTTTGGGGTAGCATTCTTTTTATGCTTTTTCATTTCTAGCAGAGGCAAGAATACATATTCATATAATATGCTTACTTATGAATTATCATTTTAACATTTAGATAACATGAAATATGGCCCTCTTGGATTCTTGCTTTTAAGTTACTTTTGATATGTATATAAGCAAAGACCAGGGATAAACAAAATTTTTAAAATACAGGCTGCTGTGTTGGGGCTAGAAATACAAGGTTGATGAATAAGCTATCTGAAGACTTTTATAATGCCTACCTTCAAAACCAGAATTGGCAGCACTCTACAAATGAAAGTGCCTGTGTCTCACACCAAGAACCTTGCCTAACCTGTCAGAGTGCCTAATCTTGTGGTGATAATGTACAATGAAATAATCTTGTGGGGGTTTTTTTGTTTTCTGAAGAGGAATTTTCATTGCAGAGGTATGTCATTGGTTCTTAAACTGTCAAAAATAAAGATGTAAAAAATCATCAGACTTAAAAGGCAACTGTTTTCAATGGCACAGAATACAATATACTTTAAACACACAGCCTTTTCAAAACAATATGGAAGAACTGGAACTATTTCTTGACTAGAAAGGCACACATCTAACTATCAGCAAACCTGATTCCAAAGGTTATCAGTATTTCCTAGTGACAACGTGTTAAGAACCGAAGCTTTAATGAAAGGGAACCTCTAATGACATCATATCCCCTGCCCCAAAACACACTGTTCCAGGAAACAAGGATGTAAAAAACAAGCCCTACCTTCACCTGATCACCCCTCACCTAGGAAAGGGTTTCATTAAATGTGTAAAGCAGGGCAGGTATCCCAGTTCTAGAACCAGGTGAACACTAAATACCTTCAAGTTTAGTTCCAGTGTCAATAATGGTATGTTTAATAGTCTTACTGGACTGGCTAGTGATAAAACTGCAAGAACAAACCTTCCTGTTTATTCTGCTCTTCAGAGTGAGCACAAGACAGCACAAGTAAACACATAGATATTTTTTATTTTTGAAATCAAAGGCAATCCAAAGGGACAGTCACTGAAGCTTCTCTTGAAGATCTAAAGAGCTGGCCCAATTCCGAGATTAAATAATATTGCACTTTAAGAAGAACTAATTTCTAGGCTTTTCATCAAAGAAGGGAAGTATTGCTTCATCTATGCTTTCCTTAGACTAAAAGCTCAGTGCAGAAAACTACTTTAAAAATCAACACTGCAGAGTACAACATAGTAAAGTACCTGCTTATTTTATAATCTTAGAGGATTATAAGAAACTCCTTAGCCCATAGTTAGAAAGTGTATCTGACAGAGCGTATTTCAGTGATCCAGGATCCGAAGGTTTCCAGATACAATCTTGTTCTCTAACACGGCTCCAGGGGGGATGTCAATTCTGTCACCATGATTTGCAATAATGATAACTGTTCCCTACGTGAAGAAGAAAAAAAAAATCAAGATTGTACTTAAAAACCACAGCTGAAACATGCAACTAGTTATCTTAAAGTCAAGCTCATGTTCAAGCCCTTTTACGGTGCAGTCCCTTTTATGGTGCAGTCCCTTTTACAGTGCAGTCCCTTTTACAGTGCAGTCCCTTTTACGGTGCAGTTGCTGTAAATATTACTGAACAAGAAAGGCCGATCCCCAAGGGAAACGACGTCCCGCTGTCAGCCTGGCACCTAGACTCCTGTCTCCTAAGAGGTGGCAGTGGAAGTAGGAAAGCAGGCTCAGGCTACATCACAGATGGCCAAGGCTGCCTGGCTTACACACACGGTTGGTTTTGTTGTGTGTGAGTGCCCCTGCATATGTGTGTGGAGACCAGAGGACAAGCTCAAGCGTTCTTCACATGGCGTGCGCCTCTCTTCTTGAGAGGGGATCTCTCCCACTTTGTTGGCGCTCACTTGGCCGTGAGCAAAACGGTCAGGCATCAGGTTGGGCTGGCTAGCCTGCTCCATCTGCTTCTCCAGTGCAGGTATGACAGATTATGTACCACATTACCACCATGTTTTCTTATGTGGACTCCTAAAGGTTTCTTTCTCCTTGGCCCCTACCCTGTCCCTTTTTAAAGAACAGTTACTGGCAACAATTCTTATGTCTTAGTGACTTTCCGATTAAGCAGTGTACACAATGATATTATATTCATGTGTAATCCTTTAACATCTCCATTTAAGCAAATGGCCTTAATGTAAAAGAACCCTGGAGATACCATTTTATAAGACTATGTAGTTAGGAAAGGGCAGGTGTGCCTTCTTCAGTTGTGAGCTTTAGGCCACTGAGTAAAAATGAAGTTGACCTCTCTACTTCAGTCCTATTCAGTGAGTTAATGATCACAATGCTAGTTGGGTTCTATTCTGGAAACTTCCCCGTTTTACTACATCCCGGGGTCTCCTTTCTCACTGGAGGTTGTATTCCACAAAATCCCTGAATTGGTTATGGTTGTATTTTAACTAGGTTATGTGTCTGGGTGCAGGAGTACTAAAACACTGTACTGATGACCTGATCCTCTGTTCACACTAAGAATTACTCCTTAATAAAGGTAAATTTAGGACTAGAAAATAAAGCCTATTTTGTAACACCATAATAACAGGACTTCCGTAATACCTTTAATGAAACATTTTTTCCAAATGTCACGTCTCCTGAAACAGTGAGGTGGTCCAGTTCCAGCATATCGGGTATACTTTCAAACCTTCTTAGGTAATCTTGAACCTTCAAGTAGAAGTAAAAGTAAAAGTATTTTAGGTGGTGGCACACAAAGCCACTAGAGCCCGAGGGATCCGGATCCGAGGACTCCCCTTTTCAGTAAGCACACACACCAGCGATGCGTAGGATCCTCCCGCATCTCCAGTTTACAGCTCTGCTCTTGCTCACACCTCATAGTTGCTCTCCTTCTGTTCACACATTACTCAGTTATGTTTCAGAATTACTGTTTTCCATTTCTCCTCCTAGATTACCACAGGGCGGTCTTCATTTACGCTTTAACCACATCTCTCACTTCCTGTTCTGTCCTGTCGTCTTCCTCTCATCCTCGCTTACCACCTCTTGTCATCCTAGCCGTCCATAGCTTTAGGATCTCTATAATCTGTGCGTGCTAACAGTAGCTCTACTTTCCTTCCTAGCTGTTTTACCCGCCTCGTTGTCTTTTCAAAGTCGATCATATTGTGACCTGAATGAGAAATGTCCCCCATATGCTCCAGCATTTGAATACTTCCCGGGGCTGGCGTCACTGTTTGGGGAGGTTCAGGAGGAATGGTCTTGATGGAAGTATGTCACAGGGGTAAGTCCCTACTTTCCGGTTCACACTCTGCTTGTGAGGAAGATGTGAACTTCGGCTTCCAGATTCTGCTGCCTTGCCTTCAAGCCATGGTAGAGTAAACTCATTCTTCTGTGAGCTGCCTTTACCCTAGTAACTGTCTAGTGGGGCTAACACGGCTGTGGCTCTCCCAGTCAGGATCCTACTTGGGGAATGATGTAGAGCTTACTGTGGGCACTCCTAGACCGAAGAATTACTTTCTCAACTACACACCTGGCAGACAAGTCCCACTTGAACATTCCAAGTACTTCAACCGAAAAAGTATAGCTGATTAAAAAAAGCAAAGGTCACCAGATGTCCAAATCCCAATGTATGAAAAACGTAGACAATATACCTCTTCCAAATCAGATGTAACCCCAAAGAGGCCATTCAAATAGTAAGTCTGTTCAGTGACACCATCAGCAATACGGAAGGAGGTGGATGACAGGGAAAGAATTCAAACAATCTTAAATGCTGAGTAGATGTATAAACACAGTTAACTTAAACAGTTCTCTGGAACATCTCAATAGAATGGCCAAAGAGAAGAAAGGAACTGAGCTTGAGACAAAATGGAGGAACTGAACAACCCAACAAGGAAAAAATAATCAGGACCACTGGACTTAAAAATACATGAAGCACTTTGGAGAGACCAAGTCTCCAGGTATGAGCATACAAGAAGATGATTATCATTCTAAAAGCATAGGTCTTTTTGGCACACCTTTAATTCCAGCACCTGACAGGCAGAGGCAGGTAGAACTGGTCTACACAGAGTTCCAGGACTGCCAGGGCTACATAGTGAGATATTGTCACAAAAACATTCTCAAAAGAATCCTAATGGAGAATTTGGAAAAAGAGAATCCTGATGCAGGAGGCATTTAGGACTCCAATAGACAATGACAGAAAACAACCTCCCCTTGTCATAATTAAAACACTAAATATACAGGAAAAAGTGTGTAGCAAGAAAGAAACACCAAGTCACATAAAAGGCCCATCAGAGATGACAGCACAGTGTTAAACCTTGAGCCAGAACGGCTTGAAAAATGTGTCCAAGTTCTGAAAGGTAGGGCTGCCAACCAAAACCACTGTGGGCAAGTTTATCTGTCACAACTGAAGAAGAAACAAAACCTCCCTTGATAAAAAATACTACAGAATGTATGGCTACTAAAAGCCAGCTCTATAGGAGATACTTGAAGGAATTCACCCAAAGGCAGTTCATAGGAAATAAACTGCACTAGAATAATACAAAGCGGGGTTGGGGGGGTTGGGGTTGGGTGGGTTATAAAACCCCTAAACAAAATGGCAAGAATCAACGCACAATTTTCAATATTAATTAGACTTTGCAATTTATAATTCCATAGCAAATTAGAATTTTAATTAAAAACACAGGCTAATAGACTGAGTCAAAAAGTAGGAGCTATCCACTACCCCTAAGAGACATCTAAAGAGTAGATCACACAAAAAAACAACATCACACATCACCACAAAAGAGAGACACTACTTTATAGTCAAAGGATGGAAAAGGTATTTTAAGCATATGGAGCTACAAAATAAGCAAGTGTCACTGTTTTAATAGTTGACAAAACAAACTTAAGAACTAGTTAAAGTGCAGGAAAAATGGATGGAATTGGAAAACAAGCATGGTGGGAACACAAGCTCAGACAAAAGTGTATGTTTTCTCATATGTGCCCAGTTTTGAATTTTTAGATTTATTTAACTTGGATTATCTATGGAGCCCATGAAACTAGAAGGGCCCACGGAAGAGGAACAGAGAAAAGAGGCCTTAGGGAGCAAGGGAGTAGAACACATACTGACAGGAAAGTCAGTGAGGAATACTAGAGCATTTTAAGGTTTCACAGGAAGGGGACAGGAAAGAGGAAGGGTGAGTGGGCATGCACCAGCCAAAACTAAGGGTAAATGGAAATGTCTCATGAAACCCACTACTACGACTAGTACCCTGCATGAACGGCCAATGTTTTCTCCAGAATATACTGATTAATAAATGGAATCTCCTAATGCCCAGGAGTGGAAACTCAGAGTTACTTGGCAGGGCAGCCCTACAATTTACCAAAGGAACAGGCTATCGCTATTGCTCCTGGTTGCCCACCAGATCTCAACAGTACAATCCCTACTGCTGAAGACAACACATTTTGGTTGTAAGATGGACAGTCAAGCTGGAACTGACCTGAAAACTTCCTCTTTGCTGGATAGCTTTCACAGAAAATGCCAGAAGGTGCTATGTAGGCCACTGGGGAAGAAAAGTTAATGATCTTGCCCAATGGCAAACTCTGTATGCCATAATACAAACCTATCAGAAGATGTGCCCACTGGTACTACAGTGGCATGATAGTTTGGGAGGTAGCAAATGTTTTCTGATTGGATTTGAGGCCTGTTCCAGAAAGGAGTTCACGCTCCGCACCATAAACCTGGTGAGAAGCCCATGGCTTAGGAGGTCGTAGGCCCTAGGAGGGACCTACAACTGTCGTATTGCTAAAAGAATGTCATTAAAACACCTTCTAAATATTTATGTTATACCCATAGATAGCACTGCCGTTAACCTTGACCAGATCTTGTCTTTTCCATGGCTAGCAGTTAATGGAGCTGGCCTTACAGGATGAGTAGGAGCCACAGATGCAGCAGGACTCAGGGAGAGAGACAGCAGGGGTCACCAGTGAGCCCTATAGGCTTCTATCTTCTGGCTTTCTATTTTGCTAAGAAAACAAACCCCGACTGGCTTTGTCCCCCACTATGCCATTCTGCCCCCATGACTACCTATCCCTTGCTCCTAGTGCTGGGCTGGACTCTGCAGCCATGAAGCCAGTCTCTTCCACTAGTAAATCTTCAAGGCTAGTCAAGAATTTGTTACAGGAGTCTCCTGCAAATATCTTCCCCCGTGATTATACTTCCATCAATATGTAAGTAAATTCTCTCATATTCGGAAACAGAACCCCTCAAAATGTATATCTTGTAGCCATGACATGATTTCTGGGTTTTTATGTTTTTCATTTCAACTCTTAAGTTCACCTCCAACTCCAATTCTCCGAGCTTGAAGCAGCAGCAGCTTTTGACAAACTTCTTTTTCATCTTTCAGGGCCCTCATAATCAAAGTTTTCTACTCAATTCTTCATCTGCACTTCAGACCAAATGGCACTAAACAGCCAGGACTAGACTAGACTTGGATGGCATAGCAGGACCTCTGAGGCTAGCCACCAACTTTCCCTGCTGTATTAGGGTGGGGTTTTCGTTTTCTCTTTCCCTTTCTATCTTTCTTTCTTTCTACCTATCTATCTATCTATTTATTTTGAGACAGGGTTTCTCTGTGTAGCCCTGGCTGTCCTGGAACTCACTCTGTAGACCAGGCTGGCCTCGAACTCAGAAATCCGCCTGCCTCTGCCTCCCAAGTGCTGGGATTAAAGGTGTGTGCCACCACTGCCTGGCTAGGGTGGGGTTTTCTAAGTCTAGTTATCAGCCCTGCCTAGCTGAAGCTGTCTGCCCTAACACAGCAGCCCAGCTTCTTCCTGGGGTCCTGTGGCCAGCCAGGGTCTATGAGCCACCCTCCACCACACTTCTTCAACTCTGTCCTGGTTTTCTTTCTTTGTAGCCTTCACTACTTGACATACTATATACTTGATGAATTGGCTTCTTAGCATCTCCCTCTAGAATGCTAACTTTACGAAGCTAGGGATTTCAGTTTGCTGCTAAATTTCCTTATCTAGAAACTGCCTAGGAGATGGTAGAAGAATTTAATAAACATTTATTAAAGCAGAATTTATTTTTTTACTATCTCAGAAGAGACAAGATAACAAATTAAAGCATTCTTTATCACTCTCCAGACCAACTGCAGAGATTACAGTCAGTTCCTTCAAACCACACCACAGTTAGAGCGATACAAAGTCAGTAGTGGAAAATAATTCTCCAAGTATCTTTCCAGTTACCTACCTTGGTAAAAGAACTGCCTAATTTAACCAAGGGTACTGTAGGAAATTCGCGCTTTTCACTCATGGTCAAAGATCCTGCGTTAAGGCTATAGAGGTTTGACATCACAAGTAAGAGATCTGATGTGGTTTTCACAGGCAGAAAGCGACTCCTTGGGACATTAATACCTAAAGAATTCTCGAAACTTTTAATTGCAGCTCCAACTGCAGTTTCTAACTGAATAACATTCAGGCCTCCATCCAACGTCTGTAGAAAGAAAAAAGAAGTCAGGGAAGAGCGTGGCCTGAGACAGTCTCATGGATCAAAGCTCACTCTGCACTGAGAACAACCCTCACGTCCGCTTCCCTGCTGCTGGAATACGGGTATACAGCACCCAGCAAGCACAGACTGTGTGTGTGCGCACCCATTAAGTCAGAGCTTTGTTCTATCTGTGATGCTAGTACTTGGCAAGTGATCTCACAGAATCCTAAGAACTGAGATTAATCAAGTACTTATATTGCTTTACGTATGTGGTTGGTTATGTTTTTTAAGTTTTCTTGGGTTAGCAACATGTCCATTATTCAGTTAAGAGCCAGCTGCAGTTGGAAACCTTATGTAAGATGCCTACAGATAAGTGGCATTTACGTATAGAAGCAGTACCAAAACTGAAGGCAGTCCTTTTTAGCCCAGGGTCAAATCAGCAGCACAGCACCGGGATGACAAGAATCAAGACTTGGAGAGCCTGACTAGATAAAGGTGTGGCTAATGGAACAGCCAAGCCCCAGGAGTAGGCAGGGGTGGTTCTGCCCACTGCCCGTACCTTTGGATTCACAATGATCTCCATGTCAATGGCATTCTGTTCCTGCAGTCTTTTAACTGCTCCAAGAGAAATCCATAGGTTGTTTGTGTTAAATATTTTAAATTTTGACACAGACTTGAACTCATCAACGTGTGCTTTAGGCACTTGAGCGATTTCCACCAGTCTCAGTTTGCCTTCATACTGAGTGAGTGTCCCACCCTAGGAAAGCAGAAAAACATTTTGCAACCAGCAATGCAACACTAATTGTGACTTACATAGACGACACTGACTATATAATCTAATATACAAAGAGACATATTCATGATCCAGATTGTTCCTTTATGATAAACTCTCACAGTCCTGCCCATATTAAGCCCTGGGGGTACATCTGAGTTCTCCTCCTCTTCCTATGGTCGGCTATAAACATTCTTATTCCCATCCCACTGCCCCTTACAAACAACTCAGTCCTACCCAGATGAGGTCTAGGATGAAAGAGAAGGGAGACAAATGAGAGGATGAGAGCCAGACTAAGGCTAGGAGAGTTCTTACAGCCACGCGACCGCACCAGTGTGCGAGGAGGTGGCCTAGAATTCAGAGCAGAGGACTGCTTTGGTGTGCATCAGCTACAGGTAAACAGAAAAATCGTGTGTGCCATTTTATCAAAGGCTAATAAATATTACCACCAAATATGCCATGTTCAATTTACGCTTTGTACTAAAGCAACTCTATTATTTTTACACAACTACAAAGATAGTGAGGTGTCAAAGTGTACATATAATACATACACACATTTTGTAGAATTGTATTTTCACTAAAGGGATAACATAATAAAATACTTAGATGCCAAACCAGAAGAGTCCTCCTGGTGTGAACAAACTGGTGTTGTGTGTTTCCACATATTTCAGATTTGTTCCATAAAAACACAAGAAAACTGTTTTGAATTTAAATTACTGACACAGATTTATACTATTATTAATTCTGGATTTATGATACACACTGTTATCTTAAAACTTAACCCACAGAATAATATCACAGTCTCTTAAAATGTTAGGTAAATGGTATGTTATACATAAAATAGAAACTTATAAACTAGAAAAATGATCTTCGCTATGTAGTTTATCAAATGTGAAAACACGAATCCCCAAACTGAATCTTCAGTACTTACCTTGACATCTGCCCGTGTTTTATTTGTGACTTCCATGACAAATTCACAGCGTTTCCCATTGGGTGGGTTCATTAGATGATTAAGAATATAAAGATCCACTGTGGCACCCAGATTATCTATGTTAGACACAAAAATGTACTCTTTGCCTTCTTCTATAAAGGTGTCGAGCAAGCCAGAACTGTAGAAACTGGCATAGATATCCCCGTGCCCTGGGGGATACCAGGCTTCAGTGTTCTCCCCTGAGTAAGACACACCCTTTGCTATGGGAAGTAGAGACTCCTTATTAATCCTCGGGTACCTTTAAAACAGAACAAGAATGCTATCACACAGCGCTGCACACCCAAGCCCTCAACCACAACACATTAAAATTACATAAGGGCTGAGAGATGGTCAGTGGTTAGGAGCATGTACTGTTCAGTGTCCAGGACCCATATCAAATGGCTCACAATGCCTGTAAACCCAGTTTCAGGGCATGTGACCCTCTCTTCTAGCTTCCTTGGGCTCCTGCACTAATGTGCACATACCCACACACAGATGCACACAGATGCACACAGATGCACACAACTAAAAACAAAACACAGTATTCTTAAAATATTAAATAAACCATCCCTCTATTTCAGAGATTGTTCAAAGAGATCAAATATTAAATAAAACATCCCTCTATTTCAGGGACTGCCATTATTATAAAAAACCTGTCTTCCAGACAGTCATTCAAGAGAAGCTTTCTGTGGCCATGCAGAACAGGATACACTTCATATTTTTAAGATTGTTCTTTTACAACTCTCTAAGAGGAAGGACTCTGTAAGTCCACGTTTTTAAACTATCTGCTGTAGGACAGTTCTCATGCCTGAGAATCTACCTGAGGAAACCTGCCCACTCTTAGACAGATGCATTCAGGACCCTTCCCTCCATTTTGCATGCGAGTGTCTGCACATGGGTAAGAGCTGACAGACAGTAGCGGAAGGCAGAAAAGAGCTCATACACACACAGACAGCCTTCTAGGAGTCAGGCAACAAACATGATGTGGGGTTGAGGGGGATTTTAAAATACCAACAAACTAATGATCCAACCTTAGACATACCACTTCCAACCATTTCCAAAAAGTTTCTGTAGGCTACTGTCTAACCCTAAATAGAAAGCCTGTTCCCCAAGTCATCCAAATTACTTTCTACTCAATCTATTGCCCCCACCCCGAGAGTAGCTGTTTTTCTCTAAAACTTACTTAATTTCCACAGATCTATCTATTCAGGGTGAAGAGCCTTCCTCCCATGGGAAAGGTTTTCAGTACTGTGGTTGCAGAAGTCATCCACCTAACTGGAGACCTTAACATGCAAAGGCTTTATAAACTGTCCTGAAATATTTGGGACATAGAATAAGATCTCAAGCAGATTCTCTGAGGAATCAGAAATTATAGAACCCAAGTTTATAACCATCATCTATTTATCAACTTGTATTTAGCTTTAATGACATCAGTTCTTGCATGCCTTGACCTTTAGCTGCAATGAGGCACCATGTTTGCACCAATGAAGAGAACTCTGAGGAGCCACAATTATTTTTATTTCTGGTACCTGCTTTGATTGAAGGTGTAGATTTTCACACGACAATGATTGTACTTCTGGAGTATTTTTTTGGTATCTTCATCCGTGTTAAAAGAATTCATTAAAACGAGAGGAACATCTGTATTATAGGTTTTGTTCAAATGCTAAAGAGGAGAATGACAATCAGATCATCCAGACTCACAGTCTCTGACTTAAAATGTAAAACTATCTCTTTAATGGTTAACCACAAAATGTCTAAAATCTGACCTCTAGTGCTCTTTGGACTTATACATACATATACACACACACATTTTACATAGGTAAGTGTCGGGCATGAGCTGGATGTGTGGCTAAGCACATACTCATTCAATACACCATGACCCTCTGAATGAGAGCCACTATCTTCACTTCATGGCTAACTCAGCTAGACCCAGATTTGGTTGCCCAGGGCAATCCCCTACTGGAGCTGAGTGCGTAGTCAACAGTACTCTGTGGCCTGAAGGTAGACAAGCGCTGGCTACACATTTGCTCTAGTCTTCAAGCTCTATGGAGATGAGAATACAAAGTTACAAAGTCATGGTTTCCTTTTCTCAGGATGAATTTCAAACTCCTCAGTCACACTTCAATCTTCTCAGTCTCTCAAAAGATCTAAGGCAACACAATAAGGGAAGATTCTTAGAAGCCTGACTCTTAGGTTTAAGTTTTGGTTTTACTTTATTAACTAGCTAGAAGCCTTAAGCTTAGAGCCCATCCTCATTCATAAAATGGGGTTAACAGTACTTGTGAATTGTTGAGAGGAACGAATGAGTCATTTCGGGGAAGGTGCTTAGAATAGCTGGTACACGGTGACGCTGGACATGTTCGCTGCCACTGCTGCTATTATGACTGCAGGTGCCAGCACCACATTAGGCAAGGGAAGAAGAGATGCCCAAGACAGGCCCTCTGTCCCATGAAGTCTACAATTAATAACTTGGTTAAAGAGGGAAGCCAAGAATTGTTCTTAGCATCTACTACATCCAACCAGATGGGGGATGAGACATCCCCGCAGCTTCCCAAAAGGGATTAAGCCAGAAAAAAAGGGTGCCAGCGGAAAGAAGGTAGTTCCAGAGGGCAGCAGATCAAGGGGGAGCCGCAACAGACCCAGAGCTTTCAGCAATCACAAATGCTATCTAAAATCAAGGCTTTCCATCCTAAGACTATATATGCCCTTACAGTTTCTCAAGCCCACTCACTAATGAAGAAACAAACTCGCAATCCTGTTGAACACTTTATGATGTAAAAATTAAACCTACTTTAGTATCATATGCAAAAGGTTTAATGCTACTCACTTCAATTTGCTGAACAGTTAGATCCAAAAAGGTATTCTCATTTCTTACACCAATCAGACTTTTAGGGCCTTTGCAGCCCATGCTGGTTCCCAAACCACCATTGAGTTTCACTACCACCAATTTGTTCAACACAGAAGATATGTTATCAGGCAAGCCTCTGGCCTTTATCTTTTCATAGGGTTGAATCTGAAAGAAAATAGAGAATTAGAGGTATCGACTGATAGCTTTATAAGTTAAAGCAAATCAATCCCAAGGTTACGTCCATGATTCCTTAAAAAGTTTTGGTCTCTTAGCTGTTGCACAGAAATGTAGCTCAGTGGCATATTTAACTACAGTGGAACCACAGTGCACAAACACTGGTCTCGCTGGTATGAATATCTAAATCCTGAATCACCTTAAGAAGCATTTCCAATTTTAATCAAAATATCAAATGAGGTACACAAACTTCATCAAGTCTACCTGTTTCAGGTGCAATATTTCAGGTGCAATATACTCTACTTCAATTCTGGAGAATAATAATATATATTAATTACATATTATTTCTCCTACCACAGGAGGCAAAAAGCAACATATACTCGTCATAGGTCTTCACTTAGTTGTAAGGTGACCTTTCAGAGGCAGGTGGCACAGGCTCTCAGTCACAATTCTAGGAACCACAAGCACAGTTCCTTCCTCAAAAATTTAACTGTAGGGTGTCATTTTATAAAAACTTGCACTGGAAAATTAAACATCCTCGTTCTAAGAAATGCCCTGCGAAGGAAGGAGTGCCAAGGCTGGAGCTGGGGAAGCCAACCCCACCTCCTCTCTAGGACCCGAGGTCTGTGCCTAGTCTTGAACTTGTCCTTTAGGCACAGAAACAATGACATTTATAGGAATGACCCATGTCTTTGCTGCTGTTCAAAGCAGAGTGAGAAATCTTACATCTTAGAGTCAGAGTGAAAGCTTTATGAAAGTCACAGTACATCTGTGATATTTTTATTTTCCATCATAGAACAAGACTGAAACACGTAAGTCAGCCAGTGGTTACTTGTGAACACCAGCTGTTATTTGTCCTGTTATCTGTTAATGTGTACTCATGCGAGGTTATTTTTGAGTAGGAAAGGAGGGACTTGATGGGCTCACCTCCTGTGATCTAGGCCTTGTAGGCCAACATCTCTGTGTCTGACAAACAAACTCATTACATAATTCTTGTTCAGAGATCTTTCTACAACATCTATCTGTACCTTAGTTCTTCTTAACTGCCAACCGTAGATGAACACTCTCTCTTACTTGGTATAAACACTAAGGGATACAAAGTACTTCTCTCCACAGCTTCCCACTGATAATCCTCACTATCACTCATTCTGACCTCTTTCTCAGTCAGAGAGGTGAGGCTGTCAGTTTCCCTAAGTGCTGCACAGGCTTTGGTAGCTATTCCCATTCATGAAACAAAAGAAAGGCTGGAGACAAACACACACAAACACACACCACCACCACCACCACCACCACCACCACCACCACCACCACCACCAGCAACAACAACAACAACGAAGAAGAAGAAAAAGTCCCAATATAAGTGTCATACCATTAAAAAAAAAAAAAAAAAGACAAGATGAGAGAGATGGAAGCTTTTGTCCCTTTATGTAACAGGGTACCTTACCCTTTCTCAGCCGGCTGTGAGATCAACTGGTAAATCAGAGAATGCTCTGTGCCACAGTGGCTTCCAGTATTATATTAGACTATGTTCTTGGATACGTTATATTTACATTAAAAAGTTAACTATTTTTCATCTATTTTGTAAAAGTGAGTAACTTTAGTGCAGCTACTTTTACTTCCCACACTAAGAACTTAGCTGAAAATCCCGTTGTTACATTCATGTTAGGAAAGACTGATATCCTCAGGAATAGTCTTACTTAACTAATGCTCTAGATATGTTTTTTTAAACATGAAATACGTAAAACCAATTTTCCCACACACGGTGAGATAGGCTATTTTCCAATTCCACCTTAAAATTTTAATTGTGAAACATTGTGTGTATCTGTATGTATATATGCATAATACATAATCTATAGACTACAGATTCACAATTGAGCGCATGGAAACCTCCATGTGCTTGTCACTGAGCACATTCTTCTCTCCCTCAGGAGAAGCATCATGTAAAGTTCTCTCTCACTACAGTTTACATCAATATCACTTCATTTTCTCTAAATTTCTAAATACAATTTCTCTAAATCTCTAAATTTCTAATAAATACTGATACAGTGTATTTCTCGGTGACAGCATTAA
>JADRCH010000073.1:8461409-8491751 GCA_019843965.1 Rhynchomys soricoides | reverse complement strand
GGAACTCTGATACAGTGTATTTCTCGGTGACAGCATTAACAACAGGAGCCCTAACTGATACAGTGTATTTCTATAAAATAGGAATCTTGTCCTTTTTTATAAAGACCAGAAGCAAACAAATGAATCATCTGATATTACAAGATGAGAATTAATAAAGCTAGGATTTATATCTTTCAAGTCTGTTTTTTTATCTAACTAGCGTTACTGCCAAACTAGGAAAAGTTTTAAACATACTGAACACAAAATAAATTCAATGTGTATGCAGATAGATGGTCTTAGTAATGAAAAATATTTCAGTTTTATATTGACCATGATATAGTATCTTACATACCTGCTGACATATGACTGGGGACATTACAGCTCACTATCATGAAATTAGGAATCAAAAAGTATAAAAATTAACACAATATAAAGTCATAAATATATAGAAACTAAATTGTAGGTCTGTCAGGTTGAATGAAAAATGGTTTTAAACATGAAAAGGCTGAGATGCTAGTGAAATGGCTAAGTTGAAAAATGCTTAGTGTGCAAACATGAAGATCTAATTTGGCTCATGAAACATGAAAAGGCTGAGATGCTAGTGAAATGGCTAAGTTGACAAATGCTTAGTGTGCAAACATGAAGATCTAATTTGGTCTCCAGCCCCCCCAAATAAAGCCAGGGGTGGCACTGCACACTTGTTATCCCAGTTGTGAGGAGGTGGAGACAGAACTATTAGGGCTTGCTGGATAGCTAGTCTGGCTAATCCATGAGGTAAAAAAGGGAGAGGGGTATCTTAGTTAGGGTTTTACTGCCGTGAAGACACCATGACCAAGGCAAGTCTTATAAAGGACAACATTTAGTTGGGGCTGGCTTACAGGTTCAGAGGTTCAGTCCATTATCATCGAGGTGGGAGCATGGCAGCATCCAGGCAGGCATGGTGCAGGCAGAGCTGAGAGCTCTACATCTTCATCTGAAGGCTGCTAGTGGAAGACTGACTTCTAGGAAGCTAGGACGAGGGTCTTAAAGCCCAAGCCCACAGTGACACACCTCCAAATAGTGCCACTCCCTGGGCTAAGCATGTACAAACCATTATGGGGTGGGGGTGGGGGGCGAAATAATGAGGAAGACAACTGATATCAACCTCTGGCCTATGTATACACATACAGCAGCACACAAACATACATACACAACACTCATACCACACAAAAGCAAGATGTGGTAACACACTGCTCTACCGTCAGCATTGGGGATGCTGGAGCAGAAAGATCTCAAATTCCAGGCAAGGCTGAGATACATAGTGAAATCCTGTCCCACAAAACCAAAAGTCTGTCTCCTATCTAGACTGCTATGAGGCTCAGGACCTCCTATCTTTGGTGTTTTCTGTTATTTTCTTAGTTTTGTCAAAATGATCTCTCTTGAGAGATCATGTCTAAATTAGCAGACACACCTCTATTTACTTACTTACCTCATTTACATTTTAGATGCCCCAGAAGTACTATAAAAACTAATTTTTTATGTTTTCTGTTCTCTCATACCTCTGGGTTTTTGTACACTTTGTTCTTTAAAACTTAGAATGCCCATCTCTGACTCCTTCCAGAACATCACACATGAAGTCTCAGTTCTAGAGTCACCTTTTTAACATCAACCTGCTTAGTAGTTTTCCAGTGCATCAGCTGCTTTCTTAACTACATTTAAAACATTCTATCTAGGCAGCTACTTAGCTAATTGAAAAAAAGTAAGTTTAGGTATAAATAGTAACATTTTAGATACATTTAGCTTTTTACAAATAAACACATTAACACATTATCCTAAGATACAGTATGAACCAAGAACTAAAACACCCAAAAATGATCCGCATGCAAAAGAAACACTCTAAATTTACAAAATTTTCTCAGTCTTTCACAGCTGTCTCACTAACACCAAATTATTGTCTGACTGGCTGGTTCTGAAGACTGAGCCCAGGACTCACACTAAACACAGGATCTACTGATGCTCCCTCCCTACTTGCACCAGCAAGTTTTATTTGCAGTTTACCTTTATCCACCTTCCCAAAACATTCACCTTAGCTTTATGGTAATAACTGTTACGCTTACCTCACTGGTTTCTATAACATTAGTCTCATTATTTTATTTTATTACAGCAAAGATGCATAAACAGATCTGAAAACAAACAATCAAGTTTAGTAAGTGGAGTTTAGTAAGCACATCTCTCACTTTGTGAGAGGCCTTTGCATAATAAAGAGTAGCTGCATGCTTTCAACGGGCATTCCTACCTCTCTCCCAGTGGACGAAGCAGATGAAGTGCCTTCTGAACTAGCCTCCATCACTGTTATGCCAATATGCCTGCTTGTGCAAACACCCCCCCACCAAACGGCAAACTCAAAGCTGCCTTGCTATTTGCCAGTTTGATGATTCCCTTAGCTCTGAAGAAGCTAAGCAGAACTTAAAGCAGAAATATCCCTTCACCACAAAACAGTGACAGTCACTTGCATTTACTCTGCCCATTTTCCGTGGATACTATTTCATGAAAAGTCTGGAAAGGTTTACAAAATCGAACACTCTTTGTGTAAGTTGCTAACTTTATGTCTGCATTCCCAATAGGTAAAATAAAATAGTGGCTATTTCATAAATATATAGAGTAAAAACAATGAATAAATAATACTTTCATAGTTGCATGTTATATAGATAAACCAAAAGAAAAGAAAAAACAAAAACTTAAACTGATGCTGACTGCTGAAGGTATGTCTGGGCCAAGACACCAACGACAGGATATTAGTCAGTCAGCCTATTTACTGGTTGCTGAGACAAAACCCCATGACCTCAACAACTTACACAAGGGGTTCCTTAGGCTTACAGTTTTGGAGGGGTCAGAGGCCATTACCATGGTGGGAGGAAGCATGCTAATAGATTGGCAAAGCAGCAGGAACCACTCAAGAGACCATATCTGGAACTGCAAGCACAGAAAGAACGGAGGGTGGCAGGAGAAAAAGCCGCAAAGCCCACCCCAGTGAAAGGCCTGCAGCAAGGCCATGCTTCCTAAGCCTCCCTAATCAGCATCACCACTGGGGATCAAGCATTCAAATGCCTGAGAATACGGAACACCTCATTCAAACCACCACAACCTGCTGCCTGCCTGCCTCATCCTGGGCCACTTGAATGTGGTTCCGTAAGTGTACCTCAACACCTAGATAAATGTCTACTGCACGGTTACTATTGAATAAATATTTGTTAAATACACTTCTGGAAGCCCTTAAAAGAATGATTTTTAGTTTCAAAAGAAGAGCGTGGTCTACGGTTGGAGAAATAGGCCAAGGTCACGCTTAAGGCTCTCCGAGCTTCCTTCTAACACTGGTGCTGGCGCTGGCGCTACCACACGCAGTGGCCAAGGGTACAGACTCAGGCTGATAGAGGACTAACAAGCTAAGGAAACCTAGGTGGCTACCGACCCATCACCACCTCTACGCCTACCGTGTACGGAAATAACAGAGGAAAAGTTGCCTGAGGATCACAAAGGAAGTACAGGTAAAAAGCTGAGAGTGATGCTTGTCACACTAATGTGGAGCTTTTGTACCCACTTGTTGGTAAGCTCAGAGTGTACCCCACAGTGTGCTCAGAGAAAGGGGTCCTATAACATTATTAAATATTATTAGAGGACACTGAAGAACCAGGTCTCTGGAGTCTTGACAACCTTGTTGTGCTCTATGAGAGAAGGGTTTTGGGTTCTTTTTTTATTAGAACAGAAAGGGGGAAAGTGTTGTGGATAGCCCTGGGGTTGATTGTAATTCTGCTAATTCTGCCCTCCTGGGAGGGGCTTCAGACAAGGAGTGAGCCACACCTGTGACTTCTTGTGAACCAATCCCCTAATGAATAAAAGGGCCAATCACTGGGCGCGAAGGGAGACTTCTGGGTTGGAGAGGAGAAGAAAGAGAAAGAGATGCCTTTTGGGATGGGGACAGCAAGTAGTAGGTAAGATGTAGCTAGTAGAGTCTCCTGGTATCATGGCGGATCCGTAAGGATTCACCACCAGAGGAATCAGATTTTAAGGTTTACAAGATTAGGCCTTAGTTGTTTCGCCCAGAGATTGAATTACCATTGTTTCTGAGCTAAGTTCGTGTTGTGTTTTTCTTCACGTGGCGGCTCGTCTGGGTTCCAGAGAGAAAGGTACAGCAGCAAAGTGTGGGTTTGCCTGATGTGCACCACAGAGGCCGTGGGGGTATTGAAGCACGGGGCTGGCGTGGTAGTGACCCGCCAGTGGGAACCTAGTGAGCTGGATGGAGAGACCGTGGAGCTCTGACTCAGAGCTCCACGAGATGAAAACAGGTGGTCCATTGCCCGCCAATGCATGGCTGGCCAGCCCGCCGGGGATGAGAAAACCAGGGCATAGTGCAGGAACATGCTGCTACCATTCCATCTTTTTAAAATATTTCCCTCAACAAGGGATCCTATAATTCTATTAAAGGACACTGAAGAACCAGGTCTCTGGAGTCTTGATAACCTATCAAGTTTACATCTGGATTCTTTTCCCTAGGCAAGTCCCTCTGAACTTCAGTTCTCTCTTCTGTAAAAAGCACAATAATTGAGTACATGGAGAGTGAGGCAGGATTAAAATAAAAAATTCCGAGGTCATGAGAAGCTGCCTGCCCTGGGATCTATTTTGTTTGTCCTGCTGATGAAATCAAAAAAGGAACATCAACTGACAGTCAAAACACACAGAGATAATGCATATTTTCCTAAACATATTTTAAACAAGGATGCTAAAGTTAATAAATGAACTGTGCTTACTTAGGGCCAAACTGTTTTTAACCTTGACTTTTGCTAATTAGCACTCCTCTCGTTCTTAAAACAAAGCCACCTTAGTTTCACTCATAAAAGGAAATCCTTTAAGCAAAGTATATATGCCAATTCATTGTAACTTAAATTTTAAGCTTTAATTTTTAAACCATGCTGGAAATTACATTTGTTGATAAATGTAACTTAATGCAAGGTGTGGGTGTGGTGGTTTGGATAAGAATGTCCCCCACAGGCTCACATACTTGAATGCCTAGTTATCGTGGAGTGACACTAATTGGGAAATATTAGGTGTGGCCTTACTGGAGTAAGTGTGCCATTGGCTTTGAGGTTTCAAAAGCCCAAAGAATTCTAAGCTCCTTCTCCAGCACCATGTCTGCCTACATGCAGCCATGCTCCCGCCATGACAACAGTGGACTGAACCTCTGAACTGTAAGGCAGCCCCAGTTAAATGTTTCCTTATAATTATTATTATTAAGTGTGCCTTGGTCATGGTGTCTCTTCACAGCGATGGAACACGGACTAAGACAATGGGCCACCTTCCTTATGATTAACTGGCCAGAAAGAACATAGGAAACTCCTAAACAATAAAAATTCTTGCCATTTCTTCGTGGTTGCCCTCCAGAACTAGATGGTAAGGCCCTACTGCTGCAGACCATATATCCTAGTGGCATGAACTGGGACTGGACTTCTTCCATGCCAACTAGCATTCTCTGTGCTGAATGTGCTGGGCAAAGGCTGCTGAGGAAGAAAACACACCAACAGTCTTACCCGTTAACTCGATGAACTACGATAGTGACCTGCCAGGCCAAAATATGTTTATTTGTGCAAGAGCAGCATGGCTGTCACAGGGTAACAACTACTCTCTGGTTATACCTGAGGCTCATTCTATCTACAGCATGGAATTCATACCTGTTACTATACGACGACTCAAAAACCCACAGCTGGGCAGGCCAAAGGCCTCAGGTGCTAAATTGTCATAACATGGAATCATCTCATAGGTGTACGGAAACAATTACCACTCAGTCAGAAAAACCTCTCTTTCCAGGGAACTATGGAAGGTAACATGTGTGGTCTTTTGTTATCTATTGCAATGGTAAAAGCGGGCCCCTAGGACCTGGGTGTCTCAGAGATGAGAGTCAACACATAGATCTTGCCCCCAAGTTATTTCTGATTGGTAAATAAAGATGCCAACAGCCAATAGCTGGGCAGAAGAGACATAGGTGGGGTTTAGGTTTCCCAGGCTGGGGGTTGGAGGAGAAGGATGAGGAGAGGAAGAAGGTGCAGGAGGAGGAAGGAGAAGCCACCATGGGTTAGGAGTGAAGAGGACATGGCTCTGAGGGCTGGGCAACTGGAGTTAAGAGCAGCCCAGATGAAGCATAGTAAGTAGTAATAACTCAGAGTTATGGATAGGAAAGTAGATTCTAACAGCATAAAGGGTAGGCAGCTACCCATCTCTTGTACCGTTTAAGGCTTACTGTAAATATAAAGGTTGTGTGTTTTTTATTCAGGAACTAAATGATCTAAGGCAGGATAGAAACGCTTGGTAGGAATTAAATAATTTCTACAACAATTACAAACGTATGGCTATATAGGATCCTGAGAATAAGTGATGGTTGAGCGCTTGGTCCTAAACAAGACATTACATCACTGCTCCCAAGGTTCGGGAACACTGCAGAAGAGGATATGGCCTAAAGACTGTAAGAGCGGTAAGACAGAGGGAAGGGCTTCCAAATGCCACCTACTGGGCAATATCCAAGTCTAACTTAGTTAGAATCCACTTAGGCACACACTTCAAACAACTGGGGATGACTGCATTCAGTCTGCACAAAAATGAACCCACCACCAGCCAGACATGGAGGGGAGGGGTAGGGCTAATCTTCTCTGCTAACTTTCTACTGAAAGACCCTGGGAAACACAGCCGTTGCCTTCAGTTGTATACCTATGGGGACTCCACCACGCTCCAGTGGATAGTCCCAATCCAATAGTCACCCAGATGGTCCTGGTTAAACTAAATGGGTCATAAACTAAAACAAAACACCATGAATGTGGGAGTGGGACAGGCATATGTTGGGGTGCTGAAGGGGTGGAAATAACCAGAACGCATTTTATACATGTATGGAACAGTCAGGGAACGAGTGAAGAAAGAACCTGAAGGAAGGCAGATGCTTCAGAAGCCACAGGATTACACATACTACCATAATAAAGATACTTAAGTGCAATTCTTTCTCCAGAAATACATACTTGTATCTTGGTATTGTGCACCATCCTTTTCCTATATGAGTCTGCCAAATAATTAATAAAATAATTAACTTTGTTTCATTCTGGTTCTTCCTGAGACTCTTTTCTGCAGCAGAGGCAAGGATCTGGCTCTACCTTAGTGGAGGTCCCTAAGGAGGAAAGGGACTCCTTAGGCTGCTGGTAGCTGTGTTGGGCCATCTCCCTGCTGCTGCTGAAATTCTCCAGGTTGGTTTTTCACTATTAAATGATCTATCAAACTTCTTAAATGAAAAACAATGATCAGAGATATAGCTGAATTATCTAAGAGAGGACTTGGCTAACTTGCATTAAGACTGTGGTTTGATTCTTACCATTGCAAATAAAAAAAAAAATTAACTTTTGGCTTAGTAGAAAATGAAAGATAAAACAAACACCTTTGAAATGGTATTTCATGCTCCCCTTAAATAAGAGAATACATCACAATCTTCAAAGGGCTTAAGGACTATATGTACCATGAAGACAATTGTCTTAATTGAGCCTTTCTGTAAATAATCTCTATTCAATGGCCTGCTTCCACCTGTTTCCAATATTTAGTCTAGTCACAGGTACCGTTTGACATTTCCATGTTTCCTGTTTCCTAAAATTCGTTCTGAACTTTGAAATTCTCTTAACCCTTTTAAGTAGTCATCTTGCATTCACTATGACTCAGAAAGAAGCTTTAAAATGGGATACAGACAATAAAAATGAGCTCAGAGAGCTCTATCAGCTTCCCAGTTAAAAACAAGGTGGATTTTAAATTTTTCTAAGTCAAACAACTGTAAAATTGTTTATTTAAAAACCCATCGTAAGCCAGTTCATTCAGTTCTCACATGTTAATCCACTTTGAGTACTTCGTTTCCTACTGTTGATATTTTACCTGCCAAACTCTCTAACCTACTGCCATCTTATTAAAAATGGGAGCAATTTCAAACTATTGAAGAGATGTAAAATTGTAATATCCCTGTGTACTTTAAACCTCATAAACTACAAAAGAGATGATGATAAAAGAACCAGCAGAAAACCAGGATGGCAAAACCAAAATTATGTAAGAAGCAACACTTTACGGATGGCAGCAAGGTCCTAGAAAGTAGAGAGGTAAACCTAATGGAAAACCCATCCCTATACTTTACTGAACTCTTGAAATCTGAATAGAAATTCTAGGGGATTAAAAGACTTCTGAATACGTTTTAACTACAAAATGTAAAAGTAACATACAAAGATGGTAAACAAAAACCATTTAAATATGACCAAAAGTACACCCCTTGAATCTTTATGGATGTCAGACAGAGCTAAAATCGTAAGTCAATCACGTGAAGCATCTGACCCACATCCTTATCAGACCGGGTGGGAGTTTACACAGAACATTCCACTTGAGTAGGGGTTAGAAAGGACAAAGTCTGCTGACTAAGGAAGCTGGAAAAAATAACGGAATGCATAGAAGGACCAAGTAACAACTTTCTAGAGTCAGAATCTGCTAGCTTTTTACTAAAATCACCTTGCCTCTCCCACCTCACACTAATCCACTGGCCTACCCCTTGTTAGTTTAATTATATAATTCTCATTGTGGAAGCAGGCCTGAAAAGACGGAGAAAAAGGAAACACAAAGAGGCAGTAGGAAGGGTCCTATGGAGACCTACAGGGCACGTATGTTGTCAACAGCTATTCTCAACCTTCCTAAAGCTGAGGCCGTTTAATACAGCTCCTCATTTTGTGGTGACCACCTACCATAACATCATTTTGTTGTTACTTTATACTTGTAATTTTGCTATTGTTAAGAACTGTAATATAAACATCTGTGTTTTCCAATGAAGGATCAAAGAAACTCTGGTTCTTTTTTTCTGACTCTAGACAGAGAAGCAGCCACATTTGCCATATGCCCAACCACCAAAGAACACCATGAAAGTACCTTTAAGCAGTATTTTTGGACTCTTATTTTCACAGGTTTATTCTTTTTAGATAAAGCCATTTACTCTCAGAGAAGTCTTGCCTCAGGGTCACCCCAGGAAACCAGAAAGCCTGTCTTATCTCCATGCCAGTTAGAGCAGGTTGATCTACAGCACCACATGGATCCCATGTGGCACTATTTTGCAGTTAGCCATTTCTGGACTCAAGTTCTCCACTAACACGAAGCTAAAATGCCGATAAGTGATCTATATTTGTTTTGTATAGATCTAGTTCTGTATAGCCATTCAGTTCATTTTTTGTTTTTGTGTTTTGTTTCGTTTTGAGACAAGGTCTCACTATGTAATCCTGACTGACCTGGACCTTACTTCATAGGACCGGCAAGTATTGAACTTGCACGGATTTACCTGTCTCCACCTCTCGAATACTGGGATTAAAAGTTGCACAATCAGATCTGTAAGATAGCAGTTCTTAACCTTCACAGGCCATGGTCTCCTTTGAGAATATGACAACACTTACAGTCTACTATGAAGAAATCACATGCACAGAATACAGAACTGTAAATGTCATGGGGCTTGAGGTTCTTACACTCAAGCTGTGGTGCCCAGTAAAGACATTCGGTTGCTCTCTTGGCTATAAAATGGGACATGTGGATAGTCACTTGCTCAAAACTAAAGAATCTCCCCCCACCCCCAATGAATTAGTAAAAGATTCTCCCAAATAATTTCAGGGCAGAAAGTATAAGGGGTAGGTATGGGTGGGTCACTTCCCATTATAAGTAGAAATGCCTTCATGGCAGATGAGAGGTGTAGATACAAGAACCACAGAGCTATTTTCTTTTTCAATTGTATGACATAAACATGATACAACTGGGTGGCTGGGCATGAACCTTTGGAGATGAAAAACAGAAACTAGCTGGCCCAGAAGCTTTGGGTCAGCTAGTCTCGGATAGGTAGTGAAAAACCTTGAGACCCATCTTAAAAGGTGGATGGAAAGTGAAGATCAAAGCTGATGCTAGAGGTTGTCCTCTGACCTGCACATGCACACCATGGTGTCAAGTGGTTGCTGTCTCTTTTCGGTTCTCTCTCCTCTCTCTCACCCTCTCTTCCCCCCCCCCCCCCCCCCACCTATGCACGTGCACGCACACACACCTGAAATCTGTTGGGAACACAAAGGTCCCTGCCCTCACAGACAAGAACCCAGGAATGTTAGCACCTGGATTGTCTTTCCAAGGGGAGACATATAACCTGTTAACATCTGTATGACCAAGACCATATCAGATCCTCCCCTAGGCCCCTAAGATGATACATGTAGCTGAGTTTATCTTCATGGAAGTGGCATGTACTTTGAGAAGAGTTTCAATGTAATTTTGCCACCTTGTGCACAAGACTGGGTTATACAAGCCAACGTTTTCTCCAAATTGTATTGCACTTAAATATGCTTACAATAAACTGCTGAAGGTTAGACTTTAGAAGTTTGAACCAACATAGGCTAAACTGTGTTAACTCGGACTTACTCTTTGCTGTTACCCTGTTGGTTTTGGCATTTGCAGAGACACCCTGCAACCAGGGCCCAACATGGGGCATGACCCTCAGAGAAGGTTAAGAAAAGTCTTCTTTAAATAGAAATAAAAGGTAGGATACCAGGCCTCTTACCCAAGGGGTATCGAGCATAGGTAAGAGAGTGGAAAATTAATAATAACAAAAGAAAAAACAGAGGAAAGGAAAAAAATGTCTGCCATAAGTATCTAGGCAGAGTGGGTGGAAGAGACTCCATAGCCTCTCTCGTTTCCCAGCTGCCCAGTAGTCACTCACTGCTACAACATGCTCAAGGATTATGTGACTGAGCTCAGAGCCCTCAGTGTCTGACGCACCACCTGAGAGCGGCAGGTAGCGCTAAGCCAAGCAGCCAGAGCTTAGCTTCTGGTTACTTTTTTGTTTCTTCATTTCCCCCACAGCAGGAACAACTCAATGCAGCTTCATCAATGGCCCCTTTTGGATGAAAAAATTAAAACAAGCTCAACGGGAACAATTACAAGTAAGGCATAAAGCACTTAAGCCTGACACTGATTAAACTTCTTGAGGTACTAGTATGTGAATGACCTTCTCCTCTGCTGCTCATCTTGTCGATACTTAAGTGAATGCTTAGCTTTCATGATAAGCTAAAGGAGCAAAATTTTAAATCTGGGGCCATGTCAATTGAGAATGCCCATCACTACTAAGGATTTGGCTCACTATTTAAGTTGCTTTCTGGAGACCCTCATTTAAATTCTGTAAGAAATTTAACACCTCAAACAGGACAGGTGTCAGTCAGAACAAGGTCAAAACTATGACCCATGATGAACAACAATGCCTTGGGGAACTGTGAGAGAGGCTCCAAGAAAAAAGGCAGAGGGCCTCAAGTACACTTTGTTCCCTGGATTGTTCTTGGATGTGATTCTGAGCCTCCTGTGACAAACATTTGTATTCAATTTATAAGATGTATATTCTAGTTGGATGTCAGAACATGGCTGTACAACCCAACCTGGTCAGTGTACCCTGAATGTGGATGGCCTTCTGCCTGGCTTTCATGCCATCCTAGATATAATCTTGAGTTATGTGCCAAGCAAGTGTGTTCAGATTGGTCTGTCCTGAGAAACTTCTGGGAAAGGGCCGCTCTGTTAATACTTAGTGTGTGCTTATGACCTTATTTACATGTTTTTCTAAACTCAAACAGCCTTCCTTAGATCATTGTTTTGTTACATTTGAATAGAAAAGTACACTGAAACTGAAGTACAGTTGCCTACAACATTAGACTACGGTCTATCCCATTTTTTCAGGTCCTCAGATCCCAGGCCCAGCAGACAAGATCTGCATAGGTCAGCTGATAAGCCAACAAGCAATTATTAGCTTATTAAATAATGCTGGTAATAAACTGATAGCACATAGAATTAATACCTTATGTCCTTGTCAGTTGTTTATCCTTCCTTTCTCCTGTCACCTACTGGAATTATATCAACAAGGTGCTATAAAAATGTATGTACTTCATAATTCTCCACAACAAACTGTAACTTCTTATTTGCAAGAAATTAAAGGCTTGATAATGGTGGGAAGGCCACATCTTAAACAACTTACTGGTAAAGAGCCTTCAGAAATCAATGTGCTACTAAACAAAATTCAGGTTGATTAGTTGTTCCACACCAATAATAATCGGCAGGTTGCATTAGCATGTTACTCAAGATCTATAGATAATCATTTTCCAGAAGAGCGCCCTTTAAAATTTTTTTCTTTTGAAAATACCCTATGGATATTGTATAAAATTATATCTAAAAATCCTATAGAGATTGCTTTTAATGCTTTTACAGATAGATCCTCAAAAAGACAACGAACATGTTTTATATACAAATGCCAGATTCTACACAAAAAATTGTCAACTCCCTTGTACCAACTTACTACAATCAATCAGCTTTGATGTTTCTCAGCCACTGAATATTTTAAGTGTTATAGTAACCTATACTGCCTCAATTTTAACTGCAAATATAGCAAAACAACCCACCAGCCAACCAGGAGCTACAGACAGGAAGTATACGTCTCTCCTTTTCTATAGGAGCTACAGACAGGAAGTATACGTCTCTACTTTTCTATGAAACTTTACTTACAAACCACAGCAATATTCTAAACTATGTGCAAAGCCAGATGCAAGCCTGCAAGCCAGCTCAGTGGGTAGAGGTGCTGACACAGCCTGGGTTCGACCTCCCGATCCCACAAGGTGGCAGGAGAGCTGTCCTCTAACAAAGGTCATAGATGTGCGCACACGCACTCACACATACATACATAATCACACACAAACTATAAAAAACTACCAAAGAGCCTTTGGGTGACAGTACTTGGGGTGTTTTGTTTTGTTTTTTAGGCATACAACTTTGAAGCTAGACTGACACTGACAATGTCAGTTCTAAGTGGTGGATTCCCCATGATTAATTTCTATTTGGCCAAAACAATAAATATTACCTGCTTTAAAAAAAAAAAAAAGTATGTTTATTATGCAGAAATTATTTTGAAAGAAAAACTGTCTCTTACCCCAAGAGGGAGGACAGAAGAGGTGAGGTACAGACCAGGGGAGGGTATTAGAGCACGGAGCACTTCCAAAGGTAGTGACAAACCACACAGAGAACACGAACAATCTGCTTCTGCAATCCAAAATCCTTGACATCACAGCATCAAGTGATTGGGATTACAAGTGCATATCAAGACCACGGCTTCTTTTGAAGGATATTTTTAAGTGGAAACTTATGCACTTATACACATAAAGACAAAAGACCACCCAAAATGCATCCCTTATTTTTTTTTCTATGTGTTCTTTATTCATATTAACTATTCATCGTCATCAACAGTTCCGACTCACTACCTGGACAGACCTCTGAACGGAAGACTCAGGGGGGCCGGACTGAGCTGCAAAGCCCCAGGACGGGTCTCATTTACCTCTTTCTCCACCCTCCACTCCTTCAACGACTCCCACTCAAAGTTCACAAAAATGTCTCCACTAGCAAAGCAGATTCTCAAACACTAAAATACAATGAAAATTACGGATACGTGTGCTTTCCTTCTATATTCAAAAGGCTAAGTTCATCTAGGATGTAAAGAGTTAAGAAATGATAAAATCAGGCTGGAGAGATGCCTCAGTGGATAAGGGCACTGACTGCTCTTCCAGAGGTCCTGAGTTCAATTCCCAGCAACCCCATGGTGGCTCACAACCATCTGTAATGGACATCCTATGATGTCTTCTGATGTGTATGAAGACAGCTACAGTGTACTCATATAAATAAAAATAAACAAATCCTTTAAAAAATACTCTGTTAAAAAAATGAGAAAATCACATCTTTAGAACTAAATCTGCCACTGATTATAGATAGTTGAGGGTCTTTTAAAAAAAATATTAGAATCTTTTTGATAAAGGTAGTACCTGTAAAATGAAATAAACAAAAGCAAATGTACTTTTTTGGCACTAGGAGGGGAGGCAAAGATGAGCTCTCAGTATGTTATTTTGTAACTCAGCATCAAGTAACACTCTGGCTCACAGTGCACAGTAGCTGAGGCTATGGGACAAACTGTACACCACCAGCTAATCCTGTCACTTAGCAAACTACAGATTGACCTTTAGTTCTCAGGTTAGAAACTGTGAAGGGGTGCTTCTCGAGCTGGCTCATCCTCAGCATTAACCTACCAACTAATGCTGTAAAGCCCAGCATAGCACTGGAACCCACTTGCAAGGACCAGGATCTGCACATGGGCAGCTGCTGCACAAAGGGGCTAATGCCTTGCCCTTAGCTGACACCAGGCTCTATAGTAACTGTCCAGAAAGCAGCAGGGTTCCCAGGTCTGCTGCTGGAGCCCACCACACAATCATCAACCGAGGTTATTCAGTTAGGAATAATTCCAAGGCAAACATTCTAAGTACTTAGAGTGACTAAATCTATCCTTGTGTTAGGTCTATTCCCAAATATTTTTAAAAACTGGATGAATCTATGTTTAGTTCTTTTTTAAAGAACGTACCTATCTAGAAAAATTCTCATTTTTTTGGCAAAGAAAATATTAATTCTGCTACTTAACTACAAAGAAATAAATCGTAATAATTAATGTGCCAGGGAAAAGTAAAACAAAGACCAAAATTCGGGAACCTCCTATTATAATTGACATTATAGAGAAGAGGAATTTTTAAAATTGTTTTTATTATATTTGTGTATTTGTGTGTGTGTGCGCATGCACACACGCATTACACATGTGTAGAGAGCAGAAGACAACATTTAGGATTCATTCTTTCCCTCTACCATGGGTCTAGGGCCCAAACTCAGGTCTTTGGACCTGTATGGCAAGCACTGGTCCCCTCCTGCTGAGTTATGCCACCAACCAGCAAGAAAAATTTTAACTTCAGCATTACTAACGAGGTAAAATACTGCAGACAACTAATGAGAGGTTTTGTTTCTTTTCTTTTCTTTTTTAACAAGCAAGTAAATTATAAATTTAAAACATTAGGTACTTTACTACATGTGGAAATAAGAGTATTCCTAAGCAGGAACTTATTTATGACTTTCTCATTAGGAAACAAAAATCTAAGGTTCTCTCCATTAGCTTAAACTGCTACAGATGGGGTGAGCAGACCTGAGCCCCAGCAAACTTTGGTACACTAGGACCAGACTTCAGTTAGCTTGCACTGAATCGTATTTTAAAACTGTTAATAAAGCAAGATTACAGACACATAAGAAATGAACACCACACAAGGCAAAACATCAAGTCTACACAACATGTCAGTCAAGTAAGATAATCTATTTTTACATAAATCATCTTAACAACTTGTGAAGTACACAAAACACCTGGCATTGTTCTCATTTTACATAAAGCACTCAAGCTCAGATTTAAACATCTAATATTACCCTTTACCCTCCTCAGTGGTGCTTTCTGCTAGTAACCCATGACAGGTGTAGGCATTGGGGCAGTGCCCCCGTAACACACAGGATTTTTGATAGGTGAGGATCCCATACCATTTAAAGGAAATAAAATATGCAGAACTCTAGAAGCAGGGGAGGAGAAAACAAAAGGCATGCTAGGCTGGTTGCCACAGGCAGACAGGGTTACAGAACTGGCCTGAGAGCATGGAGAGAACTTTAAAGTCTGGGTAAGTGCCTGAACAAGGCTTAAGGCAGTAAGAAATCTAATGGTTGGAAGAGAGAACAATATGGAATCCTTACACTACGCTTTGGATGAAGTAGACCGTAGACTAATGACAATGTTTAACACAAGGGAGAGTGCTGCAGGAGCTCAGACTTCAAGCTGAAGGCCGGCTACCTCCACATCCAACATGAAGGAAGGACCACAAACTGAAAGCAGTGTGTTTGCCAGGACGGTTCTGTTAAGTCCTCACAACCCACCTACAAAGTAAAACCAACATCCGAAATTACCTTGAATTTTCTTACACTTTACATAATACTTACCGAATCTTCTGGAGGTCTCTGGATTTTACCCCAGTCTACAGAAGGTCCCTTTTCTTGCAAAAATCTATGAAACAGCTTCCGAAATCCATCAAGATCCTTTTTAGTGTGCTATGAAAATAGAAGAAAATGTTTAATACACAGTAAAACTAGACACAAGCTATTACTTTAAAAATACTTCTAGGTGAAATTCTTACACTATTAGAATACAGAGTAGGGCAAACTGTTAAGGCCTGTTTGAAACTGAAGAAGAAGAGCTAAGAGGAGCAGGCCAGACCCTACTATCACCTGCTAGTCAGTTGTCATGTATCCTGAATAATTTTAGTCCCTATGAATGTCAACATGCTCTTTATTACATTCCAATATCCTTCACTACTTCTGAGTGCAAATAAATTGTCGCCAAAAGAACAAAAAGGGAATAAAACATAACTAACCTCAAAACAGTAAATACAAGCTGAATTGAAACATAAAAGATAATGTGCTAAGAGAAAAGTAGAGCTTCTCAATTTTGGAAAACTGATAGCTGTAGCACAGCTGGGCTGGAACTGGTTATGGGCAAACGGCAGAGAGTACACGGATGGTAGACTAACTCCTCACAGAGCCTACTAAACACGGTAACCATCTCTCTACCCATTGATACTGAAACACAAAATAAAGTGTAATTCTGTCCATACTCTTTTGGGGACTTGGGAAATTTCCTCAGTTAAAGAAAGAGGAAAGTATCTTTACTACGAACAAATGTTATTGATCTGTGACAGTCCAACAACGCTAACTTCTGATGTTACATCCTGTGCTCATTTCAGGCTGGAGAATCACCAATGGCAGCTATTATGCTGACACACAAAGCAAAAGGCGCTATTCAATCCTTACCTCAAACTCATGTGAGGCTGCTGTGGTAAGTATTTTTTCTAATTCTTTCTTCACAGATAATTCTAGTTCTTGGAGAATGACCTCTTGGAACTGAGAAGCACCATCTTGAGACATAGCTTTGCTAAGATCTTAAATAAAAAAATATAAAGTCACCAATTAAAATCGGTCGGCAACAAGGAAACTTATGAATTTTGTTATTTCCAGATTCGTCAAAGAGGGACCAAAGTCAGAGGACTTGTTGGCCTTTGCTTATAACAAGATGGAAGTATGCTAAACAAAGAGTGATGGCTGTTCTTGGCTGTCAACTGGACAACATCCACTTAGCTAAAACCCAAGTGGCTGGTTACACCTGTGAGGGATTTTGCTTAATTAGATTACTTGAAGTAGGAAGACTACCTGTAATTTGGATCTCTGAGGAGGGAAGATCCGCCTTTAATCTGTACCACGTTGTCCACTGGCAGCCTATATAAAGGACATGCTCTTTGCCTGCCTGCCCTCACTCTCATTGTCAAGTTCACTCATTCACTGCCATTAAGAGCCTACTACTGTGGGATTCCAGAGTCTACTGAAGACCAGCCGAGACATCCAGTCTCCAACTGAACAACTGCTAGACTCTTGAACTTGCCACTGGGATACAGCCATTATTGGACTAGCTAGACAACAGCCTATAAGCCATTCTAATCAATCCCATATATATTTTGCATATAATATATTTTAAATATAATATTTATTCAATATATATTCATTCTATCAGCTGTGTTCTTCTAGAGAATCCTAGTATAGAAGCCTAAAAAAGACTTATCAGTGAATAAGTGATAAAAAGATTATCAGTGAACAAAATCAGTATACTCACTTAAAAAATCTAAATAGATTAACATACATAGAATTTATCTTTGTATAGCTACAGCCAGAGTTATCTGGAATGCTAGTAGCCCACATACAGGGTCTAATGAGAAGGCCTATATAAGACCTGATCTACTCTCTCTTTTAAAGTCTAGTTTTTGTAATATTACCAATAATTTAAAAAAAACTTTTTTTTGGTTTTTACTTTTCTGTTGGGTATTTATAAGCAAATGTATATTTACATAGCCCCAAATTAACTTTCCCTTTTTCTATTTTTAAAGCTAGGCAAGGGTCTGGTCCACAGGAGTTACGGGAGGAGCCCTTAGCTTCTTCAGTGTTCCTTTATTATCTCTGTTATCAGCCGGTGAGGGTAAAGGCCTTGCTGACTATGTGGTTTCCCTTGGAAGTACTGGAGACATTTTCTTTTGTGTTGACCCTCCTGTTTATATACAGAGTGTACAGTGGTTTTGAGTCCAATCTTTGAATAGGGGGACAGAGGAGTCACCAGAGTGGTAGGTGAGAAATATCCCATCATCCCAAACAGATGAGCCGGGGGCAAGGGCCAAAATACTAACTGCCTCTTTAGTTTCTTCGTCTTTAAGTACAGTTAGTGAAGACCCAAAAGGTCAGTCACCAAGTACTGAAAAACAAACCTTGCTTTCAAATTTAATTGCATAACAGCTTTTTAAAAGTAAACCTAAGCCTAATACTTCAGTATAAACTATTAAAATTATTTGATAAAATGTAAAATCCTTTTTAGATATTATTTAAAGAATAACTTATTCTTTAAAAATAATATAAAGAAAGCAAAAGCAGCTGTGCAGTGGTGGCTCATGCCTTGAATCCCACAACTGGGGAGGCAGAGGAAGATAGATCTTCCTTAGTTCAAGGACGGTCAGGTCTACAGAGAAACCGTCTTAGAGAAACAGAAAACAAAAAATAAAAAAAAGGAAAGAAAGAAAAGAAAGTCGAAAGCATGGGGCCAAGTAACTTTCTCCATTTTACTTTTAAGACTAGCAGAGCCTAGAAGATTATCTTCCAGATGAGGGCAGCTGTCCACGGGGAAATGAACCCTGGAGCAGATCATGCCTTTAGAGCTACCTTATTTTCTAAGCAACAGAGTCTTTAGACCGCTCACAGAATCAGAGCTGAGACAACAATCAACCAAATAACATTGCAACCAAGACTGTTCATCTATTTTTTTGTTTTTAAATTTTACATTATTAATTAAAATGAATATGGGCTAAGTTGACAGTTATAATTAACATGACCATTTAATTATAATCCAATCTGGTATTATGTAAGCTTTATAAAATCAGAAGCATACCCTGACAGTCAGATATAAAGATTCGTTTTAAAATACCAAATATTTATTTTATTTGTAAATGTATTTGACTGCTGACCGTATCATCTTTTATAACCATTCTTAATCTAAATCTGTACTTTTAAAGTTAATACTCTTTTTTTGTTGTTGCTGTTGTTTTGAGACAGGGATTCTCTGTATAGCCCTGGTTGTCCTGGAACTCACTCTGTAGACCAGGCTGGCCTCGAACTCAGAAATCTGCCTGCCTCTGCCTCTCTAGTGCTGGGATGCCACCACTGCCCGACTGCAAGTTAACACTCTTAATATAAAGCATATGAGTTTTTATTTTTTAAATATACGGAGCCTAGCCTGATTGTTAAAAAGTTTTAAGTAGGCTGAGCAGGAATCAGATGGTTTTTACTGGTCCTTCTCTCTCTTTTTAAAGCTTATGTGATGAGAAACTTGAAAAGCCTGTTTTCAAAGATGAGATCATAGGTGGATAAGCAATGCCTGTCTTTAATTTACCTTAAAATATGGTAGTTGTTATTATCTTAGACTTATCAAGCCATTTTTATCTAGATAGTGTCACCGCTACTGTTGGCTGGCATTTTAAGTAAGCCACAAGTGTTTTACTCAACTACTATGGAAAATTCTGAGGGTCGACTGAGTTTTATGTTGTCTTAACATAGAATGACATATAATTACATGAAAACAAATATAAACACATATGAGGTAAACATTAACAGACAAACAGAGAAGTTTCTGTCTCTGTCTTTTGAGTAAACAAATTTGACTTGGGAAGTCTGTAAAATGCCTTTTGTCAATTTGTCTTCGGTACCTTTAACCGGTCGGTCATGTGAGAGTGTGTTTTCCAGGTCTCAGTTGTTTAACACTGAGAAAGCAGGGCTACACAGCTAAGTCTGTGGAGCCTGAGGCTCTGTGTTATTGAAAGCCTAGGCTACTACAGTTATCTGGTAAGTTTTAGGGATAATCTCTGGGCAGTAAAAAAGCAGTAGGCCTGGAGAAAGGAAAAGTTTTACCCATCTGAGAAGACCTGTTCAGACACAAGGAGAAAACTCAGGCCTTTTGGAAGTTCCCATAAGACAGAGCAAACCAAGACAGGAAACAGACTTAGATATGTCCTGTATGGACCAGTTGGTTGGTAATGTTTGGGGGCTCCCTGATGAAGCTTTCAAGTTTTTCCTGTTTTGTTAAGAAGGGTCTTTGGTTGAAAAATGATAATGAATTTTAATTGCCCCTGAGAGTTGAACCAAGATTTATTTCCAGGGGGAGTGCTAGAAGCAGAGAAATAGATACACAGCAGGAACTTTACTCCTGTGTGTCCTTTCGAGCTTAGTTCGGATCTTGGCCTGTACACAGGCCTTTAGAGCACTTCCTTTGACTTCTACAATATAGGTCTAGCAGGACAGTACTTAAGGTTAAACTTTTTTACTACAGCCAAAGTTTTCCTTCACTAAGCTTGTGTTTAGGGCTAGACAGAATACAGTAAAATATGAGCCTTTTTTCAAAATTCATGATTTTTAATCTTCGATATTGCATTATGGCATATACTCAAGAGATCCTAAGTAGAAACCAGTACCAGGACTTTAAAGTAGAAGAAACATCGCTCTTTTCCATTTTAGAGTCCTCAAAGAGACCAGATGGTTAGCATATACCCTTCACCCCAGTTTTCTTGGGTGCATCATAGCACAGTCCCAAAATGATCAGAAACATTGGTTTGTATTCCAGAAGTTTTGGGTCTTACTCATGCCTAGATGGGGCTTTATCTAAATGCTACACGGTGGTTTTCTGTCAGAATTAAGTCACAAAAATATTGAAATGTTATTCTGTGCAATGAGCATTTCTGTACCATTTAAGGCAACTTCCGCCTCTTTCCTAAAAAGCTGGGAGGAGAGGAGAAAACGAGAAGGAAGGGAGATCAGAGAGAGACAGAGACAGAGATAGAGAGACAGACAGATGAAGGGACAGAGACTAGGTTTAGAGAAGGTTGCTTATATGAAAGCTCTGGCTTTTTTATTTTAAATTGCCACTCAGGTTTAGTTTAGTGGTAGTGTGTGAGCTTTTAGTATATCTGAAGACCTGTGTTCAATCCAGCCTACAACAAAGAAACCCCACCACCACCACCACAACTTGCTGTATGTGGTGGTGCGCTCCTTTTAACTCTGGCACTTGGGAGGCAGAGACTGGTGGATCTCTGTGAGTTCCAGGCCAGGCTAGGCTCTGTAGTAAGAATCTGTCTCAAGAACCCCTCCCACCCCCAAAATGTCATTCAAGTTAAAAGTATAAATAGGCGGGGGTGGGCCTTAGGAACTAATCCTCAAGGGAAAATCTTTATTCACTTGGAGATCGGACTGTCTTTAGTAAATGAGCAGGGGAAGTTAAAAGCAGTTTTGGTTTGATGAACCAGAAAATAGATCCTAATGGTAGAAATGTAAGAAACAAGCTGGTTTTTTGTTTGTTTAGTTTTTTTAAAGGATTGGCCTAAATTTCCTCAGATTATGTATGGAGAATCAACAAGCAGTAAGGACTGGGAATCTACATCCTGAGGTAGTCAGCAGGGATTAAGTTTCCCAACAAGCAAGGGTCAAGATCCACAGGTTGCCTGAAAACCAGCATTAGCACACACTGCTCAGTTCTAGGGTTACTTTTGTTGGTGAAAACCAAAGTTCATGACTTTACTGGGAATAGGGTAGCATGTTTTCACAATTCCAGATAACTCTAGTCAGATAGGACTAAATTTCCTGCCAAACAGGGTTTGTGTTTCATTTCTGTTGCTATGTTAAAACAGCCTGGAAAAAGCAACTTTAATGGGAGAACCAATTTATGTTAGTTTATTATGGCAGAGAAATCAAGGAGAAAGAAACTTAAAGCAACTAGTCACATGCATCTACAATCAGAAGCAAAGAGAAATAAGAAATTCTACTATATTCAATTCTCACAACAGTTGACAAATAATTTGGAAGAAAATTCTAAATACAGAGGAAGAAAAAGACATGCATTAAAAAAATTATATGAATTATTTTGTTCTGTGCCACAGGTCAGTTTAAATGCACATAATTATTTATTTATTTATTTTTTTTTTGGCTTTTTGAGACAGGGTTTCTCTGTGTAGCCCTGGCTGTCCTGGAACTCACTCTGTAGACCGGGCTGGCCTTGAACTCAGGGATCCACCTGCCTCTGCCTCCCAAGTGCTGGTATAAAATGATTTTTTAAAAAATGATTTATTTTTATTTCATGTGCATTGGAGCTTTGCCAGTGAATCCCTTGGAACTAGAGTTACAGACAGTTGTGAGCTGTCATGTGGTTGCTGGGAATGGTCCAGAGAACCTGGGTCCTCTGGAAGAGCAGCCAACCACTGAGCCATCTGCCCAGGTCCTATAATGATTTTCAAACAACAACAACAACAATAACAAAGTTTTGTCAGACTCAGAAATTATTTATAAACTGTTATTTTTTTTCTGAAGTTAGCTATGACAGTCATATCCTGAAAAAACAGTGAATGAAACATGTACCTTATGCTCTGGGCAAATGAGCTAAAACTAAGTGTAAATCCAAGTTTAAATATAACAAAGTAGCTATCTGAGATTTAGCTAAATAAGGAAAATTATAAACAACGTAAAGGTTCCCTGTCCAGAACAGCCTACCTATTCACTTACAAGGTTCAAGGTGAAAATATTCAGAATCACGTCAGCCATTCTCCCTATTAAGCCAAACTAGGAAAGGCTGGCTGAAAGATATTATCTTAGATTTCTGCCAATTTAGGAAGTCCAACCTTCAGACATATCCTCAAAAAATCCCAAACCCAGATTCAATGTTTAGTTATAAAAAAAGTCTCCTAACTTTATCTCTCCCATTTCTTTGGTAGTACTAGATGCACAGGGAGAAGAACAATTCTTACCCCTTCTATCCTGCTTACAATAATCAGCTTCTACAAGGAAAGAGCATGGCAACAAACTCATTACCCTCTTCTACCCTATTCTGCTGTCGCTTTACTCCACTGGACAAAGTGCTACTATAAAACTACATTTTTAATGATTAAGGAATAAGGATGGGCTTCTAAGAATATACAAAAACAGCTGGCATGGTGACATACACCTGAAACCCCAGCATTCAAAAGACTAGGCAGGAGGAGTAAAAGTTCGAAGCCAGCTTGAATTTCATAGTGAGACCTTGTTTAAAAAGTAAATTAGAAGGATGGAAAGGTAGTTGGTTCGACAAGAGGTAATCTTACATGTTCCAGCAAAGACCAGAAGGCGCAGATCTAAAATCCATTTTTTCCTTGCCAACTAATTACTTCCAATTTTTTCTAAGGAAGGCTTGGAATTTCTGGAAGGTATAGGTACAAACTGCAGAACTTTTCTTGGATTTAACATTTTCAAGTTACACTTCTGGCAATGGCAACTGGGTTTCTAAGGGAAGGTCAATTAAAGAATCCCTTGAATAATACAAGATTTCCAACCTCATAGATGGTTTCCTTCCACTTCCTAGCAAACAGAATTGATCCTCCACTACTTCAGACAGAAAGTAAATTAAGAAGCAAACAGCTCATAAGAATAGTCACAAGCCAAAGAGTTTTTAAAGATGTAAGCAAGCAATTAGGCTCCCCTTCTATTTCCTCACTCTCTGGATGAGGAATCTGAGGGTGAAATAGTGAGATGACTTCCCCAAAGTCAAGGACCAGGTGGGGCTGGGCCTATAAAGCAAACCCTTTTGCTCCTGTCCTGAGCTCCATCCCACCACAGTAAATCACGACATCCTGTTCATTTTTCTCTAGTCTGGCTTTCTTTAAATTTTGGAATAGAAATTCCTAAACATCACTGTCCTCCAAAGTCTATCTATACAACTAACAGAATAACTGGGCTTACTAGATTTACCAGAATTATCTGTTGGGTTTCATTATACTTTAGCAAACGTCATACAGAGCAAGCAGCAACTGGTTTTCTCAGCCCCACCTCCTACTATAATCTAGTTCTTCCTTATTCACAAGGATTGAAATTTCAGTGTTATAGACCTTTAGCTGCCCACACGCAGGAGGAGGGGTCAGGGAGTGGGATAATAATGGCATTACAGAACTTTCAGAAACCCAGAAAAAAAGCAGAAGGCAGAAGGCATTCAATTTAGAAACTACTTTTGTTTCTTAACTTGGCAACTAAAAGGTAGACAAGAAACCGTTTTTCTGACACTCTAAATAGTGGTATAAAGTAACTTCACGTTCTAAAGTATAAAGCTAATTTCACAATGTTGAGGCCATATAGTAGACAGGAGCAAACAAAAGGTGAAGAACCATTCCTAGTCCATCTCAACAGTCAAAATATCTTTTCTTTTTTTTTGGACAGCATCTCTCTATATGGCATTGGCTGTCCTGAAAGTCACTCTGTAGACTAAACAGGCCTAGAACTCAGAGACCTACCAGCCTCTGCCTCCAAGTATTCAAATTAAAGGGATTAAGAAACAAAACCATAAAAATCCCAGAATGTCACCACGCCTGGATAAGAGATGAATGAAGTTCAAGTGCATGCCCGCTCACGCTGACCACGTCTATACTCACCACTGTCCAAACTCACTGGTGAAAACACTTCCCTAAAAAGCTCTTCTTTGAGGGCTAGAGAGATGGCTCAGAGGTTGAGAGCACTGACTACTCTTCCAGAGGTCCTGAGTTCAATTCCCAGCAACCACACGGTGGTTCACAACCATTTGTGGTCACATGCCTCTTCTGGTGTGTCTGAAGACAGCCATAGTGTACTCATATGCATAGAATAAATAAATGAACCTTTAAAAAAAAAAAAAAAAAAAGCTCTTCTTTGGTACTATTATCCAGAAATATGCTATCTTTGCAATCATGTCTCAGTTTCTACAACTGGCTCCTCCTTTCTCCTACTGAGTTCCCTAAAGTCTGTCTCCAGACCATTTTCTTTCTCTTAATTCATCCCTTCACCATTCTTACTACTGGTAAGAAATACTTCTCATAACAGCTCACATGCAGAAGTTGGAGGATGGAAGTCAGAAGACAATTTGCGGAACCCGGTCCCCTCCTTCTACTATGTGCCTCCATGGACTTGGTGCCAAGAGCCTTTACCCACTGAGCTGTCTCTTATGCTCTTACTGGTAGCTTTTAAACATGTACCTCCCATCTAGATCTACCTTCTGTACCACTTTCTAGATCTTTTATACTTGAATACTCAGGCAACCTCAAACTCAACTTTGTTTTATCTAAAACAGAAATTATCCAAACTAAGGTACTCTTCTTGCCCGCCCTGCTTCCTACAACGTTAGCACTATCTAACCATCTGACTAAAGGTGCAGTCACAAGGTTGGCTCCTCAGTTACAAAGCTGCTTATCTGGATCACTGCAACTCCATCCTCTCTATTTTCAACACTACCTTAAATTCCTTAGCATTTCAATTTCCTGTTCTGGAAGACAATAGCCTTCTGACCCACCTGCCTATCACTCTAATCTTGTGATGCCAAGAGGTCCGAATTGATCCCCATCATTCTATTATGCCTTCCTTATTTGATGAACTTTTGAGTCTACTGAAGTAAATACAAATTCAAGATCCAGGAATTTATTTATTTTTCTTACATTTTTATACGTTTATGTGTATATGAGTGTTTTGGCTGCATGTATGTGCACAATGTACATGCCTGCAGAAGCCAGAGGAGGGCATCACACTCCCTGGAATTGGAGTTACAGACGGTTGTAAGCTACCATATGAGTGCTGGGAACTAAGCCTGGGTCCTTGCAAGAGCCACAAGTACTCTTAACTCCTACGTCACCTGGACTGCGATCCAGGAATATCTTAAACCAGATTAAGGTACCTTTGTGGATGGCTGAAGGTAGTAAAGGTGCTACAAAGTTCATAACGGCTGCAATTTCCTACTCTGTGACTTCTAGACCAGTCCTTCTAAAACTTTAATTTGCATACAAAGAACTGGAGAGCTCATCAAAACACTGATTTCTGAGCAAACTCCCAGACATGCTGACTCGACAGTTTTGAGGTAGAGAGAATATGCATTTCCCAAAAGCAAGCACTACCAGTACTGCTTTGATAATATTTTATTTATTTTAATATTTCTTGCAGCCACATTCCTGGTTCTTCTTGTCTACAATTCTACACCTCAAGGCCATGTTTATTCTGAGATGGCACCCGGCCCAGATTGGTCTAACTCCTGCCAGCTGATTTAAGCATGAAACATAATGTGACTCTGACTAGTGACACACAATTATACAGCTTGACAAAGAACTTTATAGAAATGTGTTCCTCAGTGGTGGTGGGAGGGGAGAGCCACATGAATGTTCAATAAATGCTTGGGGTGATGCTTGCCAGAGAGCTAACCTTGGGCTTTGTTTCTATTAGGCAATACTCTTGAGCTGTATTCCTAGACAATAAATGGTTGTGACAACAAAAATGAAAGGCTATCAGATGTGACAATGCTACTATGCAAATAATCAAGAGCTTTGCTAATCATGCATTGCTCTCTTTATATAAAAACTGGTAGAACACATAAACTAGAATTCTCAACAAAATTAACCTTGTTTTCATATAATATAGTCCATTTCTTTTGATAGTGCTAGGAATTGAATCCAATGTTTTTATACATACTAAGCAAGTGTTACACTACAAAATAAACAACACGTCTAGTCTAAAATAGTTGTTAAAATCTCAATTAAAGAAGAAATGTCACTTGTGGAAAACATTCAAAGTAACTTTGTTAAGTAATATCACTTTTTCAGGTTTCGTAGCTGAGAAGCAAGTCATGCTAAGGGGTACCACACTCCTTTGTTGAGAAGGGGAAGCAGTGTAACATAAAGTCATGAGGGACCAAGAGTTATCTGGCATCCCTGTTCTGTATCTTGATATATGTATACTTGATACACTTTTAAGCCTGGAAGGGTCTTTTTTAAGGACAGTGAGGATGAAGAAATGAGCCCAGAGAGGATGATTTTCCTAAGTGGTACTCAGGCCTTGTTGTCTGGTACCCAGGTTACTTCTCTTTTACCTGGAGAAAAGTTTCTCCACTCAATCCCATACTATCAAATTTCATATCAATTATTATTTCAGGTACACGCCACCAAATCAATATGAAAAGTAGAAACCCAACTGTCTATCATATATTAGGTGATATTAAAAGTAAATATTACAGCATTCTTTTACCGCATTTTATGCACTTCTACTTATCCTTAAATACTATTTTCTGAGAAATGACAAAATTAAAAAAAAAAAAAAAAACAATGAAAATATTTAGGCAATCTATACTTTATTACCAAGGCTCATCTCAGTAATTTGTATGAATTAGCCTTAAAATAGTGCACATATCTATATGATGCTGCTTGAAGCAGAACTATAACACAAAACATATCGTATCTGCATTTGCCAAGGCAGCAACCCTAATTGCTTTTCAGGTTACTGTGGCCAAGGAGAAAGGAGGCCTGCTCTTGAAAAGCTGTTCTCTAAAACAGTATTTTTACAATCTGGTGACTAGCAAGCAAATGGTAGACTAAGCAAACATGACTATTTCAAGTCCATGAATACAATGAATGGGTTTGCACTGCTTTTTAAGATTCAAGCAAAATCACAAAGGAATAGGAAACTCTCATGATTTACATAAAAAAACAACAAAAAATATCTAGGAACATTTGGGGGAAATGAAATTTTGTTCTTTAAGCTAATTAAGACAACATAGCTTATTTCTCTATGGTCCTCAGAAACAATCCTTGATTATCAAAATGGTTGGAGGAGGAGGGAGTCGCAACCAACTTCCTTTGGCCATAACTGAGAAAATAAACAGTGTTAACTATAGGGGAGGTGGAGCTGGAGCCCTAGACAAGGGTTATCCAACAGAGTAAAGGAGCGCCTATGTCACCCATCAGGAGAACCTGGGAACAGTTTTCAAATACAACATGATCATAGTTTTTACACAAAAGCTGTTGCGTCAAAAACCACAAAGTTTAATTTCTTGTGATGGTTTAGCAAGCCAACTTCCAAAGAATTTAGTGAGTTATTAATAGGAAATCCATGCCTGACAGAATTTTAGAGATCTGAGAAATACTGTTTCAATTAATAGTGACTATGTTTGGGAATTTACTAAGAGACCAAAATGTTTATAATTCAAACACTATTTCTCCAAGTCCAAATTGAATATTTCAGAAAAGAAATTGCAGATTGTTCTAAAAGGACCATAGTCTTTAAAAGCTCCAGTTTTTACCGAATCCCACACTATCTGGTTTAAACCAGCCGTCCTTCTTCGTTACATTTAACTCTGAGAGTCCCCATACAAATATGGTCTAACATTGTTTGAATGTATTCCATAGCATAAATCCAGAGGTAAAACCACCATTTTCCCCGCTGTACAAATAATTTTGGGATGAATAACATTATAGGAAGTTAATACATCTTTCATTCATTTTTATCAATAAGAGCGGTTAACTTCCAAATACTTACGGGTATTAACTTTCCAGACTTCTGAGAACTCATAATACCTGCATTTATATAAAAAGTATCAAAAGAGGAAAAAAAAAAAACCTTGGTGGAAAGTGAAAACCTACAGTAGCTTGTTCTTTTATTTAAAACATTTTATTATCAGGCCAAATTATATTCCTATCACAAGTTCTCCCATTATCTTAAGCTGGCTACAGTTCATCCCTGAGTAAACAAACACATGCACAGACACAATGGCTTCTGTGAAGTGGTATTTAAAGAAAAACTCTATTACAGAAACTTTTCAGTGTATCTTCAGAATTTAAAAAAAAAATGCTCCCAGCCTGGCATGCTGGTACACTCCTTTAATTCCAGTACTGGGGAAGCAGAGGCTAGCAGATCTCTGTGAGTTCAAGGCCAGCCTGGTCTGCAAAGAGTTCCAGGGCTGTACCACAGAGAAACCCTACCTTGAAACCATCCAACAAACAATAAAAAGGCGCTTCCTTCCAAGGAGTGTGCCGTTGATATCTGTACTCTGTTCTTTTTTTCCTCAGTAGTCCTTCACAAATTAAAATCATCAATCTTAGAAGAAAGGCTCAGTAAGGGAGATTTAACTACAGAAATGAAACATAGCCAAACCTTATCAGACCAATCCTTCAGTTTGAATTTCCTAAATATTTACAACTATGACCGAATTGAACTAAGTTCACATACCCACCTTCCAGCAGCATGATAAACTCTACTCCATACTGCTAAGGAGCGTGCTTTAATCGTTACTTTTAGTACTACTCCTGACTTAAATCCATACTAAAATCTTTCCGGGGGAAAAATTAATCATTTCAGTGATAAGCAGCAGGTTTTAAGATTTGAGAGGAACAATGCTGAAGCTTGTCTTGACAACCAAAGCCCCAGAAGGCCGCTCATCCTTGCATTCACCTGAGACCCCGTCGGTTTAATTAGCTCAGTGATCTTTGTTGACCAGCTGCCATCTACCAAACAGGAATCACTATGAGTCAAAAAATTCCAACAAATGGGAAAGTTGACAGGCCACAAATATTTTTTAAGCAATGCAGATGTATTTATCTGGCTTTCCTTGAAATATAATATTATATCAAATATATTATGTAGTATAGTTTTTAAGAATAAAGGATATTTTTACACATCTTAGATAGATGATGGCATATTTAAAGTTGTGAAAATACTTCTAGAATTACAGAATTAAGCAAATAACCTAGCCTTAGCTGACTGGCTGTACAGCATCAGTCTCTTCACCATTTATAAGTTTCTAAACATTTAGGAAGACTGTTTCACAACTTTTTTAAAGAAAAATTCCAAACGGCACCTGTTGACAAACCAAGCAAAACCCCACAACTGCTGCTGATGCTACCCCCCAAATGTGATGGGCAGGAAAGAGGCAGTGTTCATTTATGTAGAAAAGTAGAAGCACCAAATAATCCTAGCGGCTGAGAAAGTCAGAGAGAGATAGTTTCCTAAGTAGGCAAAAGAACACAGCAGCTCATATCATGCTTCGTGAAAGTACCACGAGGCTCCTGAAGAACACAGACTTAGGGAGACACGCAAAACTTATGCCTTTATGGCCCAGTAATTATATACGGACAACTCACCTCTCTAACAGGATTACGTGTTTTACTAACCGAAAATTTCCAATTTCCAACTAAGCTCTTATGGCTGAGGAAGAAGAATTCTTATAAAAGTAGTGCTTGGATTTGGAGTCAAGCCAAGTGTAGCAACCTCATGTTTCATATCACCCAAAAAGAATGATCCCCAATGCACAATTCATGACTCCAGATCTACAGACCCCTGAGTGCCTACTGTAAGGGAAAAATGAATATAGTGAAAGGCATACAATGAACATAAGAAAAAAAACAAGCAGTCATTAACTGAACTTTAAAACTGTAAGGTGTACTTGCCCCACACTACCCAGGCTTTACCCTGTACTTGCCCCACACTACCCAGGCCTTACCCTGTACTTGC
>JADRCH010000073.1:8432542-8460808 GCA_019843965.1 Rhynchomys soricoides | reverse complement strand
GCCTATGCAGGGGGCGGGGACAGGGGACTGACTCCAACGCCTCGCCTGCTAAGCAAGCACATCACTACTAAACTATACTAGCCGTCCAATTTCCACATTCTACACGGGTAGAACCTAAAGTTCAGAAAAGTCTAAAATCACGCTTTAGTAACAGGAGTCAAATCTAAGTCCATGCCCTTTCCTATTTCTCAGTATTTACGTAATTTAAGATAGGCCATAAAAACTTACAGCCAAAAACACAGGGTAAGCTAACCTAAAAGGCAATATAGAACATTTTAGGCTGTGGGCATTTGCTACCTATGACAAATTCTTTTACAACATCTACTTTCAAGATACTGTGTTTTGCCCAGGGACATATCATTTTTGTCTTATCATTTTGTCATAGGGTAATCTATTTGGAGAATAGGCCATTCCTAAAATTTTAACCTAAAAAGCAACAAAAGGTGTTGGAAAGGTAGGAGCTGTAAACAACTCAGGAGTTTCAGGGCTTCTCCCCAGCTCATCTTTGGACATCTTTATCGGCTGTAAAATACTTCTTGGCTCAGAAGCTTAAATGAGACAAGACATAAACCAGCTATGGCCTGCCATTCATTAACCCTTTCCCTGTGAAGCAGCACAGGCAGTGTGCCAATGAGTGGAAAGACACATCAGTAACTTCTTGGGGGAGGGGAAGGTCAGCATTGGACTGCTTTTAAAAAAGAGAAAACAGAAATTTTCAACTTGTACTTGAAAATTGATACATGTAGACAACTCTGAAATTAGCCAATTAGTTTTAGCATTTCTAACAGTAACCAAAGTAAGCACATAGAGTCCATACTTAAATACAAATATTACCCAATGACAAATTCCATGACTGAGTTAAACAAGCTTGGAGAGAGAGTCATTTTTTTGTGCAAAATTGCCTGTTTAAAAGGAAAACTACTATTTTGAGTAAAAGTGGAGAGCAAATAAATCAAATGTGGCATCTTGAACTGCATCATGGAAATAGGAATCAGAATTGGACTTAATAGTTTAGTTAATGCAATTATGTTAATTTCTTCATTTTGACAAGTATGAAATATTTTGGAAACTGTAGAAGTACTTTAAAATAATGGGCTTATCGCTTCTCGACCTTTTGGCTAAGATCAAGTGTAAAATAATGGCTTTTCCCTTGGTCCTGTGAAGGGTGGATTCCCCAGTGTAAGGGAATGCCAGGGCAGTGAGGTGGGAGTGAGGTGGGTGGGTGGGAGGAGGAGCATCCTCAGCGGGAAGGGGTGGGGGATCCCAGAGGGGAAAATGGGAAAGGGGATAGATAACATTTGAAATGTAAATACATAAAACATCCAATTTAAAAAAAAAGAAATTCAACAAGAAAGGACAGGAAATGGCATTGAACATTGAAGCCTTCCTTGAAACACTGCCTGCTGCTCACAGCCTTCTTACACGGTGTAGAAGTATAGGATACTGTAGGTATGTCTAGGACCCCATCATTTAATGCTGTCCTGTGTGATTATACAATCAATCTATGGCTTTGTCTATAAAGTCACAACAATCCAAAACATATTTATTATCTATGAGAACTAAATGATATGATTTGTAAGACACTTAATTCTACTTGACCAAACAATAACTAAAATTATTCGATATTATATATGTCCTTTGAGATGTACTTTTGTTGATCCTTTATATCTACAACCAAATTGAATCTCCTCATTCAGATACTTTCAGGGATGGGGACTGGCATTCAAGACAGGGTTTCTCTGTATAGCCCTCTGACTGTCCGGGAACTTATTCTGTAGACCAGGCTAGCCTTGAACTCAGAATGTGTTTCCCAGGGGTTATGGGGAGGGGGATGTAAAGCTATGTTTCACAGAATGCAGAGAGGTCTGGAGACTGACTGTACGAAGGTGCACATGTTCTTAACATCACTGGACTGCACATTTTAACTGGAGACTGACTGTACGAAGGTACACACGTTCTTAACATCACTGGACTGCACATTTTAACTGGAGACTGACTGTACGAAGGTGCACATGTTCTTAACATCACTGGACTGCACATTTTAACGGTTAAGGCATATTCCACTGCAATAAAAGGATAAAAACGTCACAAAAAAAACAACGGGCTTTTAAAAAGTGGACAGCAATGTCCACAGCCACTTGTGTATACTTGATTTACAAATCTGAAGATCGTCTCCACAGCAAAAGCTGCAAATGTGCATCAACTCTGTAAGCTATCCTAAAATACTAAACTACATGGATTATCTTGAGTTTAATACTTTTTTAAATTTCTAAGAGAAGCAATTTGTTTGCTTTTTTTCCAGCATATTCTTAGAAAATACCAGTTTTGTGGTACTTACAAGATCAGTAAACTCTAAGTTATCTCTGCCTTCCTAATCTTCAGATGTTTATTAAATCAGAACATAAGAAACATCTCTAGCTTCATATCAAGTGTAACCCAACTTCAAACATGACAAAATGACATTTCTGAGTTTAGTGCAGGCATAACGGTCCCATCTGTTTCTCATCTGTTTCTCATCTGTTTCCCTAATAATGAAGGCAGATTCCTTTAATCTATTATGCAAAACTTTAGAGTTAATAAAATGGGGCCTAACCCTGTAGGGCATTTCATTTCCAGGATCAAATGATGGACGTCCCTAGCATAGCTTTAAAAGAAAAGGGGGGAAAGGCACATGTACAGTTACTGAAAATCACATAAAGTGATTGCAAACTTTACTAGATGTATTAAGCAAGATGGCTGAAGCTTTCACACACTGGGGTCTGGAAGGAAAAGTTTCTTATACATCCAGAGGCAAACTCTATACTCTAAACGGAAGTTTAAGGCAAGCAAAGCTACAGCTTGGTTGAGCGGTATTTGCTAAATGCTTTCTTTACACACACACTGAATTTGGATGGTAATTTTCAAATTTAAAGAAAGTTTAATCTTTCTATAATTGGGAGGGGGGGAAGCAAATAGCACTGCAGCAAAGTCATTTATTTCTCCGAGTGGAATGACCTCCAGTGTCTACTAACTACTCCTAATTTCGCAATAAATCCGTGTACACACAGAATAGAAGTGGAGAACGGTATAGTTTCCTACTAGTCTTGACAAACGAGTATGTCTGCCCTCTGGGTTTCCTTGTCCCACAAAGATCGACTTCAAGAAGGAAACAAGAATTAATCAGCAGTCAAAATCCTGTTTTGATTATTACGGTTACCATCCACTAAGTCAGAATACTATTAAAGCTGGTTTTAGAAGGTAGAACTAACCCCTGCAGGGCACAGAGGTATACATACACGTACATGAAATGCCAACCCAGCAAGTGGCGCAAAGCAGCTCAAATACCAATTTAACCAAAAAGGTCTGGCAAACGGTATCACAAATGAACATTTCCAGTTCCAAACTACCCACCTACCTAGAGACTACCAATATCCAAAATCAGACGAAGCAGCCAAGAGACAGAAAGCAAAATGTCTTACCTTGTACAAATCTCGACATTTTAGGATTTTATTAAAATAATCTGGCTTATAATTTTCAATTTCTAGAAAAGAAGGTCTCTCTCCCTTCCCTTCAACAACCGAAGTGTTCTTTCTCCTCCGATGTTTAACTACTTCAGGAAGAATTCGGGAAAAAAAAGATCAAAACTAGTCGTTAAAAAGAAAAATCCAGAAGACAGAAACTTGGTGGGACCGACTCAGCCTGGGAGGGAACTCCAGGCTACTCAGCGATCCCGACACCAACAGGGGACGACTGGAGACTCCGGAAAAGGTAAAACCAGACGAACTTAAATTTCATCAATGGAGAGGCGGACCTAAAGCGGCTTCACCGCCCTCCGGTCTCCACGCCCTCTAGGGCAGGACTGCCTCAGGCCCCCGGCCGCACCCCGAGGCCCCTCGCAGGCGGCCGTCCAGTCGCGAGCTGCTGGCGCCCGGCGCGGCTCCGGAGGCGGGGAGGCCGGCAAAGGGGCAGCGCAACCTTTTCTCCAGCCCATAAATAACCGGGACTCGGAGATGCTGCGAATTCCGCACTCGGACAGACAGCTGGCCGCGGCCTCCAGTGCCCGCCCTCCCCTACACAGAAGCCCGGCTCGCCCCCTCCCTCCCCGGGGCCCGGCCGCCGAGACCCCCGGGAGGCCTGGCCCTTCCCGACACGCCCTCGGCCCGTCCGCCCCCCACTCTTCCACGCCCCACGGTCGGCCTCCAGCCACGCCTTTCCGAGCAAGACCCCACACGGAGGTCGCTCGGAGCCCCGCCCGCCCCTTAAGCGACACCCACCTTCCTCTTCCTTCGGGGGCTGCGAAGTTGGGGGCCTGGAATCAGGTCTCGCAGGCCGCGCGAGCGTGGCCGAGGCGGCCTCCCCTCCCCTCCCGTCACACGCAAACACCTGGAGCCTGGCGCCAGCTTGCGCAGCCCGTGACCCTCCAGCCCGTCGCCTCCCGACACCGGAGCCCCCACTTTCTCCACACACCTCCCCTCCCCCTCCTACCCCCCCAATGCGGAAATGTCCCTACTGCTCAGAGCGACAGGCACAGCCGCCAGTCCGGAGCCGCAGTTTGCTCAGAGCCTGGCCAATGAAACGCGCGGAGGTGGCAGGGGGTGGGGCGTTCGAGGCCCGAGGGAGGCCGGCGCAGAAGCGAACTCGGGAATCCCGCGCGTGGGAGCTGCACAGTCGGCGGCACGGTGCCAAGCACGTCTGTCTATGCCTGCTGTGTGCAGTTGCCACGAGCGTGTGAGAGAACCGAAGCGCTGCTTGTGTTTGCACTCCACCAGAATTTGCTCGTTGAGGGAACCTTGACCGCTGAATTCTGAGCTCCCCATCAGCGGCTTCCTCAGGGACGCCAGCCCTTCTCAAGAGGACCCAACGGCTCTGCCCACTAGTTAGGGTTTGAGGAGAGCTAGGGCGTCCAGAATCAAGCAAAGGAATGGGGTGTGTGTGGCTCACCAACAGGAGGAGGGCCTGGAGGCTTCGAAGGGAATGCCAAATAAAGGCTCTCCAGAAAGAACTATCACTATTCCCCTTGCCTGGGATCCCACTCCTGGGCACGTTTGTGCTGGAATAGGGCGTTTACTTTTCTAGCCAAAGTGAAAATGACTTGTTATCCTTTGGGTGCTTTGCTGATGATAGATGTTGAAGTCTCCAAAAGACAGATGAAGTTAAAAGCCAGAACGTTGGCAGTAGCCTGTAAGACACACTCTCTCTCCCTTCTCTCCCTTCTCTCCCTTCTCTCTCTCTCTCTCTCTCTCGCTCTCGCTCTCGCTCTCGCTCTCGCTCTCGCTCTCTTGCTCTCTCTCGCTCTCTCTCGCTCTCTCTCGCTCTCTCTCTCGTTTTTTTCGACACAGGGTTTCTCTGTGTAGTCCTGGCTGTCCTGGAACTCACTCTGTAGACCAGGCTGGCCTCGAACTCAGAAATCCGCCTGCCTCTGCCAACCACCATTGCCCAGCTGCCTGTCTCCCTTAACATTCTTGCTTTACCCTACTTGACCATTGTTTGTCAGTTCCCCATCAAGTGCCTCAAACCAACCAAGCACTTCCAGAAGGGTTTGAAGTGTGCAACATTAGTCAGTCAAGGTAAATGAGAATTTTTAAATTATTCTCTACGGGAGAGCTTTCATTGTTCAGTCCCTTGAGTTCATATGGAAATGTTATTAAACAACACAGGAAGAGATAGGGACTGTGTTGTTTATGTAGAATCCAAAAACCTTAGACCTCCAAATATTTCAGCTAAGAAAATAACTTTCTCCAAATGAAAAAGTTTCTCCATTAACAAACGCCTTCGGTTTAATAAGGACATTTGGTCTGGAGTTTTTGCTTAGACTCTACATCCTCTCTGAACAGTAGAGCGTATTGTTCTGGCAGTGAATGAACTGTATTTATCAGGCAGTGTAAGCACTAAAACAGAACCAAAGAGCTGGGGCTCCTAGCACAAGTTAGCCTGAAAAAATATTATGTGCACCAAAGAATCTTTCATTTTTCCAGGCTTATTATAAAATGGAATGGCCAGTTATTTTTGACTTCCACAGAAGATTAAAGAGAGGGGAAAAGATCTTTAAATCTAGCAAAAACACTTGGTAGTTCCTAAGAATTGGCGTCTTGGTTTATGAGTGACTAACTACTGAGATAGGACACGAAGAATGTTGTGCATTCACTTCTTTAGAAAAAGTTCCCTGAAAGGAAACCACTACCCATCTTACGTGGTTAACTTTATGGCGAGCAGCTGATTCTTGGCCAGAAGCACTAGAGAAACTACATTTATAAATGCTACATTTATATAGAGGCTTGCAAATTTAATTTCTTTAGAGAGAGACTTGGATTTAAATTCCAGATCTTCAGATAGAGTTTCTCACTCCTTAAGAATGAGGGAAATAGCTCATTGGACAAATCATGGGATAGGGAGGTAAAACCTGAGGCTCTAAAGCAACTGCTTGTTTCTCTCTTTACATTCCACCCTCACACACACAGAGAGGTTGGGGGTGGCGGTGGGGTTGGGGAGTCTCTTCTGTTTGATTTTTTTTTTCTTTTAAGATGTTTTTAAATTTTATTTTATGTGTATTGAATGTGTCATGTTTGTGCTTGGTGCCTGCAGAGGTCAGAAGAGTGCATGGGATCCCCTAGAACTGGAATGATAGAAGGTTATGAATCACTCTGTGCTAGGAGCCCAACCAAGGTACTCTGTAAGAGCTAGTGCTCTTAAGTACTGAGGCATCTCTGCAGACCCTAACCACTTGTCCCCCTGCACTAGACTACAGATAAAGAGGTCGAGTGAGAGAACAAACAGAGTAGAAGCCTGTAAACCAGTTTCTGCTGAGCTGTGCTGTCGTCCGAGGATTCTAATTTACTTCAGTCAGTCTCCTACTTATGTCCTGTGAGCTACCTAAGAACCCTGCCGCTAGCTGCAGCCATAGCTCCTATAGAGTAACAGAGGCAACAGCAGCAACAAACCCAGGGCGCCAAACCCAGGGCGCACATCCTTCTTTTTGAGCATAATCTTTGCTGCCTCTTTAGATTTAATGTTTGTCAGTATTCCATACGGGTATATTGAATGACAAATTTAGTGCCATTATATCTTTCATAGTATTATATCCTGGTCTCTACTATGAAGAACCACTAATTTGTATTCAGAAGTAATGATTATTGAGTTTCAATGATTTTCACCTAGAATATGAATGTGGGACAAATATGTAAGAACAGCAAATATAACATGTTGATGATTTAATAAACCGTATTAGCTGCTTACCATGAGCATTACCTAAGAAGGGATGATTTAGATGAGGTTTTGTTGTTCTTATTTGAGTCTTTTGTTTTGTTTTTTGTTTGGTAATGGGGATTAAACCCATTGCCTGGCACATGATAAGCAAGGGCTCCATGATGGAACAATATTCTCCTCAGCCCTCAGGGTAATTTAGAAATTGCTAAAGTGTTAAATAAGTATAAGATAACCAGTGCATGTGGCCATTTTTAATTTATTTTTGTCATTCCTTCCTCATACTCTTTATTCAAAAAAGAAACTAATGCAGCACAGTTTGTTATAAAGAAAACATGTTTTAAAAAAGTTCTGTGTCATGCCTGAAGACTTGAGCCAGGAGTCTAGGCAACAATTAACCGCTGGACTCCTGCCTACACTCAGTATTGGCTCCCATCTATTCCTCTGAGTCTTGGGCACCCACAGGAAAGAGGACAGGGGGTTACTGTTAGTAGTTGCCAGCTACCGACTAGATCTAACAAGGAGGTATTTTTGAATCAAAATATAATTAGACTGGGTGAACTGGAAAAATATATCAAATTGTATCTATGAGATGAAATCCTAACGGGTGAGCAGTCTAAAAATGAGTATGGTTTCCAAATGCTTAAGGAAGAGAAAGACTTCATTCTTTCCTGTTGCCAAACAGGATGTTTGCTGAAACAGGTTGAGAATTTAAATTGTGACACAGGCTTTCGATTTTCACAGTTGCTTTTAAAATTATATCTAATAGTTATATATAACGTTTATAGCATAACACCAACATTTATTTCAAATAACTGAGATGTTAAAAACAAATCAACTCACCTTGCAGATAGCTATCTAAGGAACTGAGAAGGCAGTCTTATTGGTTTTAAGTCGTTAGGCTCATAAGCCTACAAGTTAACCACAACATGTGTTTTGTTGACATTTGCTGGCAGTTTTCTCCTAGCTGCCCTTTGAGAGTTGAAGAGAACAGGTTCTTATTGTGACAGCATCTGATACTTCTTCCTTTCTTCACATTGCCCAGGGCAACATGTTGATGAGAAGTTAGGATGCCCATGAAATTATATCTGTCATTATTAACCTATATCTCTAGACCTCTTTTGATTTTAGAGAGAGAGGATTCGTTCCTTTGAGTGTACCAGCCAGAGGTAAACATAAAGAAATACCATATGTGTTTTCAGGGTTTTGCTATGTGAGCATAATTTAGAAATATTCTTAAAAGCTCACTGAGAAATAACACATTTCTTACTAAACTAAGAACGAGTAAATATTATTTTGGTTTACCTGGGTGATGTGTATCTAGGTGAGTAAATTTTGCTTACTGACTTTGAAATCCACCAAAAAATGAAATAGTCAAATGTGAGGTGTAGCCCTCTTTTTATCTTTTTCAACCACACCTCCTGTGCATCTCATCAGACAGCCTGTGTGACTTGATGGCTTCACCTCTAGTCTAATTCATTAAATGCCCTGTGAGTGCCCAGAAGGAAGTGTTAAATAATGAAAGTCTGTTTCCTAACCTAGAGCGTTTATTGCCCACTTCACTAACTAGACATTAAAGAGGTCCTCTTTGGATGAGGCAAATAATTGTCATTACATGAGTAATATTACTAGGGACTGAAAAGTAACTTTTCATTCTCTAAAACGAAAAGGAAGGGAGTTTCATATTGACATGAACAACCTTAGGGAAAACTTTAAGGTCTGCTGCTATTTTTAATTGAATTACATTTCAATATAAGGATGAACATCTTTTCAAAAACAAACCCAAACAGAGTAGTATCACCGTGCCTACAATGAACGGTGCTGCCCCGCTGCCTCAGCTTTCTTTACTCCGGCCTTGAACCACTGAAGAAACGATTTTTCTTGTGAACATCACCTCTGTTTCACTAAATATATCTCTAAATGCTTATGTTATATTTCTTTCATAAATTGTATTTCTGAATTCTAGATTTTAGACAGTATGTTTAGAGTTCCTAAAGTAATAGATAGAAACTTAGCTCATATCCCCAACTCCTCTCTAAATTTATAGAATTAAACTTCCCAACATTTACTTCATTATAGCGCAAAGACAAAATGGTGCTTATATAGAACACTGGGATAACCTAGAGGAAATCTGAACATGTATTTTAGACTTGGAAAAAACTGTTTGCTTTTTAAATACATACAAAATTATTAAAATAACAGTGAATGAAAATAGAGGAAATGTTCAATTTTTAATCAATATAATAACATTTTTTTAAATGTATAAATGAGAAATTTTACCTTTTTGATTTTTTTTTTTTGTTGTTGTTGTTTGATTGATTGGTTGGCTGGTTGGTTTTGGTTTTTTGAGCCAGGGTTTCTCTATGTTAGCCCTGGCTGTCTTAGAACTAGCTCTATAGACCAGGCTGGCTTTGAATTCAGAGATCTGCCTGCCTCTGCCTCCTGAGTGTTATGATTAAAGGAGTGTGCAACCACTGCCCAGCCCTGAATCATATTTTTAAACGGTGTGTGTGTGTGTGTGTGTGTGTGTGTGTGTGTGATCTAAAGACAATCTAAAGAAGTTGATTCTCTCCTTTCATTATGTGGGTCCCAAGGATGAAGGTCTTGGTAGCAGATGCCTTTACCTGCTGATTCATTTTTCCAGACCCTGAATCATATTTTATGTTTTAGTATCTATGCTTAGTTTTTGCTCAAAATTTCCAAACAATAATCCTTTCAAATTGTTGGCAGTCACCGTGATCCATAAAGATAATCAGTTTCTTCTGATTTCGGAATTTTGTGGATATTACCATTTGTAGCAATGGGAAATTCGCAAATGTGATTCAAGGTTTTCAGACGGAGAAAGTACCTTGGATTTTCTGTGTGGATCCTAAATGTAGTCGCAAGTTCCGCATGTAGTCAGCAGAATACTGGAAGGCCAAAAGAAGAGGAGGGGACGGAGGAAGGAGCGAAAAGGAGGAAGAAGGAAGGAAGAAGAAAGAGAGAGAAGGAGGAGGAAGCACCACGATGAACTCGGAGGCGGAGAGCACTGTCATCGAGACCCACAAGCCAAGAAAGAGGACATCCTCCTGTAAACATAACTTTCCTCATCGCTATGACAAGAGAGGAAAGACTTCTTTTGCCTGATAATTTGAGGGTACAGGCCATCATAGTAGGGACGGCATGATGACGGAAAAGGGAGACTGCCCGCTTACATCTTAGCAAAGCAAAGATGGGACAGAAAGCAGAGCCGGCCGTAAATATCAAGGCCCACTCCCCATTGGCTAACTTCCTCTGACTAGGTTCCGTTCCTCACAGCAGTACCAAGCGTTCCAACATGAACTTGCGAGGGTCATTTTATATCTAAATCATAATGTTCTCATATGCTCGTGGACATCTCATACAGAAAAATTCATTTAGTCCAACTTCAAAGGTCTCTTTTTTTTGGGGGGGGGGGGGAGGAGTTTCGAGACAGGGTTTGTCTGTGTAGCCCTGGCTGTCCTGGAACTCACTCTGTAGACCAGGCTGGCCTTGAACTCAGAAATCCGCCTGTCTCTGCCTCCCGAGAGCTGAGATTAAAGGCGTGTGACACCACTGCCCGGCTTCAAAGGTCTCTTTGAAAGTAGTAGTGCAGTCCACAGTCCCAACCCTTCTGAAAAGCATAGTCTTCGTAGACTTTCAGCTATTTTTGAAAAAGAGTTACATAATTCCAACCTACAATAAAACAAAGTCATCATTCCAGTTCCAACCTGGAGAGATTAGGGTAATGGCTAGAAAATATTGAATAAATAAATAAATAAATAAAAATTAAAAAGGCCGAAATCTGGCAGGGAAAACACCAAACCCAGTAGTCCCATGCTTAGTGAAGATGCTTAGCATCTTCAACCTTTGACAGCATTGTCTGGTTTTCCAGAGGCCTTGATAACTCCTTCCCTCCAGGTCTGCTGCCTGCCTCACATGTGGCCTCTCTCAAAACCTAAGCTCTACCTTCATATGCACAGTGCATCTGGAAACAATGCTGAGGATCTGATTCGGCCACACATTGTGTGGCCTCTGTAATGTTCTGGAACCTTGAAGAGATTCTCTGTGCCTTTCTCTCCTAAAATAGCAGGCAGAACTTCTGACACCGAATCACACTGGAGAAACGTATTCTAGACTGGGGAGAGAATATATGTTGTTCTAAGCCACCACTTTATGATAATGTGTATGCAGGAAACAGGTATCATTCATGAGAAAATTTAGAAAATAGACAAAAAAGAAGTTTGTAAAAATAATTTATTTTGCAACCATTTAAATATGTATAAAGATTGAAAGTACATCAGAGACTAATAACTTTTTTTTTTAAGTTGGAAATGTATTGTAGAGGAATATGGCTGTGGGATTCAGAAACCAACTACTGAACATACTGCAGTTCACACTGGGGAGAGGCCTGTGGAACTACTGGATATTACCTCAGCCAGGAACCTCTGTTAAAGGTTTTGAGCTGCTGATGGCAACCAGTCTGGGCGTTCCTGACTTCCCTGCCCTACGGCCTAAACATTCTCAAGCTTCACAGCTGTACGCCATTTCAAAAAACAATTCTAAGCCTACCCTTCCCACCACTGCTGGAAGCTAGATGGAAGAGATAGTAAAATGAGACGGGTTGGCAGCAGAGCAGCGCTGGGGGCCAGGCATTCTAGAAACTTCTAGAAAACACTAGACGTCAACAGGCTGTGAGTTAGACACTCACAGATTTGTACAGTATCAAATTTAAGACAAGTAATTCACACAATAGGAATGAGTGTATTGAAGACTGTGTTTGAAGCAACAAAGAGTCAGTCTTTCAGGTGTTGACACATGAATCTTTCTTAACACAGACCAGCATGAGGGGAAGGATCAGATAAAGCTATAAACACAGCAATAGAATTAAAAAAAAGGAATCCAGACAAAACTTTATATTTGCATACTTTGTAAAGCTATAATTTTATTCTTCCTCATTCTAAAAAGAATTTGGGACCGAGGTGGGGCTATCCCTAGTTAGATTCATCGCTCAATAAACTGGGTATGGTATAGTTTTTTTTCTGTAGTAGAAATTCTACTTAGGCATTGTCATCTAAACCTTTTGATTGTCTTTAGGTAATCATGTTAACCACTGCTTTTATTTTTTAAGTGGCTCTTTCATTAATGTAGTGAACCCACATGATAGTCTAGTTTCTGGTTTCAAAAATTTAGGAATTAAGCAAAATTTCTTGTTATACTTAGTAACATATCTTTCTTTATATCCCCAGAGTATATGATAATACTTGGCATGCAGGAGACACACAAAAGAAATTTGCTCAGTGACTCATCAAGTGACATTGTGTGTGTGCATGCTCACGGACTGTAGCATAAAGGGTACTAGCTGTTGCTGCTACCCTGCCTGCGGCTGCCAGTTAGTGCTTCTGCACACTGAGGGGAATGAAATACCAAAACCCATCTGCACACTGAGGGGAATGAAATACCCAAACCCAGCATGCGAAGGGCTACTCCCTACCTGTCCACGATTTCTATCCAGTTAGTACAAAAGAAACCTCCACCAGCTGATTGGTGTCGCTCTTTCTGCTTCTTTGCAGTATGACTTTGGGATGGGAAAAACACATGGTTACTCCCCCAGTAAATATATGCAACAGAAATTATGTTAAATGAATGCTAAGCATTGGGCGTAGGGGGCTTTTCAGAAAAAAGAAGAAACAGCTGTTCAGCTTTCCACCGTTGATTGCTTGAGATACTGCATGAAGAAAACCATTCTGACCTATGGGGAAATGGCAGGCCATGTGAAGAAAGATGCTTTATTCCAGACAACACAAGTTACTGAACATGTGTTAGGATCCATGTCAGGCTACTAGCTGTCATCAAACTACCTGATGAGCCAATGAGTGATCCAGGTAAGTCCCATAGAAGAATTACACAGCTAAGCTGTGTAATTGGTGCATTGTTACCCTGTAAAGTATAGCTAATATACTGTAGCTGTTTTGCTGCCCTGGAGCTCCCTAACCTTCCCACGCAGACACTGTATTTTCCAGCCCACACATTTGTCTCCTCTAAATTCAACTCTTCTGAGGAAGAGAAGGCCTTTTATCACTTTTCTTGATAAATTGGTGCCCTGGACATCAAGATCTGCTCTTCAGAGGTAGAGCTTTTGAGAGTCCTAAATGGAATAAGATAGGCTTTGATTATAAAAATATGGTTTTACATATAATTTAAAATATCTTGCTTTAATTTTTTTTTTAAATTTTCTTTGATCTAAGCAATGTTTTCTTAGCATTGGCATCAGTGGGACATAAGCCCTACTGTTTTTTTCAAGGAATTATTTGATTTATCAGAAAGTCCTACTCCCTTGCTATACCAAATGGTATTAATAAACATTGTTTCTGACTCTCTTTCTGTATTTAAAGTAGCACTGAGTAGATTGATATTGGGTAGTCAAGGTTGGCACTGGTCTTCCCTTCTTGTAAGGGGGTAATTCTAGTTTTTATGACTCTTCTGGATTGTAGGGAGGGAGCACATGATGCTGTACTGTGGCTTTTAACAATTGTAACAGTTTCGTTTCTTACTACCCTTCCTTAGTGTTCTTGTGATAAGAACGGGACTAGTTAAGGTTGGGGATCAGAGTTCTAGTTTTTGGACCTTGGTCTTCCAAATGATAGATATTTAGTGCCCTTTTCCATTTTAGCTCAGCTTTTCTTACTATCAGTTCTGGAGTAATAGGATAAGAATTAAATCTGATCGTTGAGTGGTTGTCTAAGAATTAGAGAACAAAAGTGTCAGGAAGTAGAAATAAATGGTTCAAGAAAATTTGAAAGAAAACTTACGTTTTCAGATAAAATGTGCTTGTGAAAATCTAAACCAGAAAAATGAAACTATTCTTTTCATGTTCCTATAAAATTTCAGAACACAATTTCACATACTCACTGAAAAAAAAAGTTGTTAGAACCTACTATGTTCCAGGCACCATACGGAACCCCAAGTAGACCTGTAACTTGGCGTTATACAGCAGTTGATTATAATAGTGATCATGACACAGAAGTGGTCTACCCAAGTAAGACTGACAGACTATAAACAAATAAATAAAATGATAATTAGCTAAGTAAGTAAAGATTGGGTGAAAATCTGTGAAGGAAAGAGAGTGCCTTGATTTAGACTGTCAGAACACCAAACTAGTAAGATAATCAAGAGTGGCCTCTCTTGGGTGCTGAGATCAACCTTAGTTGGTAAAGTGCTTGACTAGCATGCATGAAGCCCTAGGTTTGATTCCTCAGTTCCATATAAAACCAGGAGTTGAAGGCCATCCTGAACTCAACAAACAAACAAACAAACAAACAAATACTTCTTCAAAGGCAGAAAATACAGAATAGTGGTAGAGTCCAGGGTTCAATCCCAGGACCAAGGTGGTCTGTCTAAGAGGTCATATTTAGATTGCTACCCATTTGGGTGAAATCCAGCCTAATAGTGGTTCCCAGAATGATAGTTTTCCTAATTATATAGAATCCCTGTGAGAGTTAATGTGAATGTCCTGAATGTTTCAAATAAAACTTACAAGAGGAAACCTATTTATCCATGAATCGTAAAGACCTGAGAAGGAAGGACAGCAGGCCCAGTGGTAATACACAGAGGCTCTGAGGCAGAAGGAGCACCTTGTACGGGGATGGTAGAAGTGAGGTGAGGATGTGTGAGTAGAGATGGCAAGCGCTAAGAGATGAACTCGAAGAGGTAGGAAGACATCAGAGATAGGTCTGATGGGGGAGGGGGGCTCTACTGCAAAAACACAGTGGAAAGCAATCACCGATTTAAGCAAGAGGCCAGAGACATTCTGAAGGTGGAAATAGCATGAGATATGAAAGAGAAGACAGAAGAGCTAGTAGGACACCTTGCGTTGAAATGGTAAAGGCTGAGGGAGATCCAGATTTAGAAAGACATTTATTTTGGTTATTTTGAGTTTGAAATGCCTGGGAGACATTTGAAGGGATGTCAGGAGATATTTTAAAATGTGAGTTTGGGACTCAGAAGGGGAATCTAGCTTATTGATACAAATTTAGGAGTTGCCAACAGATGGTTTTAAAGCATGAGAATGAATAAGATCGTAGACGGAGAAGACAGAGCAGAAAAGAGTACAGAAACTCTAAAGTATGGTCATATGGAGAAGAAGCTCATAAAGGCCAGTGAGGAAGAGTTAAGAGCCAGAGGAACTGGGTATCTGCTGTAAAACTGTGCCTTATAAAAACTTCAGGGAAGCTGCACCTTCAAAGCCTGGCCAGCATGGTTGCCTAAGCGCAGCTAACCGGATGATACCAACAGACGTGAAATGAACATTTCTGGCTTCGTTGGAAACTCAGTTATGTCATATGATGTTTTGCTGGAGCAGAGACACAGGTGAAGATGTTTTGCTGAATCAGACTTGTGTGGTGTTTAGAAAGAATGTAACTGTGACCCCACAGTCAGTGGGAGGAGCTCTGGCATTGGTTTGCCTTGTATCGTGATGCTGATCTTTGCTTGTAGTGACTTTCTAGAGAGTAACTCTCCAAAGAACTTTTTGCAAGGTGGCTTCTTGCCACTTCAGTGGACTTAGGCCCAGGTCAATTGGTGGAAACTCCCAGTTTCTACTGGATCAAATTGCCAGTTGCTGATTTGTGAGTGGTGATTGCTGAGTGGACTGGACTGCAGACAACGAAGAATGGAATCACACCAAAGAATAGGTCCACGTTCCCCTTTGCCCTATTAACCTTTCTTTTCCACTCCCTCCGGTGGGTGGTGGGCTGGAAGGTAGGTTGAAGCATTGAGGAACCCTTATTAAAGTAGATTTTGAAAAGTCTAAGCCTATGAACATATCAATGCCTAAGGTAGAAATGCCATGGGGCACCAACCCTAGACAAAGAACTACAGGCAATTAAGAAATGCTGAGAGGGGGAGAAAGTAGTCTTCCCTAGGGAAGAGTCCCTCTGTTGTACATACAAGAAACTTAATACAGATAATTAAGCCTTTTCGAAACTTGAAGAAGCCAGATGCCATGACTTTGAAGAGAGAGCAAAGTGAGTGGAGGTTGGGTGTTTTGTAGGAGGGGCTGCTGAGAGGAAAGGGAAGGGGAAAATGATGTAATTATATTCCGATTTTAAAAAAATTTAAATAAAAGAAACAGGCAGTTATAAGAGCTCAGTTAAGCTGAGAACAGGAGAAGAGAGCCAAGCAAGTACCAAGTTGTCAGTTACCATTTCAAGAGCAATGTGTGATGGGGAGTCTGACATTAACTGTTACTCATCTGCAATGCAGATGACCTATTAGATTACTGAATTCTGTAAACAAACAAAATAATTATCAGAATGAGAACAAATTAGTTTTGCTTTTTTTCTTTCACTTGTTTTTGACTCCACTAGACCCCCATGCACCTTCCAGGAGAAAATGAATCGCTTGTGTAAGTAAAAGAAATCTCAAAGAAATGTGAGGCCTGCTAATGAAATCTTAGTAGTGAGAACCTCACAAGGATCTACCGTAGGAATGCAGACAAAAGATATTTCAGAAGCAATATTGAGGCCTTCCAAAGCTATCAATAGCAACAAACAGGATGTTACAGGATTTCAAAAGAATGCCTTTAAAAATAGGTTCATTTTTACAAAAACCTTGATCAAAAATCCAAGACTAGAGGGACATAGATAAGTTTTATTTGACTTTGCAAGCATAAACCCTGTGCTCAACCCCCAGCCCCATTAAAAACAAACCTTTGATGTATACTCTAGAGTAACAAGAGTTTTTCTATTGCCAAGATCATAAGCAACTGAAATCATTAGAAAAGACAAAAAATTGGTAAGCCATTGTCCAAAGATGAAACAAGGTTAATGTGATAATATCAGAAATTAAGAGTGAGCAATGAACATAGTGGGGTCTGTCTCACACTCACACCCAGGAGATTCTCTTTCAGTAAGTTTGAGCTTAATAAAAATGGCTTCCATTTCCATTTTCACAAATTGCTTCATACCATTTGATCCTATAGCTCATAAATTAACAAAATTATGATATTGAAAAAAATCCCTGATTTTAAAACAAACTTAAAGACCTGAAAATGTAATTACTCTATAGCAAATATAAATACTGAACATAATCAGAGCACTTGGGAAGCTGAGACAGGATCTGTGAGTTTGAGGCCAGTGAGGGTTGCACAGTGAAACCCTGTCTCAAAAATAAATAGTGAGCATGTAAAAGTCATGGTATTGCTAACGATGGTTGAAACATGGAAGGAAGGGAAAATTTGAGAATTTGTTAATCTTTCATAATAGAGGAGTTAAGAGATGCTAACATCAGTGGGTCAAGAGGTACAGGTTAAACTGTTTTCTTTCAAATAGACTAAAAGAAGAAAAATAAAATAAGGTATTAGGATTAAGCTATATTCTCGTTCATTTTCAACATGGAGACTTTTTTTTTAAGTGAAGAGCAGAAGTGAGAGTGGAGATGTGTTTGTATTATTCTAAACCACAGATCTAACTGTCAGAGTAGCAGAAAATAGTTTGATATATCTGGTTTTAGGGCAGTAAGTTTCAAACTGTAGGCGTGAAATTGATTTTGGGGATGTAACTTGTAGGTTGTCAAAGAAGAAGAAAAGAAAAAAGGAAGTATCAGATTGAAAATTGTGGCGTGTTTTGCACCTTTTCATGTAAATGTTTGTTCTGTTTGACCTTGATCAACAGGTGGGGGTAGAGCCAGCTGTGGGGCAGTGATCAGGTTGTTAATTTTCAGGCTGCTTTTTTTATCTTTCATTTTTCTACTTACTGCTATAATTTGAGTTTTTAAAACCTATACTTCCATCATAATAGTTTAAAACGTACTTTTTTTGAGACAGGGTTTCCCTGTATATCCTCGGCTGTCCTGGAACTCAGTCTGTAGACCAGGCTGGCCTAGAGCTCACAAATCCACCTGCCTCTGCCTCCCAAGTGCTGGGATTAAAGGCGTGTGCCACCACTGCGTATTGGTAATATAAAATCTCAAATTCTTAAGTTTCTACAATACGTGCAGTACATTCCTAACAAATGAGGATTGGGAAATTTTCTTGAGAAAGAAAATGATAAACTGTTGTACCATTGCTTAGCCAGGAAGGAAAAGCTTAAGAAGTGTGTGTGTGTGTGTGTGTGTGTGTGTGTGTGTGTAAGCATGTGTACCATGTGTATCAGTGTGTGTATATGTGTGAGTATGTGTGTATGTGTGTGTGAGTGTGTATGTGTGTGACTGTGTGTGTGTAAATGTAAGTGTGTGAGAGCATGAGTGTGAGTGTGTATATGTGTGAGTGTGCCTCCTGTGTGTGTGTGTGTGTGTGTATATATATATATATATACACACACACATTTAAATGTGCTGTGGCACATATGTGGAGATCAGAGGAAAACCTGGAGGAGTATGTTCTCTCTTTCTATATATGGATCCTGGGGATTTTTAGAATTGGCAGAACTGAACCATCTTGGCAGCTCCAAATCATGGATACAATATACGATATGAAATTTACTATCTTGCATGACATATAATTTTGATGAACATCCAAAAATTAAATCATGAGTTATAGGTGGTTAGCCTATTCTTTGCACTTACTTATTTGTCTTGGCTAGATATGATTGCTTGTGCTGTAATCTCAACACCTAAAATGCTGAGAACTGAGAGTTTAAGTTCTTCTTGGATTTCCTACTAAGTTTGAGGTAAGTCTGAACTACCTAGCATGACCCTGCCTCAGGAAAACAAAAATACACAATCCACTAAAGTAGTAACGGTAATAACAGTAATACTAGTAATAATAAAATTTTCTAAGTAAATTTTGAAGAATTAAGAGAAATATTTTTAAATAGTAATTCTAGGAGACTTTTCAAGAAAACTGATTTTTTAAAAAGCCTGATCTAGGAATAATAGCCTTTCAAGTTCTAACCACTATATATCTAACTAGTGTTAGAAAAGCTAAGAGGAAACTAAAGTTACAAAAGTCATTTAGTATATCTATAATACTGTTCACAAAAGTCCCAGTTTTCTTCCTGGCCATTTAAGCTAAGCTCTTCCCTGCGGACTTTGAAGTTGACAGCATCCATGTGCCTTGTTTTATCTGTGAGATGTGAGCAGCAGTAATAAGTATCACTTCAGCAGAAGTTTCAAGGGCAAGGTCAGTGTCCATTTCTGTTCCCTTCCCCCATCACATTTACAAAGCACATTGTTGAAATGGGGTCGCCACCAACCTGATTCCTGAAGGATGAGGAGAATTCCTGCCCGTTTGTTCTAGACATAGATAAAATCTAAAACCTTGTGTCTGCCGAGAGGAGAGCAGGACATATGTGCAGAGAAAGAGGAGAATGAAGCTGGTTAAGCTCATTCTCAGTTATTGTGCTTCTGGTTCTCTCCCAGCTTCTAGTACTAACTCCTGCGGAATCCTAGAGAGTGGGACTAGGACGCCATCTTTAAATAACAACAAGAGGCTTAAACAAAACACTAAGCAAGATGCTGCGAAACTGAATACTGAAATTGTATTGAGTCAAGCAATATGAACAGTTTAATGTACGTTGCTTTGGAGGTTTAAATCTGAAATGACCCCCACCAGCTCGTATGTTTGAAAATTTGGTCCCAACTCTCGGTGCTGTTTTATCAAGCAGCAGACCCTTTGAGACACAGGGCTTCGCCTGCAGAAGGTCAGTAGGGGTTGCTGCTTTATAGTCTGCTCCAGGTGAATGAGCCACCACTGCGTGTTCAGTCACTGTGGACAGAAGCTACCCAGGGAAGCTTGCCTCCCCTGCCATGGCTGCATCCTCTAAAGCTGAGCCAAGACAAAATGACTTTTCCTCCCTTGGGTATTTGGTCACCATAGCACAAAAATGACAATACCTCTTTCTGGTAAGGTTTTTATGTTTGTTTGTTTTTGTTTTTGGTTGATACAGAGTCTCATGTAGGCCAGGCTGACCTTGAATTTGCTAGGTAGAGACTGGCCTTGAACTCAGGATCCTTCTCGATCTACCTCCCAAGAGCTGGGATTCATGTTTACACCACCACTTGTGGATGCGCTGGATCCCCCATAAGCCAAGATGCGAAGGCTCAGACGCCCATCTGTGGTGTCATTGAGAGATGGTAACGGTGGAAAGTTGAAGAGGTTGAGCCCGTGAAGAAAATGCAGTTATGGAATATGCCTTTAAAAAGGATCCTGGGACCGCTGCTCCTTTTCTCCCGATTTCCATCCAAGCCAGCGTTCTGGGAGCACCATACTCCCACCTTGACTGTCTGCCTTACGAGGTCCAAAGCACTGGAGCTGAACCCGTTCAGGCTTCATGGGAAGCCCCGAAACCATGGCCCCAAACCAACCTTTTCTCTTTGACAGTGCTTATCTCGGGTATTTTGTCGCAGCAGTGGGAAGCTGACCAACACAGTGGCTTATGCCCATTAATAAATGTTACGTTTCCATTTCTAGTCCATCCTTGTGTCTAAGCCAGAGATTATTATTGTTCATCCACTTCTGATACGTCCTCTTTTTCTCACGCTTGACTTTTATAATGTGAAAAAGTATACCGACTGAGCCAGAATATAAATGAAAGGCAAATTAAAAATGAACAAACTGTTATTATTCTCTTTAATAGTAAATTTTAAAAGCCATAACTCAATATGCTTAGATCTTTTTAACTTACTGATATGGGTAGAAGATACCAATTTAAATGATTATTTTTTCAAGATGTTCAGCCAATTACCCTTTTGTTTTATTATTGAACTGTCTTTTATTTTCTTTCGCTAAGCTTTTCGGCCTAATGTTTTTATTTCAATGTCCTCATTTAATGTTTGATGATTATCTGTTTCTTCATACCAGTAGGTCTGTTGAAAGATCGAACTGAATTCAGAATCTACGTACCCAAATACTACTTTTGGTATTTTGGTTTTGCTGATGTGTTTAGGGAGAAGATATTAATTAATATCAATGATGTTTGTGACTCACTTTAATGCAGTTTAAATATCTTTGAATTTAAAATGTGTTTGAATATAAAAATGTCCCGAAGTCCCTTTGTAGCTTATATAGACTCTAACTTCAGCAACTGATATGTCAATTATTGATGAACTCAGAGTTAGACGTAGAGAGCCAGCCGGAGAGAAGGCAGGCCCTGGAGACATGCCCTTGAGGGCTATCTTCTCTCTCTCTCTGCCCCTTGCTCACCCCCCCCCCCCCCTTAGCTTGCAGGAGGTGAGTTTACTCTGCATGCATTCCTTCTATGCCTTTCCTTGACACAAGCCCACAGCAGGTGACATATGGCAAATCTGTGACACTATGTGCCAAATACAGTTCCTCTCTTACCTGCTTTCCTTAGGTCCACTGGGAAGGAGGGGAAAGCAAGTAACTGTAATATGGTGAATGCAGTGTTCGCTGTACTAGTTTAGTTTTATGTGGGTTTTGAGAGTTTGGGGTTTTTGTAGAGTGAAACCATTTTAGTAGGTGTGCTGGCTGGTTTTGTGTCAACTTGACACAAGCTGGAGTCATCACAGAGAAAGGAGCTTCAGTTGAGAAAATGCCTCCATGAGATCCAGCTGTAAGGCTTTTCTCAATTAGTGATCAATGGGGGATGGCCCCTTGTGGGTGGTGCCATGCCTGGGCTGGTAGTCTTGGGCTCTATAAGAAAGCCAGCTGAGCAAGCCAGGAGAAGCAAGCCAGTAAGGAACATCCCTCCATGGCCTCTGCATCAGCTCCTGCTTCCTGACCTGCTTGAGTTCCAGTCCTGGCTCCCTTTGGTGATGAACAGCAACGTGGAAGTGTAAGCTGGATAAACCCTTTCCTCCCCAACTTGCTTCTTGGTCATGATGTTTGTGCAGGAATAGAAACTCTGACTAATACAGTAGACTTTTAAAAATTGAAGCATAATTTATTTACAATGAAGTAAGTTTGAAAATTTGTATACGTTCAGAAATAAAGGAACCCCTGCTATAAAAGAAAAGGAGAAAACCTACCAATCAATCTCTAAAGCTTTATCTATAAATATATACCCTGTAATTTGGGGTGTGTATGGCTCAGCTGTTGAGAGCACTGACCACTCTTACAGAGGACCTCAGTCTGATTCCCTGAACCCTTACCAGGAAGCCCACAATACCTGTAACTCCAGCTCCAGAGGTTCATTTCCTCTGGTCTCCACAGGAACCTGTGCTCACATTCTTGTACCCATGCACACACACACATGATTAAAATAATTTTAAAACCATAAAAATAAATATATATTCTATAATTTTAAATAAATACAGCTAAGCTTATATGTGTTTTAATTTTGTTCTGAAGTGCTAGTGGTTAAATCCAGACCTCACACAGGCCAGGCAAGCACATTTGTTATTGATCCACATCCCCAGCTTTTAAAAATGTTTATTTATTATTGTGTGAAGTATGGTGTGTGTGTGTGTGTGTGTGTACGTGTGTGCTGGAAACATGTGCCACAGTGCACCTGTGGAGATCAGAGGACAATGTTCAACAGGAGTCAATTCTTTCATTCCATCCTGAGTTTGTGGGACTGAACTCAGGTTGAGCCATCTTCCTGATTTTTTATATATGTGTTTTTATTTGTGATATATATGTGTGTGTGTATGTTTCTGGAGACATGGTATCACTTATCACTCTGCCTGGCCAAGAACTCACTAGACTAGGTTGGTCTCAAGCTCCCAGCGACCCTGCCTCTCTCTGACCCCACTTCTGAAGTGCTGAGGTTTATAGCTGTGTATAGACTTCTTCCTATACTTTAAGTCTATATAATCTGTAGAACTTGTGTAAATATCTGGGGATAAAGTATAAAAGATATGGAAATAGTATTTGAATGGATAGCTGAGATACTAAAAAATAAGGTTGTACCAAAACAAAACAAAAAATTGCTCAAAAGGACACGTGTGCTTGCATGCGTGTGTGTGTGCATGTGTAAAGCAAGTGCCTAAAATATTTAATGAGGCATTGCAAAATAAGTCCCTCCACCCTGTCACAAGGGAGGCCAAGTCAAGGTTCAGATGACTGTGCTTAGAAACTTTGGAACCACGTGTTTAAAGAGTGAGAGGTGCTGCCAAGCATGTCACAAGCTCAGCATGTGCTTACTGCCTGCTCACAGAAGCTGGTCTCCACATGTCAGCTAGTTGCTGACATTTGGAATACTGTCTAGCTGGATTTCAAACTGTCACAACTCAATTTCCCAAAAGGTGCTCCAGAAACTTACATGCTCCATCTCTAGGATTGATTTATAAAACTACTTAATTTTGACCTTAGGTCATGATTTTAAAATTCATAAATATACATATTAATTTAATACTTATAAACATTAAAATGTTCCATCTTTACTAAGCTATTAGCCTTCCAGACAGATATGCTTATCCCATGAACATCTCATGTTCTGATGTGATGTAGCGTTCCATCTTCACAAACATCTTCTCAAAGAAAGTTCAAGTTATAACAGAAACAGCTGACTGTGCACTAGATACTATGAACATTGTAGGCATTGTGATTTTGAAAATCTTTCTTAACTCTCATAGGCGTTTCTGAGAAGTTCCTTGCTGGAGCAATTCAGGGACTAACTGCAGCCCTCAGAGACCCCCTGAAGCAATCCATGTTCCCGAGGATAGACATGAGTTGCCTGCAGGAGAAGGTAGGTGTGAACACTCAGCCTGTTCTAAGAGGCTGCGGTCTCTCTTTTTTCCTAAGTGCCTGGGAAAACAGTCTCTCTCCTGTGCATGGAAAGTTGGAAAACAATGTCCTGTCTCACTGAGGGACCTGATTTTCCAACTTGTCCAATCTTCAGTGAAATGTTGTCCCAGCCAGAAGCAATGACATCATCTGGGAACTTGTTCTCACTTGTGAGAAATGCAATTTTTGAACCGCAACTGCAAGCCTGTGAGTCAGATCTCTGAAAATGGGACCTAGCATGCTGTATTCCAATGAAGCTGCCAAGACTGTGAAACAGGACTGGGAACCCCTTGGCTTGGAAAGACAATTTAACATCCTCTGCTTGGCTGATTGATCAGTGTTAGAGACATAAGCCCCCTGGCCTGTCAGGATGTAGCAAACTTTATAGTCATTTGTACAGTAGAGAAAGTCAAAATGTGTATGATGAGTTTAGCAGTTTTAGGGAGGCTCACTGACTGACCAATCAGTAAGAGAGGGGTAAAAAATAAAGATGGATGGTTTTCCAGACAGGGTTTCTCTGTGTAGCCCTGGCTGTCCTGGAACTCACTCTGTAGACCAGGCTGGCCTCGAACTCAGAAATCAGCCTGTCTCTGCCTTCCAAGTGCTGGGATTAAAGGCGTGCGCCACCTCTGCCAGGTGGTTAGATGATAACTTTAATCTAGGCAACAGCTCTGTTAGTTTCTCTAATAAAACTGGAGAGCTAAAGAAGTTACATAAGTTGTTCAAAGCCAGTTCACCAAGTGACAGGATCACAATTTGAATGGCAGACTATGTAACTCCAAGCCTTTTGTCTTGCACTTCATATTCTAATTTACTCTTAAGTATATGTCAACTGTTTCTGTAGAATAATGTACATTTAGGCTTTGTTTTAAATTGTGATAAAACCTTACAGAGATCACATAAGGAAAACACATATGTCTGCATGGATACATGTGTGTGAGTGTGTGTGTGTGTGTGTGTGTGTGTGTGTGTGTGTGTGTGGAGAGAGAGAGAGAGAGAGAGAGAAAGAGAGAGAGAGAGCACAGAGATTTCAGTGCCCAGATAACATACATAGTTATCACCTCCCAGAGTATCAACCAGGTGCCCCCAAGTGCCCCTGCTCTGTGAAGGTGACCATGAACCAGACTCCTGGGATAACCGCTTGTTTGTCCTTGCTTTGATTATTATTATTCTCAAGCCATTGGCTTTGTTGTTTCCTTTCCATGCTTTGAACTTTATCAGAAAGAAGTCACAGTGCTCGAGGACTTCTGTGCCCTGCTTCTGCTCAGCATTGCTTTGTAACATTCATTAATGCTGTCTGCTGTCATTCATTTTCATTGCTGTATAGTATGACTCTGAGTTCCCATAAACATTTTGTTTCTGAAATTGATTTCTTCAGTCTACCACTCTCCCAGCTCAGGAATTTGGTAAAGGATTTATTGCCTAAGTTATCCTGGTGGTTTCTCTTTAGCTCCAAGCTCCTAGACTGTAGCTAGAAGAATCTTTCTAAAAGCCAACATCCTTCCTGTTAAAGGAACCCAGGAGAGGAAGGGCTGAGAGAGTGTCGGTCATCACCATCAGGGCTCTAGGGACTCTGGAGACTGGGGATTTTGTTCGAAAGGCACTAGAAAGCCTTTCTGACTTAGAGCTCTGGCTTTCTAATTTCAGAGGCTCCTACCCCAGAATCCCAAAATCATCTGACTAGACCTTCAAGAATACTACCAAATTTTCTAGGCCCACATGACGCTCTGGTGTACAGACTCTTGGGATTTTAACCATATACTCTGGGTTTACCTCATGGTTAGTATAAAGGTGATAGGCACAACCAGAAGGCAAAAGTGAGAAGAAATGTTTTTTATTGCTTCTTGTGCAAGCAATGAGAACATACTTTTTCAAGCAATGCCTCTCTTCAAATAAAACCAGTAAAGGCTTTCATTAGAGAAAATCATGTATCTTCATTTGGGAAGAAAGAATGATTTTCCCTGTGGAGGCAGGCACATTCCTCAACATCGTGTTTCACATATCACATTTGCAAAACAGTATCTGTATTTATGAGATTATAATGGGCAAAGTTTACACTCTAAGATGTGACCATGCAGCCCATGGGGTCATGTTCTATAAACCTGCTTAGTCACTCTGATTCGGTCTTCTAGATGTTATAGAGTAAGCTTTCCTCGTTGTAATCTAGTATATTTTTTAATGCTCCACCTGGGAGATTTGTCAGTTTTGAACACATCATACATGAAGAAGCATGATATTTTTAAAGTGACTATGCTCAGGGATGTGCCTACCTCTATATATGGTAAACATTTTTTTTCCCAAAATGAGTACAAAGCCAGTTGCTTGCCTTATTTGGAGAGAGACATCGTACTAGCTGTCTCTCTCTGATCATTTCTTCTATTTCTGGTATCTGCGACAGCAGGACTTTGATCTCTGCCCACTTTGTTTTTTCTCTGTTGTTTTGTTTTAATATGTAGATGGTGTCACTGGACTTACTGCCTCCCCTAGTAAGAATATTGTCCCAAGATCCTTAATTGTATGTACAAATATCCCTTTTCCAACTAAGGTCAGATTCATAGGTTCCAAATGAATACGTCTTTTAAGAGGACACCATTCAAGTTCCTGTAGAACTTAGGTTGACTAAGTTACCCATTAATAAGCATCTGAACTATTTGAGGCCTGCCATGTGAGAAGTTGCTCTAGCTATTAATATATATGGCTTTATAGCTATAAATATATATATATATTTGCCTTTATGGTCTCTGAATTTCCCAGCTCTAATTGTCTTAATGTGAAATATAGATAAATTTATTTTTAGCAATAATTACCCATAGATTTTTAATTTTGGCAAAAATTCCTGTAAATGTTGATCAATCTACATACCAGTTTCAGAAATATTTTATATCAGTTGAAAAGATCAAATGGTTAAGAGAAACAACTTAAAATCTTTCTTATTTTTGAAGAAATAAGTATCTTCATTTTTGTTTCCCAAGACACTAGCTACTAAGTGGGCTGAGGCTGCATCTTTATGCTAGTAGACTTGCCTAGCCTAAGAGACCCTGGGTTCAGTTCCCAGCAATAAATCACCAGGCAGACAGACAGACAACAGACAATTTGATTCCATTCTGTCGTTTCTTCTGTTCTGATACTTCATTAGTATTTGCAACTATTATTTCTGCTAAATTTGTTATATTTGTTTTATATGGGAATAGCCAATGGTGACCATTCCACTGGCATAGAAGTTAAATGTCATTTCTCAATAAAAACAAACAAAAATAAATCCATCCCACCCCGGCTTCCCTACCACCCGTCTGTCCTGATAGGTCCACCTTTAACAGAGCTGCTTGCATATGGATCAAAGCCTTCTGCCTGTATTGACACGTGTGTGTCTGGTGGCATTCTATAAGGAAGGCTTCATAAAGTTAGGTACTCTTTAACTCTGGGTACAGCTCAGTGCTTTCTTTAACCTTAGTGAATATTTCCTCACTAAGCAGTGCCCATGAGACGAAAGCAAGGAAGAGGCTGTAAGACCGTACAGTGAATGGCACTTCTTATAAATGGTTTTAATAAGTTATTTGTTTAGTTTATTGGGAACTCTTAGGATTATTATTAGTCACATGGTGGTTTTTTGTTGTTGCTGTATATTTGCTTTTTTTTTCCTCAAAAATTCTAGGAACAAGTTAGGCCCACAACTTGCTTATGAAAGCCACTTAAAGCATGATTCAGGCTGTTGACACTTGGCAAGCATATAAGAAAAGCATAAAGTTCTTATTGCACCTTCCAAACAGCTTTTAAATAAGAGTGTCAAGGTTCCTTCTTTTTTTTTAAAAAACAAGCAGAGAATTGTGCAATGTGCTTTGTTATTACTACTCTAGTCTTTCGCAATGTCTGCAAGTCGAATACCTTGCTTTACTGAAAAAAAAAATTATATTTAAATATATATGTACAGCTCTGTTTATTGGAATGTGATTACTTTGAAATATGAAAGTAAATATATTTGGAACTTTTGTTAGTGCTAATTTTTTTTTTGTTTTTTTGGTTTTTTGAGACAGGGTTTCTCTGTATAGCCCTGGCTGTCCTGGAACTCACTCTGTAGACCAGGCTGGCCTCGAACTCAGAAATCCACCTGCCTCTGCCTCCCGAGTGCTGGGATTAAAGGCGTGCGCCACCACTGCTCGGCTGTTAGTGCTAATTTTTTATTTTTACTTTAATCTATTCCTTTAATTTTTATTTTAATAAGCCTACTTTGGAAATCAGAGTTGGTAAACACTCATTTGAAACCATAGTTTCTTCATTTGGGGCACAGTTCTCCACAGTGTGAGGTTTAACAAGAGAGAGAGAAAAGACTGTCAACATAATCACAAGCTAAATTGTAACACACACCATACACACACATACACACACACACACACATACACACACACACATACACACACACATACACACACACACATACACACACACATACACACATACACACAACA